>CM062275.1:2276827-2624327 GCA_031216635.1 Dissostichus eleginoides
TAATTGAAACTAGTGTTTGCAAGTTCAGAAAGTGACAATTGTACAAATGCTTAGTATAATCGTTTTTTTTTGCAAGTTCAGTTTGGGACAGAGAGTAAATGATTGGACAACTTTTGGATAGTTATTCAGGTTGGACCATTTCAGAGCTTGTCGTGGACCAGGAGTGATAGATTGACTGTAGACTTCAGATGTGAAAGTATTCGGAATAAATTCTCACTTTTTGAAATAAACACTGCAGCTGCATTGACTTAATGAGTTAGATTCACTGGCCAGTATGGGGATTGAACCCATGACCTTGGCGTTATTAGCACCACGCTCTAACCATCTGAGCTAACCGGCCTACCGTTGTGGAACTTTTGATGCGAGCAAAGTAAAAAAAGGTACTGTTAAAAACGGTCACATATCGTAGCAATTGTGATAGTCAATCGATCTGATCAATTCCAGTTTGGAGTTGGTGGAGAAGAGATAGCTTGAAAAGTAGACTGCAGATTTCACAAGAGCTAGTTGTTGGAATATTTGCTTTTCTTTCACAAAAGAAAATGGTCTTCTATTGGACCAGAGGGTGTTTTGAATGACGTCAAATTGGCAGGAAGGATTAGTTCAATGACTGAGGCTAGATATTTCAACAACAAAGGGACTCGAACCCTCAATCTTCTGATCCGAAGTGAGACGTCTTGTCCATTAGGCCACATGTTCACAAAAAATGCACCTTTCACAATTCACAAGTGGCATTGTTCATCTCCTAATTGAAACTAGTGTTTGCAAGTTCAGAAAGTGACAATTGTACAAATGCTTAGTATAATCGTTTTTTTTGCAAGTTCAGTTTGGGACAGAGTAAATGATTGGACAACTTTTGGATAGTTATTCAGGTTGGACCATTTCAGAGCTTGTCGTGGACCAGGAGTGATAGATTGACTGTAGACTCCAGATGTGAAAGTATTCGGAATAAATTCTCACTTTTTGAAATAAACACTGCAGCTGCATTGACTTAATACGTTAGATTCACTGGCCAGTATGGGGATTGAAACCATGACCTTGGCGTTATTAGCACCACGCTCTATCCATCTGAGCTAACCGGCCTACCTTTGTGGAACTTTTGATGCGGCAAAGTAAAAAAAAAGGTACTGTTAAAAACGGTCACATATCGTAGCAATTGTTGATAGTCAATCAGATCTGATCAAATTCCAGTTTGGAGTTGGTGGAGAAGAGATAGCTTGAAAAGTAGACTGCAGATTTCACAAGAGCTAGTTGTTGGAATATTTGCTTTTTTTCACAAAAGAAAATGGCCTCCTATTGGACCAGAGGGTGTTTTGAATGACGTCAAATTGGCAGGAAGGATATTTCAACCACGAAGGGACTCGAACCCTCAATCTTCTGATCCGAAGTCACACACCTTGTCCATTAGGCCACATGGTCACAAAAAATACACCTTTCACAATTCATAAGTGCCATTGTTCATCTCCTAATTGAAACTAGTGTTTGCAAGTTCAGAAAGTGACAATTGTACAAATGCTTAGTATAATCATTTTTTTTTGCAAGTTCAGTTTGGGACAGAGAGTAAATGATTGGACAACTTTTGGATAGTTATTCAGGTCGGACCATTTCAGAGCTTGTCGTGGACCAGGAGTGATAGATTGACTGTAGACTTCAGATGTGAAAGTATTCAGAATAAATTCTCACTTTTTGAAATAAACACTTCTGCTGCATTGACTTAATAAATTAGATTCACTGGCCAGTATGGGGATTGAACCCATGACCTTGGCGTTATTAGCACCACGCTCTAACCATCTGAGCTAACCGGCCTACCTTTGTGAACTTTGATGCGAGCAAAGTAAAAAAAAGGTACTGTTAAAAACGGTCACATATCGTAGCAATTGTTGATAGTCAATCAGATCTGATCAAATTCCAGTTTGGAGTTGGTGGAGAAGAGATAGCTTGAAAAGTAGACTGCAGATTTCACAAGAGCTAGTTATTGGAATATTGCTTTTCTTTCACAAAGAAATGGACTTCTATTGGACCTGAGGTGTTTTGAATGACATCAAATTGGCAGGAAGGATTAGTTCAATGACTGAGGATAGATATTTCAACCACGAAGGGACTCGAACCCTCAATATTCTGATCCGAAGTCAGACGCCTTGTCCATTAGGCCACATGGTCACAGAAAATGCACCTTTCACAATTGACAAGTGCATTGTTTCATCTCCTAATTGAAACTAGTGTTGCAAGTTCAGAAAGTGACAATTGTACAAATGCTTAGTATAATCGGTTTTTTGCAAGTTCAGTTGGGACAGAGAGTAAATGATTGGACAACTTTTGGGATAGTTATTCAGGTTGGACCATTTCAGAGCTTGTCGTGGACCAGGAGTGATAGATTGACTGTAGACTTCACATGTGAAAGTATTCGGAATAAATTCTCACTTTTTGAAATAAACATTGCAGCTGCATTGACTTAATAAGTTAGATTCACTGGCCAGTATGGGGATTGAACCCATGACCTTGGCATTAATAGCACCACGCTCTAACCATCTGAGCTAACCGGCCTACCTTTGTGGAACTTTTGAGCGAGCAAAGTAAAAAAAAGAGGTACTGTTAAAAACGGTCACATATCGTAGAAATTGTTGATAGTCAATCAGATCTGATCAAATTCCAGTTTGGAGTTGGTGGAGAAGAGATAGCTTGAAAAGTAGACTGCAGATTTCACAAGAGCTAGTTGTTGGAATATTTGCCTTTCTTTCACAAAAGAAAAGGTCTTCTATTGGACCAGAGGGTGTTTTGAATGACGTCAAATTGGCAGAAGGATTAGTTCAATGACTGAGGCTAGATATTTCAACAACAAAGGGACTCGAACCCTCAATCTTCTGATCCGAAGTGAGACGTCTTGTCCATTAGGCCACATGTTCACAAAAAATGCACCTTTCACAATTCACAAGTGGCATTGTTCATCTCCTAATTGAAACTAGTGTTTGCAAGTTCAGAAAGTGACAATTGTACAAATGCTTAGTATAATCATTTTTTTTTGCAAGTTCAGTTTGGGACAGAGTAATGATTGGACAACTTTTGGATAGTTTATTCAGGTTGGACCATTTCAGAGCTTGTCGTGGACCAGAGTGATAGATTGACTGTAGACTCCAGATGTGAAAGTATTCGGAATAAATTCTCACTTTTTGAAATAAACACTGCAGCTGCTTGACTTAATACGTTAGATTCACTGGCCAGTATGGGGATTGAAACCATGACCTTGGCGTTATTAGCACCACGCTCTATCCATCTGAGCTAACCGGCCTACCTTTGTGGAACTTTTGATGCGGGCAAAGTAAAAAAAAAGGTACTGTTAAAAACGGTCACATATCGTAGCAATTGTTGATAGTCAATCAGATCTGATCAAATTCCAGTTTGGAGTTGGTGGAGAAGAGATAGCTTGAAAAGTAGACTGCAGATTTCACAAGAGCTAGTTGTTGGAATATTTGCTTTTTTTTCACAAAAGAAAATGGCCTCCTATTGGACCAGAGGGTGTTTTGAATGACGTCAAATTGGCAGGAAAGATATTTCAACCACGAAGGGACTCGAACCCTCAATCTTCTGATCCGAAGTCACACACCTTGTCCATTAGGCCACATGGTCACAAAAAATACACCTTTCACAATTCATAAGTGCCATTGTTCATCTCCTAATTGAAACTAGTGTTTGCAAGTTCAGAAAGTGACAATTGTACAAATGCTTAGTATAATCATTTTTTTGCAGTTCAGTTTGGGACAGAGAGTAAATGATTGGACAACTTTTGGATAGTTATTCAGGTTGGAACCATTTCAGAGCTTGTCGTGACAGGAGTGATAGATTGACTGTAGACTTCAGATGAAGTATTCAGAATAAATTCTCACTTTTTGAAATAAACACTTCTGCTGCATTGACTTAATAAATTAGATTCACTGGCCAGTATGGGGATTGAACCCATGACCTTGGCGTTATTAGCACCACGCTCTAACCATCTGAGCTAACCGGCCTACCTTTGTGGAACTTTTGATGCGAGCAAAGTAAAAAAAAGGTACTGTTAAAAACGGTCACATATCGTAGCAATTGTTGATAGTCAATCAGATCTGATCAAATTCCAGTTTGGAGTTGGTGGAGAAGAGATAGCTTGAAAAGTAGACTGCAGATTTCACAAGAGCTAGTTATTGGAATATTTGCTTTTCTTTCACAAAAGAAAATGGTCTTCTATTGGACCTGAGGGTGTTTTGAATGACATCAAATTGGCAGGAAGGATTAGTTCAATGACTGAGGATAGATATTTCAACCACGAAGGGACTCGAACCCTCAATCTTCTGATCCGAAGTCAGACGCCTTGTCCATTAGGCCACATGGTCACAGAAAATGCACCTTTCACAATTGACAAGTGGCATTGTTCATCTCCTAATTGAAACTAGTGTTGGCAAGTTCAGAAAGTGACAATTGTACAAATGCTTAGTATAATCGGGTTTTTTGCAAGTTCAGTTTGGGACAGAGAGTAAATGATTGGACAACTTTGGGATAGTTATTCAGGTTGGACCATTTCAGAGCTTGTCGTGGACCAGGAGTGATAGATTGACTGTAGACTTCACATGTGAAAGTATTCGGAATAAATTCTCACTTTTTGAAATAAACATTGCAGCTGCATTGACTTAATAAGTTAGATTCACTGGCCAGTATGGGGATTGAACCCATGACCTTGGCATTAATAGCACCACGCTCTAACCATCTGAGCTAACCGGCCTACCTTTGTGGAACTTTTGAAGCGAGCAAAGTAAAAAAAGAGGTACTGTTAAAAACGGTCACATATCGTAGAAATTGTTGATAGTCAATCAGATCTGATCAAATTCCAGTTTGGAGTTGGTGGAGAAGAGATAGCTTGAAAAGTAGACTGCAGATTTCACAAGAGCTAGTTGTTGGAATATTTGCCTTTCTTTCACAAAAGAAAATGGTCTTCTATTGGACCAGAGGGTGTTTTGAATGACGTCAAATTGGCAGGAAGGATTAGTTCAATGACTGAGGCTAGATATTTCAACAACAAAGGGACTCGAACCCTCAATCTTCTGATCCGAAGTGAGACGTCTTGTCCATTAGGCCACATGGTTCACAAAAAATGCACCTTTCACAATTCACAAGTGGCATTGTTCATCTCCTAATTGAAACTAGTGTTTGCAAGTTCAGAAAGTGACAATTGTACAAATGCTTAGTATAATCATTTTTTTTGCAAGTTCAGTTTGGGACAGAGAGTAAATGATTGGACAACTTTTGGATAGTTATTCAGGTTGGACCATTTCAGAGCTTGTCGTGGATCAGGAGTGATAGATTGACTGTAGACTTCAGATGTGAAAGTATTCGGAATAAATTCTCACTTTTTGAAATAAACACTGCTGCTGCATTGACTTAATAAATTAGATTCACTGGCCAGTATGGGATTGAACCCATGACCTTGGCGTTATTAGCACCACGCTCTAACCATCTGAGCTAACCGGCCTACCTTTCTGAGCTTTTGATGCGAGCAAAGTAAAAAAAAGGTACTGTTAAAAACGGTCACATATCGTAGCAATTGTTGATAGTCAATCAGATCTGATCAAATTCCAGTTTGGAGTTGGTGGAGAAGAGATAGCTTGAAAAGTAGACTGCAGATTTCACAAGAGCTAGTTATTGGAATATTTGCTTTTCTTTCACAAAAGAAAATGGTCTTCTATTGGACCAGAGGGTGTTTTGAATGACATCAAATTGGCAGGAAGGATTAGTTCAATGACTGAAGCTAGATATTTCAACCACGAAGGGACTCGAACCCTCAATCTTCTGATCCGAAGTCAGACGCCTTGTCCATTAGGCCACATGGTCACAGAAAATGCACCTTTCACAATTCACAAGTGGCATTGTTCATCTCCTAATTGAAACTAGTGTTTGCAAGTTCAGAAAGTGACAATTGTACAAATGCTTAGTATAATCGGGTTTTTTTGCAAGTTCAGTTTGGGACAGAGAGTAAATGATTGGACAACTTTTGGATAGTTATTCAGGTTGGACCATTTCAGAGCTTGTCGTGGACCAGGAGTGATAGATTGACTGTAGACTTCACATGTGAAAGTATTCGGAATAAATTCTCACTTTTTGAAATAAACACTGCAGCTGCATTGACTTAATAAGTTAGATTCACTGGCCAGTATGGGGATTGAACCCATGACCTTGGTTAATAGCACCACGCTCTAAACATCTGAGCTAACCGGCCTATCTTTGTGGAACTTTTGAAGCGAGCAAAGTAAAAAAAGAGGTACTGTTAAAAACGGTCACATATCGTAGAAATTGTTGATAGTCAATCAGATCTGATCAAATTCCAGTTTGGAGTTGGTGGAGAAGAGATAGCTTGAAAAGTAGACTGCAGATTTCACAAGAGCTAGTTGTTGGAATATTTGCTTTTCTTTCACAAAAGAAAATGGTCTTCTATTGGACCAGAGGGTGTTTTGAATGACGTCAAATTGGCAGGAAGGATTAGTTCAATGACTGAGGCTAGATATTTCAACAACAAAGGGACTCGAACCCTCAATCTTCTGATCCGAAGTGAGACGTCTTGTCCATTAGGCCACATGTTCACAAAAAATGCACCTTTCACAATTCACAAGTGGCATTGTTCATCTCCTAATTGAAACTAGTGTTTGCAAGTTCAGAAAGGGACAATTGTACAAATGCTTAGTATAATCGTTTTTTTGCAAGTTCAGTTTGGGACAGAGAGTAAATGATTGGACAACTTTTGGATAGTTATTCAGGTTGGACCATTTCAGAGCTTGTCGTGGACCAGGAGTGATAGATTGACTGTAGACTTCAGATGTGAAAGTATTCGGAATAAATTCTCACTTTTTGAAATAAACACTGCAGCTGCATTGACTTAATAAGTTAGATTCACTGGCCAGTATGGGGATTGAACACATGACCTTGGCATTATTAGCACCACGCTCTAACCATCTGAGCTAACCGGCCTACCTTTGTGGAACTTTTGAAGCGAGCAAAGTAAAAAAAGAGGTACTGTTAAAAACGGTCACATATCGTAGCAATTGTTGATAGTCAATCAGATCTGATCAAATTCCAGTTTGGAGTTGGTGGAGAAGAGATAGCTTGAAAAGTAGACTGCAGATTTCACAAGAGCTAGTTGTTGGAATATTTGCTTTTCTTTCACAAAAGAAAATGGTCTTCTATTGGACCAGAGGGTGTTTTGAATGACGTCAAACTGGCAGGAAGGATATTTCAACCACGAATGGACTCTAACCCTCAATCTTCTGATCCGAAGTCAGATGACTTGTCCATTAGGCCACATGGTCACAAAAAATGCACCTTTCACAATTCATAAGTGCCATTGTTCATCTCCTAATTGAAACTAGTGTTTGCAAGTTCAGAAAGTGACAATTGTACAAATGCTTAGTATAATCGGGTTTTTTGCAAGTTCAGTTTGGGACAGAGAGTAAATGATTGGACAACTTTTGGATAGTTATTCAGGTTGGACCATTTCAGAGCTTGTCGTGGACCAGGAGTGATAGATTGACTGTAGACTTCAGATGTGAAAGTATTCGGAATAAATTCTCACTTTTTGAAATAAACACTGCTGCTGCATTGACTTAATAAGTTAGATTCACTGGCCAGTATGGAGATTGAACCCATGACCTTGGCGTTATTAGCACCACGCTCTAACCATCTGAGCTAACCGGCCTACCTTTGTGGAACTTTTGATGCGAGCAAAGTAAAAAAAAGGTACTGTTAAAAACGGTCACATATCGTAGCAATTGTTGATAGTCAATCAGATCTGATCAAATTCCAGTTTGGAGTTGGTGGAGAAGAGATAGCTTGAAAAGTAGACTGCAGATTTCACAAGAGCTAGTTATTGGAATATTTGCTTTTCTTTCACAAAAGAAAATGGACTTCTATTGGACCTGAGGGTGTTTTGAATGACATCAAATTGGCAGGAAGGATTAGTTCAATGACTGAAGCTAGATATTTCAACCACGAAGGGACTCGAACCCTCAATCTTCTGATCCGAAGTCAGACGCCTTGTCCATTAGGCCACATGGTCACAGAAAATGCACCTTTCACAATTGACAAGTCGCATTGTTCATCTCCTAATTGAAACTAGTGTTGGCAAGTTCAGAAAGTGACAATTGTACAAATGCTTAGTATAATCGGGTTTTTTGCAAGTTCAGTTTGGGACAGAGAGTAAATGATTGGACAACTTTGGATAGTTATTCAGGTTGGACCATTTCAGAGCTTGTCGTGGACCAGGAGTGATAGATTGACTGTAGACTTCACATGTGAAAGTATTCGGAATAAATTCTCACTTTTTGAAATAAACACTGCAGCTGCATTGACTTAATAAGTTAGATTCACTGGCCAGTATGGGGATTGAACCCATGACCTTGGCATTAATAGCACCACGCTCTAAACATCTGAGCTAACCGGCCTATCTTTGTGGAACTTTTGAAGCGAGCAAAGTAAAAAAAGAGATACTGTTAAAAACGGTCACATATCGTAGAAATTGTTGATAGTCAATCAGATCTGATCAAATTCCAGTTTGGAGTTGGTGGAGAAGAGATAGCTTGAAAAGTAGACTGCAGATTTCACAAGAGCTAGTTGTTGGAATATTTGCCTTTCTTTCACAAAAGAAAATGGTCTTCTATTGGACCAGAGGGTGTTTTGAATGACGTCAAATTGGCAGGAAGGATTAGTTCAATGACTGAGGCTAGATATTTCAACAACAAAGGGACTCGAACCCTCAATCTTCTGATCCGAAGTGAGACGTCTTGTCCATTAAGCCACATGTCACAAAAATGCACCTTTCACAATTCACAAGTGGCATTGTTCATCTCCTAATTGAAACTAGTGTTTGCAAGTTCAGAAAGGGACAATTGTACAAATGCTTAGTATAATCGTTTTTTTTGCAAGTTCAGTTTGGGACAGAGAGTAAATGATTGGACAACTTTTGGATAGTTATTCAGGTTGGACCATTTCAGAGCTTGTCGTGGACCAGGAGTGATAGATTGACTGTAGACTCCAGATGTGAAAGTATTCGGAATAAATTCTCACTTTTTGAAATAAACACTGCAGCTGCATTGACTTAATAAGTTAGATTCACTAGCCAGTATGGGGATTGAACACATGACCTTGGCATTATTAGCACCACGCTCTAACCATCTGAGCTAACCGGCCTATCTTTGTGGAACTTTTGAAGCGAGCAAAGTAAAAAAAGAGGTACTGTTAAAAACGGTCACATATCGTAGCAATTGTTGATAGTCAATCAGATCTGATCAAATTCCAGTTTGGAGTTGGTGGAGAAGAGATAGCTTGAAAAGTAGACTGCAGATTTCACAAGAGCTAGTTGTTGGAATATTTGCTTTTCTTTCACAAAAGAAAATGGTCTTCTATTGGACCAGAGGGTGTTTTGAATGACGTCAAACTGGCAGGAAGGATATTTCAACCACGAATGGACTCTAACCCTCAATCTTCTGATCCGAAGTCAGATGACTTGTCCATTAGGCCACATGGTCACAAAAAATGCACCTTTCACAATTCATAAGTGCCATTGTTCATCTCCTAATTGAAACTAGTGTTTGCAAGTTCAGAAAGTGACAATTGTACAAATGCTTAGTATAATCAGGTTTTTTGCAAGTTCAGTTTGGGACAGAGAGTAAATGATTGGACAACTTTTGGATAGTTATTCAGGTTGGACCATTTCAGAGCTTGTCGTGGACCAGGAGTGATAGATTGACTGTAGACTTCAGATGTGAAAGTATTCGGAATAAATTCTCACTTTTTGAAATAAACACTGCTGCTGCATTGACTTAATAAGTTAGATTCACTGGCCAGTATGGGGATTGAACCCATGACCTTGGCGTTATTAGCACCACGCTCTAACCATCTGAGCTAACCGGCCTACCTTTTGGAACTTTTGATGCGAGCAAAGTAAAAAAAAGGTACTGTTAAAAACGGTCACATATCGAGCAATTGTTGATAGTCAATCAGATCTGATCAAATCCCAGTTTGGAGTTGGTGGAGAAGAGATAGCTTGAAAAGTAGACTGCAGATTTCACAAGAGCTAGTTATTGGAATATTTGCTTTTCTTTCACAAAAGAAAATGGTCTTCTATTGGAGCAGAGGGTGTTTTGAATGACATCAAATTGGCAGGAAGGATTAGTTCAATGACTGAGGCGAGATATTTCAACCACGAAGGGACTCGAACCCTCAATCTTCTGATCCGAAGTCAGACGCCTTGTCCATTAGGCCACATGGTCACAAAAATGCACCTTTCACAATTCACAAGTGCCATTGTTCATCTCCTAATTGAAACTAGTGTTTGCAAGTTCAGAAAGTGACAATTGTACAAATGCTTAGTATAATCGGGTTTTTTGCAAGTTCAGTTTGGGACAGAGAGTAAATGATTGGACAACTTTTGGATAGTTATTCAGGTTGGACCATTTCAGAGCTTGTCGTGGACCAGGAGTGATAGATTGACTGTAGACTTCACATGTGAAAGTATTCGGAATAAATTCTCACTTTTTGAAATAAACACTGCAGCTGCATTGACTTAATAAGTTAGATTCACTGGCCAGTATGGGGATTGAACCCATGACCTTGGCGTTATTAGCACCACGCTCTAACCATCTGAGCTAACCGGCCTACCTTTGTAGAACTTTTGAAGCGAGCAAAGTTCAAAAAAGGTACTGTTAAAAACGGTCACATATCGGAGCAATTGTTGATAGTCAATCAGATCTGATGAAATCCCAGTTTGGAGTTGGTGGAGAAGAGATAGCTTGAAAAGTAGACTGCAGATTTCACAAGAGCTAGTTGTTGGAATATTTGCTTTTCTTTCACAAAAGAAAATGGTCTTCTATTGGACCAGAGGGTGTTTTGAATGACGTCAAATTGGCAGGAAGGATTAGTTCAATGACTGAGGCTAGATATTTCAACAACCAAGGGACTCGAACCCTCAATCTTCTGATCCGAAGTCAGACGTCTTGTCCATTAGGCCACATGTTCACAGAAAATGCACCTTTCACAATTCATAAGTGCCATTGTTCATCTCCTAATTGAAACTAGTGTTTGCAAGTTCAGAAAGTGACAATTGTACAAATGCTTAGTATAATCGTTTTTTTTTGCAAGTTCAGTTTGGGACAGAGAGTAAATGATTGGACAACTTTTGGATAGTTATTCAGGTTGGACCATTTCAGAGCTTGTCGTGGACCAGGAGTGATAGATTGACTGTAGACTTCAGATGTGAAAGTATTCAGAATAAATTCTCACTTTTTGAAATAAACACTGCTGCTGCATTGACTTAATAAGTTAGATTCACTGGCCAGTATGGGGATTGAACCCATGACCTTGGCGTTATTAGCACCACGCTCTAACCATCTGAGCTAACCGGCCTACCTTTGTGGAACTTTTGAAGCGAGCAAAGTAAAAAAAAGGTACTGTTAAAAACGGTCACATATCGGAGCAATTGTTGATAGTCAATCAGATCTGATCAAATCCCAGTTTGGAGTTGGTGGAGAAGAGATAGCTTGAAAAGTAGACTGCAGATTTCACAAGAGCTAGTTGTTGGAATATTTGCTTTTCTTTCACAAAAGAAAATGGTCTTCTATTGGATCAGAGGGTGTTTTGAATGACGTCAAATTGGCAGGAAGGATATTTCAACCACGAAGGGACTCTAACCCTCAGTCTTCTGATCCGAAGTCTAGCTGCCGCAGGCTCGGCTGCCTAATTTTGAGAAATGTTGAGAATATGGCCAATCAGAGAGCTAGCTCCAACATTCGTTAGCCAATGGCAGCGCCAGCTCCATAATTCACCGGCCAATCACGTTCGCGGCTCCTACATTCGTCCAAAATTCATCCATAATTTGACCAATCACGGCGGAGATATGTTGAAGCAAAGAAGGGGGCCAACGAGGAAATCATTGAAGTTTACGAGTGGTTACAAACATGGTAAGTCTTATAACAGTGTTGTATATGATATGACTATAAGTGTATAATTAATTCAAACTGTTGTGTCGTGTTGTCATATAGATTCATTCAACTATTATCCTTACAAACTCTCCGTTATCTGACCCCAGCATTATTAGCGTCCACTGTGTAAACAGCGGACTTTAACTATGTTTACAAGTTTTTACGTTTTTATGAACATGGTGAGTCTTATTACAGTGTTGTATATGATATGACTATAAGTTTATAATTCATTCAAACTGTTGTGTTGTGTTGTCATATAGATTAATTCAACTATTAAGGTCACAAAACCCCGTTATCTGACGCTCTGTTTATGCTTTGTTAGCCGGTCGCCGGATACTGCTAACTTTTACTGGTAATGTAATTTAATTAGGTGGCGATAAAAACGCATTTCTTAATATTTTTAGGCGATACTATAAATTCAGATGGATATCCGAATATATTAAGGGTTGTCAAGTGTTTTATTGGAAGCGGAAAAGCTGAAATAACGTTATTTACTACGTTATGACACATTATTAAGTAGCCTACTAGGCCTTTATTTACATAGGCTACTTGCCTAAGAAGGTAGCTGACGCTAATCAAATGCTTTTCTAATTCATGATATTTTATAGGAACTACAAAACCATGTTATATATAATAAAATACATGTCATTAATTAGAAAATGCTATTTGTATCAAATAAATCATTAGGAAATTATTATTACATACACAAATGTGTCTGTGCCAGGGCCTGGTATTTAGTAATACAATTAATATTACATTGTGTTTTATTAAAGCATGAAAACATGCTTAGGTATGATATATGTTAGTCATAGTTTCGCATGTCCTCTATGAAATTAAATATTCAGAATCAAGAGCAGGTTATTATCCCCCCAATCATATAATTGGAAATGTACACTGTGTTAAAGGTCCCTAAATGTTTTCTTATACAAATATTTTATATGATTGTAATTAAGGTTCTTATGAGCTTTCTTTCAAACACATTGGAGAGGCTTTCAAGGCTTACTGCCAGAAAGATCTTTTTAACCCAAACAATAACTTTTTCACACACAATTTCTGGCATAAAGACCTGACAGCTTACTCCTCGTAAAAGTGTTTAACTTGATATATATGTTTCTGCACCTGTGTTGTTTCTATGCATTTAAAAAAGTTCTCACATCTATGACTCTAAAGGAACAATCAAGGAAAGCAAAAGTACACAAGGCCATGTCGGACTCAGAGTGGATGTCCCGCCTGAGGAAGTTTGCCAGCACAGGGGCCTGGCCTGCAGGGGAGGGAAACAGGCCGGCTCCCAGGCAGAAGAAATGGTGTGAGCTGTATCAAAGGGTACGAGTATATTAATGGAACTATGTATTTTAAACATTTTATTTACTGCACCAATGAAATGATTCATCCTTTTTTTTTCAGACTGCAGAATCTGGTCAAGCCCACAGAACTGTGGGACAGCAGAGTGCTGCATCTGGTCCGGTCCACAGAGCTACGGGGCAGCAGAGTGCTGCATCTGGTCCGGTCCACAGAGCTTTGGGACAGCAGACTGCTGCATCTGGTCCGGTCCACAGAGCTACGGGGAAGCAGACTGCTGCATCTGGTCCAGTCCACAGAGCCGTGGGACAGCAGAGTGCTGCATCTGGTCCGGTCCACAGAGCTGTGGGGCAGCAGAGTTCAGCAGGTACTGTCCAAGGCGCTGTGGGACACCAGCAGACTGCAGCAGAAGGACACCTGCGAACACCACTAAACTTGTCAATGGTATTTGGACAGTTATTTAGACTCATGTATTGACCATTAACATTAAGACGAATCATATTTTGACAGTATCATCCTCTCATGACACATTTGTTTGCTTTATTTCCTTTCAGTTTTGTTGGAGGGCCACCCTTTGGAGTGGTTGAAGGTTCGAGCCCGCTCCGCGCCGTTCGTTGATGAGTGGTCTGCTATAAGAGGAAGGACTCAGACACAGAGATATGAGGTTAACAATAAGCTGATTTAATGGTAAAAGCAACAGTACAATATAACGAAGTACTTCGGGCCCTGGTTCTACTACCGTGCGTTATACGTATCAGACAGTCAGACAGAACAGGGGCCCCCGAGTATAAAGAAGTCACAATATTTATACACACAAACGGGGAGGAGTTGTGTGGGAGGAGTTGTGTCGGTTGCTCCTCCCTAGGTGTTATCTACTGGTGGATTCACTCCTGGGCGAGCCCTAGGCAGCGATCAGAGTGAGTCAGCCATTGCTGCCCTGGAGACCGTCTTCCACTCCGTACAGAGCGTGGGAGGTTTGGATCTACTGCGCCCGCTGATAAGTCCCAGGCCATCATCATGGCAGCCATGGGGTAAACAATTCATGGGGTCAACATGGGGTGATCATAACAATTAGTCTAGATGGAAATAGGGGTCCATGTGCACCCCCGGAATTTTTTATGCCACCTGATTTTTCTTAATCTTTAAAGTGTCTACTTTCAGAATCTGCCAGGTGCCAAGCTGAAATAATGTCCGAAAGGCTACATTTTTAACCCTTTATTGCACCTAACCCAAAACCGAAACATTAAAATTTGATGTAGCAAGAGGCATAACCTTTGAAGTAAACAACATACAGAGACAAATGAATACATTTTTCCATACAATTCTGACCCTAGGAATTCAATGGGATGGTTATTTTTGACATTTGACAACATTTTGACTGTATTTCTGGACAAAAACAGCAAAGAAATGCAAAAAATGTGTGTCTGACCAATTACTTTTTTATTTTTTCAAATGCATAGAGTGAATATTTGTTGACAATCAGTTTTTTTTCAATCCTCCAAGTGTTTATTTTGAGATTATATTGGGTACCAAGCTGAAATAATGTCTCAAAGGCTAGTTTTAACCCTTTATAGCACCTAACCCAAAAATCGAAAAATGAAAATATAATGTAGAAGAGGCATAACTTTTGAAGTAGACAACTTACAGAGCGAAATTAATACATTTTCCCACACAATTTTGATCCTAGGAATTCAATGGGATGGTTATTGTTGACATTTGACAACATTTTGACTGTATTTCTGGACATTTACAGCAAGAAATGACCAAACATGTGTGTATGACCAACTACCTTTTCATTTTTTAAAGCGCATAGTGAATATTCGTTCACACTGTGGCGCATACCAGAAATGGTGCCGCACAACCTCTGCCCGCGCTCAGCTCTATGAGCTTACTCTTGAGATGTGTGGCATGATTGACGACCCTGAGATGCCGAAAGCAGGCAAGCACCGTGAGCTGGAGCCTGCCCAAATCAAAAAGTCTGAATTAGCGGTGCAGAGCGTCATCTCTGCCATCAATGGCTTCACAAACCCCTGGAGAATCCTAGACAAAAGTCGACTGTACTCCCTCGCATCTGGAGCTCCTATCGATCCAGAGGTTGAGGCTGACGTGCTGCGGGCCGAGGCTGCAGGCAGGGCTGCCAAGGAGCAGTTCATCCAAGAGCGCTTCATTTCCAAGAGAAAAGACTTCTTTGATCGCCTCAAGACACTTAGGCTCAAGACAATGGATTACTGCAGCAAGAGGGTCAAACTTACATCTGCGCAGGGGAAGGTGGATATTGATTTTTACTTATACCATTTGCATATTTCATTACACAAAAACATTATTCAGAAAAGAATGAAACCGTAAAACTCTGTTGTATTTATGCCTTCCTCATTTCCTTATTTTCCATTCCAGCTCTTTGTGTACAAGGAGCAGAGCAACCTCGCCTTTCAGCTGCTCGTTAAGTCGCAGATTATGGAGATGCCCATCAACCTTGAGGAACTCATGCGGTATCCCCTCTCACCTGTTCCTCATGCCCTTGGCTCTCCGGATGGCTATTTTGCTAAAACCAACAAGGCCACTATCCTTCACCATCTGCTGCAGGACAGGGACGAAGACGTACCTTACCCCAATGATGCCCTCTTCATACAGGATGGCAACGCTCTCTTCCACATGATGTCCAACCTCCCACCGACCTTCGGAGGGATTTGCATGCAGCTCCTGGACCAAATGGTTGCCAAGCACCATTTTGTGTTCTCTACAGATTGCTACCAGCCAGATTCCATCAAAGCCCAGGAGAGGCTCAGACGTGGCTCTTCTGAGAAGCGCATAATTGATGGTCCAAACACCCAGAGGCCCTATGACTTTAAGTCATTCCTTGGCAATGAGCTTAACAAGAAGCAGCTATGTGACCTGCTTCTCAGGGTCTGGGGGAGCAATGAGGCAGCATCCCGGATTGAGAAGAGCATGAAAGCAGTGGTGTGTGTTGACGGAAGATCTTATGACCTAACATCAACAAATGGAAAAGTACGTTGACAGTAAAAGCGTGACACACACATACAATTGCAGACCATAATTGGGCTCTTAATACATACGACAAAAACTGCATAACTTAAAATGTTAATTTGTTAAAATATGTAGTAGTATTCATTTACTTTGTTTGATTGTTACAGGTCCAGACTTCTGAGATCTATGAACTGCGATCCAACCAGGAGGAGACAGACAGCCGGATTGTCCTGTACCTCCACCAGGCTGTCAAATGGGGGTACAAGTCCAGTGTGGTGAGGACACCTGACACAGACATCCTGATGATCCTCTTCTACCATGCCAGCAGGATCAACCTCTCCATCTACCTTGACCACGGCTCTGGAAAACATCGCACACTGATAAATGTGACAGAACTGTCGGAATCACTGGGCCCCGACTACTGTAGCACACTGCTGGGATTCTACGTCTTTACTGGGGAGGACTGTACCAGCGCTTTTAAAGGCAAAGGCAAGGTGAATCCCCTGAAGAAGCTGGAGAAGACTCCTAAACTCCACAAAGCTTTCAGGCAGCTTGGTGCAGACTGGATGGTCACTGATGAGCTTCAAGAGGAGATGGAGAGCTTCACATGCATTATGTATGGCCAAGCACGGATGACATCAGTTGACACAGTATGGGTGAAAATGATGAGAAGGATGGTCGGCGCTGACAAAGTCCTGGACTCTAAGTCAAAAGTAGACCTGGAACGCCTGCCTCCCCCCAAGGTCTGTCTCATTCCACATGTCCAGCGAGCCAACTACAGAGTCGCCTTCTATAAGAGAGCAGACAAGGCAATAATCGAGAGCCCAAAACCACATGATCCAGGCATGGGCTGGGAGAAGACAGGAGAAGAGGAGGTGTTGGAACCGGTCTGGGCAATTGGACCCATCCTCCCTCCTTCTCTTGTTGAGGTACTGGCTCAGAGAGCAGAGTCAGAAGAGCACGCAGCTCTTGACAAGGTGACCGATTACGCCAACAATAACTTGTCTGTGGGTGAAGTGGATGGAGAGTATGAGCATGAGGAGGAAGAGCTGGAGATGGAAGAAATTGAATTAGAAGATCTCTTCAGTGACGATGAGGATGATGAGTAGTTTAGGTCAGCAAGTTGGTAGTGACATGAAAAGGTAAATGTATTCATTGTTCAAGTTGTAATTATATCACACTTTACATAATCTTTCATGTTTGATTTTGGTGCAATAAAGAGTTAAAAATAAACCCAACAAGATTTTATTTAATAATTTCATTTCATTTAAAGGATTAGAGAAAAACTGATTGTGAACATATATTCACCATATGTGTTGAAAAGGTAGTTGGTCATACACACATTTTTGGCCATTTCTTGCTGTTTTTGTCCAGAAATACAGTCAAACTGTTGTCAAATGTCAACAATAACCATCCCATTGAATTCCTAGGATCAAAATTGTGTGGGAAAATGTATTAATTTCGCTCTGTAAGTTGTCTACTTCAAAAGTTATGCCTCTTCTACCTTATATTTTCATTTTTCGATTTTTGGGTTAGGTGCTATAAAGGGTTAAAACTAGCCTTTGGGACATTATTTCAGCTTGGTACCCAATATAATCTCAAAATAAACACTTGGAGGATTGAAAAAAAACTGATTGTCAACAAATATTCACTCTATGCGTTTGAAAAATAAAAAAGTAGTTGGTCAGACACACATTTTTTGCATTTCTTTGCTGTTTTTGTCCAGAAATACAGTCAAAATGTTGTCAAATGTCAAAAATAACCATTCCATTGAATTCCTAGGGTCAGAATTGTATGGAAAAATGTATTCATTTGTCTCTGTATGTTGTTTACTTCAAAGGTTATGCCTCTTGCTACATCAAATTGTAATGTTTCGGTTTTGGGTTAGGTGCAATAAAGGGTTAAAAATGTAGCCTTTCGGACATTATTTCAGCTTGGCACCTGGCAGATTCTGAAAGTAGACACTTTAAGGATTAAGAAAAATCAGGTGGCATAAAAAATTCCGAGGGGTGCGCGGGACCCCTATTTCCATCTAGACTAAATCTTTATCTTCGCACCTGGCAGTAACCTCTTTGTATACTCTAAGTCTCCGCACAGTCCCTGCACATGACCTCGCTACTTTCAATGTTGTAAGTTTAAACACTTTCCCATGCAACCCCTCCCACGCTCCTGTCCACCCCATTAAAACCCGGGGGGGCGACTGGGTCCATCCATTCCCAAGTCACGGCACACACAATGAGCACAGCAAGCAAATAATACAACAATAAGGATATTGCCCTAGTTTCATAAGCAGTTTCATAAGCATACATTTTACACAGACTATTGGCGCCTAAGATATGTCGGGCCAAGGTTATAATTATTGAAACAGGTTATACAGGTTACCAAGTCAAGATTTGGTGGTGCACACGCTGCTCTTGTAAAGCCACATTTGAGTACAGCCAGACCCAGAAAGGCAACAGAGGTAAATCGATTTTCTTTATAAATAACAGTTTAACTTAGATTATTTATACAATTGACTCATACTGAATGTTTTACAGACCCATGTCACGGACCCACAGAAGCATCTACCAGCACAGAAAGAAGCTTCAGCACTGCACCCAGCGTTGCTGTCTCAGTAAGTGATGATAAACTCACTTTTACAAATACAGAAAGCGTGTTTGTATTCTGTTGGATTGAAGCACCCTTCAGTTGTTGAAGGTTCGAGCCCGCTCCGCGCCATTCGTTTGATGAGTGGTCTGCTATAAAAAGGAAGGACTCAGACAGAGATATGAGATTAAACAATAAGCTGATTTAATGGTAGAAACAACAGTACAATATAACGAAGTACTTATATAACGAAGTACTTCGGGCCTCAGCTCTTCCACCGTGCGATGTACGTATCAGACAGTGAGACCGAACAGAGGCCGCGAGTGTACAGAATTCACAATATTTATTCCCACAAACGGAGAGGAGTTGTGTGGGAGGAGTTGTGTCGGTTGCTCCTCCCTAGGTGTTCATCCATTGGTGGACTCACTCCTGGGCGAATCAGAGTGAGTCAGCCATAGGCGTGGGAAGTTTGGATCTCCTGCGCCGCTGATCAGTCCCATGCCATCTTTTATGGCAGCCATAAAATAAACAATTCTGGGTTGAACGGGGGTGAGGTACCAATCCTTATCTTCGTTTATCCTCGGCACCTGGCCGTACCACTCCGTATCCCAATCCTCCTCCCTGCCTAGACTCAATGTTGTCAGTTTTATTACCTTTCTCCTGCAACCCCCCCATGCTCCTATCCGGCCCATTAAAAACCCGGGGGGGGGCGACTGGATCCTCTACATTCCTAATCCTACACCATTTTTCCCAAATAGTATTAAGGGAATTAAAAGCCATTTTAATGTTTATTAAATAATGTGTTGTTGCACATTTAATTCTGAAATGACAATTGAAAGCTAAAAACAAATAGTGTTTCCTTTAGAGCAGCGGAAAAATAACTTTGAATCTTTTGAATGTAAATGCTATGATTTCTTTAAACACATGTCAGTATATTTCTTGCCTTTTACAGGCTGCACAGCCTCAGACAGCTTCAGTGCCTGTCCTCAGTCCCGGAGCAGTGAGTGCCACTGTGTCAGTAAGTCATTTAATATTTCATTTCATAGTGTAGAGCATCAGCAGTGTTTGTACCTGTGTTAAGGTTGCTTATGCTCTGTTGTTGTTTTTTTCAAAGGCTGCTGCCTCCAGGACAGAGACTGACACAGCATCACCAGTCCAGCTTCCCCGTTTGTGGTCAGAGGGCTTGCCACCTGAAGACCACAAATGGATTCTTAAGAGCCTTTTGAAGTTGGGGCCCAAGGGAAAACTAGAGCTTCAAGACCACCTGAAGCTCTGGTACTTTTCACCACAGCCAAGCCACCTGTATCACCAGGCTCCTGCACCAGACCGCTTCTTTGCCCACCCACTTCTTGTCTGGATGCCTTACAAGCTGTGGAAGGTGAAGGTGGTCTGTCCCAACCTTGGCTGTGGGCAGCACCAACTCACAGGTGCAGGGCTGCACAAGAGGGCACGCCAGGTCCTGGACGTGGACAGGATCTACAACATGGTGACAGAGACTCTTACCTGCACCAAATGTAGATCCACCCATGTGTCATGGAGCCAGACGGTCCTTTCGCAGTTGGACTTGGCTCACAGATCTGAGTTTCGGGTCATTCTCACACAAAAGTGAGTAAAGTGTATTGTTTTCTGTTGTCTCAAATAGAATCATGTAAACGGATATTTATAATTTTCTCTGTCCCTCACCAAGGTTTGCGTGTGATATCCGGGTGATCCGGCTTCTGAGGGAGAGAGGTCTGGGTAACAGCCCCACCAGGATGTTAAAGCAGCTGAGGGAGAACCACACAGAGGAGTGCCTGCATCGTGTGGCGAGGTACACCACAGAGTGTGTGGGCTTCCTCCAGGGCCCCGGACTGTTGCCCGTGACCTTCCCTGAGCCTCCAGAGCCTGCTGTGGTGCCGAGCTGCAAGTGGCTCCTCTCAGTGTACAGTCAGGACATCTTGACCAGGCTAGAGGAGTTCAAGGCCAGGATAACATCCACATATGGCAGCATTTTAAAAATGGATTCCACCAGAAAGGTGAAGCAATCATTCTTATCTTTTAAACACTACTGATATTAATAACCTCAGCCTGTATTTCAGTATTTGTAAATTATGTTAACAGATGCCCTTTTCAATCTGTTCTCTTCAGATCACCAAGAAGCTTGCTGGAACAGCCAAGGGGACAGCGCTCTGGCTCACCTCTGTGGGAAATGAGAATGGCCAGATTCTCATCAGTGTGCTGACTGCTCAGGAGGGAGCAGGGCTGGACATGATGGCAGCAAACCTGGTGAGGAGATAGCAGCAGGCCAGAGTGGGTCCTCCTGTGCTGCTGTATGTGGACTGTGGCTGCTGCACAGAGTCAGGGGAGACTAAGCTGAAGGCCAGATTCATCTGGTGGCCGGAGGAGTATGTTTGCCTACGTACAGATGTGCAAGAGGCTCTACATCATTAGAGTCTTTTCACCTACACCTCAACCGCTTCATACCAGGTTTGTGTCTGTCCAACATGTTGGTTCATGTGTTGCATAGCCCAAATATTTCATAACCTAATGTTTCATAATGTTCTTCTAGGGACCAGTACCAACAGCGTGAATTTTCAGATTTACCTGCTGGAAGGACTGCACAGGTGGAACCAGGACCGTTACACTGGTAAGCCTTTTTGGACACGTTTGTAATTAATAAACGTTTAAACAATATTTTAAAATATATTTATATCATTTTATTCCATTTAGTAAATAATCCACTTTTCCTCTATCTTTTCAGGAGAACTAATCGGCATGCAGTATCTGTTGCAGCAGACTGGTCAGGCACTGCAGGATATGCACCCTGATTCAGAGGAGATCGCTCAGCTGATTGAAGAGCATGAGGACGTCATGGAGGAAGATGAGGGCTTCTCTGACATCAGAGACGACCCCACAGTGCTGGACCTCGGGGTCCTGCACACTCCTCCTGTGAATAGTAATGTCAGTATTTTATTATTTTATTTAAAGTCTTTGTTGTATTTATTGTACTTTTGTAGTGTGTTTTAATAAATTCTTTCAAAAAGTATTTCCTTATTTCTTTTTTCTCTCAACAAACAAAACTGGTGTTCAGCAGTTGTACAAGTGTTTTAATGATAGTTTGTATAAAATAGCACATTTATAGTGGTGACGACAACATTTTATAGTTTTAACATTCACTCTTTAAAGCAGTACTCAGATCCTCTACCTAAGTAAAAGTACTAATACCAGACTTAAATCAGACCCAAAAGACACTAGGACAGAGGAAGATAGCAGTGGTGAGGAACGCACTGTCATTTCATTTCACTGTAATTTTACTTTTCACATGTCACTTTATTCACTATTCAGCTTAGTTATTTATTCAGTTATTTTATTACTGGTACTGCTAATTGCACTATGTCAATTGTTGTATATTGTATATACCTACGTATTCACTGTAAATGTGTTGTAATTGTGTTAATACATTTTGTTTATTTAGTTTATATTTAGTGTAGGCTACATTTCTTCTCCTGTATTCAACTGTTGCACCTTCATTTCCCTCGGGATAAATAACGTTTCTTGAATCTTGAATCAGACCCACAAGAAGACACTAGGACAGAGTAACCAGATAGCAGTGGTAAGGAACACACTGTCATTTCATTTCACTATAATTTTACTTTTCACATGTCACTTTATTCAGCTTAGTTATTGATTCAGTTATTTTATTACTGGTACTGCTAATTGCACTATGCGTATTGTTGTATATTGTATATACCTATACTACTACGACTACTTCCAAAATCGAGGGTTGTAGCTTTGTGTCAATACATATTTCAGGGTTTTTCTATGCCTTTGTTCATCTAAATTCTAATACTCATAGGCAACTACAACTTCTGCCGATGCCCAGTTCTCCCTTCCCACCACCCCAGGTAATACACTGACTATGGATAAGTACCTTTGGCTTATACAACCCCACTTTAAACACCCAAACTATCCCTTTATGATGTGACATTTTCTACACTGTTAACATTAGGAAACACTTAAGAAAGAAAAGAAAGCTGCAGGAGCTGATAATTCCTAAAATACAATTGGCCTTGTGATCACCAGTAAAAAAATATATAAACAATCTGCACCAAATATTTTTGGGATTTATAATTTTTTTGTGACTTTTTCCTTTGTTGTGTACCTTAAGGGAGTTCTCCCCTGACAGCTGGACAGTACATGATAGCAGAGGACCAGACCATCGTCAGTGGCAGTGTCCTGAATGTTGTCGACGCCCTGATGCTGATGTTTGCCGCATATTACTTCAGTTATCGCTCAGAACTGGGAGCTACCCAGTTCTTGCAGAGGTAAGACTTGAATTGTAATTATGAAGTAATTCCATCTTAAAGGGCCCATGTCATGGCCATTTCTACTGATCATAATTCCATTGTTGAGGTATACTAAAATAGATTTATACTGTGCAATTTTCCTAACTCACATTGGTTTCTCATACAGCATCTCTGTATAGTATGTGTATTCACTCTCTGTCCTAAACGGCTTGTTGGAGCTCCTGCACCCCCACCCTGTGAGCCCAGTGTGCTCCGATTGGTCAGCTCCGATTGGTCAGCTCGGCCACTCTGTTCTGATTAGTCAACCACCAGAGAGGCTCCGCCCATGTCTAACACAGTGCATTTTTCAGCCGTGAGCGGAACACCAGTTTTACAATGGCGTCGGTACAGCCGTATATGTTTGAACCGGAGTCCGATCCTGAAAGTGAGACAGACCAACGTGATAGACCTGATCCACCGTCCCAAACTAGACTAGAGCAGACGGTTTCACAGTGGAAAGTTTTTATTTAGTATCGCTCTTACATTTCAGATGTTAGAACTACATCATTTATCTACATCACAGTAACACGTTTGTCCGCTAACTAACCGAACTGTACCTACAACTGTTGTTATTTAGGTGCACTTGTGGAAACTGCGCCATGATGCCTACCGAACTGGAAAACGTCTGTTGCAAAGAAATTAGAAAGGTAGCCTAGCTGACAGTTACAACATTATGTAGCCAGCTAGCTGAAAACACCAACAGTGTTGTGTCTCGTCAGATTTGTTAGTATTATTTCTCTGTTTAGTTAATATCGTCAAGTCCGCGTCTGCATATCCTTTTTTGTTGTCTGTCATTTCCTGTTTTACTTTGTTAATCTCTTCTCTCATTTCAGGTAGTTCGACTCCTACCCTGTCAGTGTGTTAACTGACCTGATTACTTGCCCCACCCTTATTGTTTGCACCTGTAGAGTCCCTTGTGTGTGTATTTATTCTGTGTTTTCTCTGTGCCAAGTGCCAGATCGTTTCGACCCTTGTGTTACTTGTCAGCCAGTTGTGTTCTGAGCTACAGTGATTCTAGTTTTTTGTGAAGTCATTTGAGAGTTTTTGTTACCTTGCTTATCACCACAAGTAAATCCTTTTTTTTTAATCATCTTTTGTCTGGAGTCGTGCATTTGGGTCCTATCATTTTTGTGTGTGCCCCAGTCGTAACATTACGATCTGGCCAAAAATGGACTCAGCCGACTTTCAAACCCTGAGAGCAGCGCTCTGCTCTCAGGCTACACGCCTGCGGCAGCAGGAGGAGGACATGAAGGCCATACACCAGGGAGTGAAGGCTCTGACTGACTGCCAGATTGAGTTTCGGGGCGCGTTTACGACGCAGATCAATCACCTGGCTGAACAGTTCCATAATATACTCACACGTTTGCATAGTGTGCCCGCCGCTCCTTCCGACGTGGCTGCCCCAGCCCCAGAGAGTACAGCTGATTTTCCCATGCCAACTTCCATGATTCTTCTTGCTCCTCCTGCGAAGTTTTCAGGCGAGTCTGGTAATTGCAGTCCTTTCCTAACGCAGTGTGACCTGCATTTTACCTGCCAGCCTGCTGCTTTCCCAAGCGATCCAGCCAAGGTGGCGTTCATTGTGTCCCACCTCACGGGAAGAGCGGAAGCCTGGGCTACGGCGGAGTGGGCACGGAATTCTCTGGTGTGTAAATCACTACAACGATTCACTGAGACTATAAAAAAAATCTTTGACCGAACCACACCGGGGAGAGAAGCTGCCAGAGCCCTGACACAGATCTCCAAGCAGAATCAGAGTGTGTCTGAATACGCCATTGATTTTCGTACTTTGGCCACGGACAGTGGTTGGAATGAAGACGCACTATATGATATGTTTTTCAGCGGACTCAGTGACTGTGTGCGGGATCTTCTTGTTCCTCTTGATCTTCCGCCGGATTTGGACAGTATGATAACCTTCGCTATACGCACAGACACTCGGCTGCAAGAGCGATGGAGGGAGAAAGCCAGGAAAGCGTCACCCCCCGCTAGCTAAACGAGGAAGCTCATCTCCTGCACGATCTCCACGACGACCCGGATTTCATACTCACTATCCCTCCTCTACCGTGAAACCTGCTTCGTGGACCACAGAAGAGGAACCCATGCAGCTCGGAAGGGCCAGGCTGTCTCCCGAGGAAAAGCAGCGGCGTCTCCGGGACCGTTTATGTTTCTACTGTGGGAAGCAGGGACATTTCCTGGGAGCCTGCCCGTTAAAAGACGGGGCTCACCAGTAAGACGGAGGGTGCTGGTGAGCCGACTGACAACCGCAGATTTTCCTTCACATTCCATGACCCAAGCAGAGGTTAGTAATAATGAGCACAGCATATGTTTAAAAGTACTTGTAGATTCAGGGGCTGACGCTAATTTAATGGACTGGGGGTTAGCTAAACGTTTGAAAATTGCCTCCGTGCCATTGACTCAGACACTTGAGGCTAGCGCTCTTGACGGTACTCTCATGTGCAAAGTGACTCATAGAACCATGCCTCTTAAAATAACTATTGATCATGAACACACAGAGCATATGACTTTCCATCTGTTTGATTCTGCACAACATCCCTATCCCTGGTTGTGCAGACCCTCATAACCCTCACATTGATTGGCGGACTGGTAAAGTTTTGGGGTGGGGAAGCGACTGTTCTCATTCGTGTTTCAGGAGAAAAATTGCTAGAGAGCCCATTATAGACACTGACATGGAAGATGAAAATAACCAAGACTCAGACTTCCCCGACCTTTCGAACGTGCCCAGCTGCTACCGAGATCTCAAGGAGGTGTTCAATAAGACTAAAGCGACATCCCTTCCTCCTCATCGCACCTATGACTGCGCCATCGATCTCCTGCCTGGGTCCCCCTTGCCCAAGGGAAGACTGTACTCTCTCTCTGCTCCAGAGAGAGAGTCTATGAGGGAGTACATAGACGGCTCTCTCAAAACGGGCCTCATCCGTCCCTCGTCATCTCCCGCCGGAGCTGGTTTTTTCTTCGTCGAGAAGAAAGATGGGTCCCTGAGACCCTGCATCGACTACAGCCCCCTAAACGACATAACCATCAAAAACAGGTACCCCCTCCCGCTTATGGCCTCAGCGTTTGAACTTTTGAAAGGTGCTAGAGTTTTTTCAAAACTTGACCTGCGTAACGCTTACCACTTGGTAAGGATACGGGAGGGGGACGAGTGGAAAACTGGTTTTAACACTCCAAGCGGACATTATGAATATTTGGTAATGCCTTTTGGTCTAACAAACGCACCTGCAGTTTTTCAGGCTCTCATAAATGATGTGTTGAGGGAGTTTTTGAGTCATTTTGTTTTTGTCTATCTTGATGATATTTAGATTTTTTCCCGTGATGAGGATTCACACGTTCCGCATGTTCGCCAAGTATTAAGAAAGTTGTTGGACAATCAACTTTATGTAAAGGCTGAAAAATGTGAGTTCCACGTCAGTTCCACTTCCTTTCTGGGTTTCATCCTGGGTCCTGACCAGATAATGATGGATCCTGCTAAAGTGAGCGCTGTGGCTGATTGGCCCACACCCTCTTCCAGGAAAAAAGTCTAACAGTTCCTTGGATTTGCAAACTTCTACAGGAAGTTTGTTAGGAATTTCAGTTCTATTGCCGCACCTATGCATGTACTCACCTCTCCTTCTGTTCAGTTTGTGTGGACCCCACAGGCAGACCAAGCTTTCCAGAAGTTAAAAAAGGTGTTCACAACAGCTCCAATACTTACCATCCCGGATCCTCAACGGCAGTTCACGGTGGAGGTGGATGCCTCCAACGAGGGCATCGGGGCGGTCCTCTCACAGAGGGCAGAGAAAGACAGTAAGCTCCATCCATGTGCCTACCTTTCACGTAAGTTGACTGCTGCTGAAAGAAACTATGATGTAGGCAATAGAGTTATTAGCCGTGAAGGTAGCGCTGGATGAGTGGAGGCACTGGCTAGAAGGGGCAGAACAACCATTTATTGTGTGGACAGACCACAAAAATTTGGAGTACATACGCAAGGCTAAGAGGTTAAACTCCAGACAAGCACGATGGACCTTATTTTTCAATAGGTTTAACTTCACTCTCTCCTACCGTCCTGGCTCACAGAACACCAAACCAGACGCGTTATCCAGGCTTTTTGACCCAGAGGCCCTAACCAAGGAGACAGAGTCCATTCTACCACCCACTCAGGTGATAGGAGGGGTGAGATGGCCAATTGAGGCTAAGGTAAATCGAGCATTAGAGGGAAAAACTGTACCCAGCGGTGGCCCCCCTAACCGTCTCTTTGTTCCCCATCTGCCCGCTCTGACGTGATTCATTGGGCTCACACATCTGTACTAACATGTCATCCAGGTATCACAAGAACTATGTACATGATAAAGCAAAGGTTTTGGTGGCCTAAAATGGAGAAGGAGGTAACCGAGTATGTGGCAGCCTGCACTACCTGTGCTCAGAATAAGACCTCTACCCAGTCTCCTATGGGTCTGCTGCAACCTTTGTCCATTCCAAGCTGCCTAAGGTGCCCAAAATCCAGCGAGATGTCAGACCATGGTCTGACATCTCGCTGGATTTTGTCACTGGACTGCCGCCCTCTGCAGGTAACATCTGCATCTGCACTGTTGTAGCCAGATTTACCAAAATGACTCACTTTATTCCCATGCCTAAATTGCCCTCTGCTAAAGACACAGCAGAAGCGCTCTTATTTCATGTTTTCAGGCTGCATGGTTTTCCTCGAGATGTGGTGTCAGACCGTGGACTGCAGTTCGTTTCCCAGTTTTGGAAGGAATTCTGCAGCCGGATAGGAGCAACTGCCAGCCTCACATCTGGTTACCACCCACAGGCTAATGGTCAATCAGAGAGGATCAACCAGGAACTGGAGACGTGTTTAAGGTGTCTGGCGTCCCAGAATCCCACAACGTGGAGCAAGCAGCTGATATGGGTGGAGGATGCCCACAACACCCAACCTACATCTGCCACGGGCCTCTCCCCTTTTCACTGCGCCTATGGTTACCAACCTCCTCTTTTTCCAGAAGTAGAGAAGGAAGTGACTGTACCATCAGCACATGCCCTGGTGAGGCGGTGTCGCAGAGTCTGGGCAGGAGCTCGCCAGGTTCTCCTGAGGAGTGCTGCTCGCATGAAGAAGGCAGCAGATCGACATCGTCGTCCTGCACCTGTCTACAGACCCGGGCAGAAGGTTTGGCTGTCTACAAGAGATCTACCCCTATGTGTGGCCTCAAAGGAAGCTGGCTCCGAGGTTTGTGGGTCCGTTTCCCATAACTAAAGTTATTAACCCGGTGGCTGTTCGCCTGAGAGTTCATCCTACCTTTCATGTTGCCAAAATCAAACCGGTTCGTGAGAGTCGTTTGGTCCCTCCATCCAAGCCCCCTCCTCCCCCCCAGATGTTAGACGGCAGTCTGATCTACGACGTCAAGAAACTGCTAGCAGTCAGGAAGAGAGGACGTGGCCGACAGTTCCTTGTAGACTGGAAAGGATACGGTCCAGAACATCGGTCGTGGGTACCAGCAAGCTTCATTGTGGATCAGAGGCTGATAAATGACTTTTTCAGGCTAAATCCACAGGACTCTGGGCCGTCCGGAGTCGGCCGTAGAGGGGGGGGTACTGTTGTGTCTCGTCAGATTTGTTAGTATTATTTCTCTGTTTAGTTAATATCGTCAAGTCTGCGTCTGCATATCCTTTTTTGTTGTCTGTAATTTCCTGTTTTACTTTGTTAATCTCTTCTCTCATTTCAGGTAGTTCGACTCCTACCCTGTCAGTGTGTTAACTGACCTGATTACTTGCCCCGCCTTTATTGTTTGCACCTGTAGAGTCCCTTGTGTGTGTATTTATTCTGTGTTTTCTCTGTGCTAAGTGCCAGATCGTTTCGACCCTTGTGTTACTTGTCAGCCAGTTGTGTTCTGAGCTACAGTGATTCTAGTTAGTTTTTTGTGAAGTCATTTGAGAGTTTTTGTTACCTTGCTTATCACCACAAGTAAATCCTTTTTTTTTAATCATCTTTTGTCTGGAGTCGTGCATTTGGGTCCTATCATTTTTGTGTGTGCCCCAGTCGTAACAAACAGTAGCACACAACATTATATGCCAAGATATACACCATACATATTTGTTAAGTCAATAGACTATTATAAGCCCTTTTATTTCTTCCTTAGTAATTGAATGTTTATTTTGTAAACGTTGCCATAGTTGGTTTAATTGCTAAACGTGTTATGTTACAAATATCTTACCTTCCTATAGGTTGTAACATGAATGAACCAAGTCCCAGCACCTATTATGTGCATGGTACACCACCCAGGACTAGAGCCAAATTGTCTCAACCCATACACCCTGCAGGACCTCCATAACATGTACAGATTCGATTATGGACCTTTGAGGCGTAGAACGGAAGAAGAGTAAGTTATTCTTACCTGTAATAAACAACTACTGTGTTTGATGAAAAATCTAATCATGGTTTGAGGGAAGAAAGGCTACTAAGTATTTCCATCAAACTTTATTTTTAGAAATGTACAAAATGAACATGTGTAAATATACATATATACACTGTATATCATCCATTCCTCCCCTTATAGGCTTTTTCGGCATCTTGCCTATTGCAGCTTTGTAAGCTGGTGCTGGGGCTTTTTAGGACGAGGCATCAGAGTGGTCATCCCGTCATGTGTTGTCCGCCGGATACGCCAGGAGTTTCCTGATCTGGCTGGACGAAATCAAATGCAAATCACAAAATATTAGAGAAACGTAGTTGTTTTAGGTTCGTTAGCTTGCCAGCTAGATTAATATGCTAACCTACATTTGCTAGTTGTTCAGTGTAATATGCCAACCTACTATGAACAACAGCTATGGTTCATATTAGGCTAGCAAGAACATGTTTACAATTGCAATCTTATACGGGTAGTCTGCTACTTTCGTTCGGTCATTCATTGTAGCTGGCATAAAAACAATGTTTTCCCTACCAAACTCATGTCTAGCTCTTGGTAGCCTTCTTTTTTAGCTCGGTAGCATACATGCTAGGAACGCCAACTATAATGTAATTAAGTTTCGCGACTGACCGTACGGTAAATCACCCGGAGTATACTGTCTATGAGTATTTTGTGTGTGAATACAGACATTCTCCTGCTATGAGATACATGTAAGGCCATCTGCTGACATTGGAGTTGATATATGGAAACGCTAGCAACTTAGTTAGCCCAGTTAGCACTGTGTCAATGGCTTAGCAGCCCGAAAAACGTTGACCCATTTAAACAGTCGTGGTAGATACCTTGTTTGTTTTAAACATCATAAATACACAAACAACAATGAATACTTACAGGTTGTGTACCCGAATCTCTCGCTGGTCCAAACAAAGTAGGAACAGCATCGTTCTTCAGTGCGCTACGCTGTACATATCCGGCATGAATCGCTGAAAGTTTTGTGGAGCTTCGTTTCGTGAAATGCTGCGCACACAGTACAATACCGGCTCGAACATCTGAAGGAACAGTGTTAAAAATAAATGTCAACCACTGACTTCGTCGTGGTTCTGCCCTTGGGAAGGCATGCATTCAATATTTCCCCTCACAATACAGGACACAGACCCTCGTTGGCATGACTGGATACAGTTTTGAACTGAACATGAGCTTCCAACAGTATATATTATGTTCTGCTGGCAGAGGGTGTGGCCTCTGGGTGTTCACCATGGATGTATAATTAGAACTGGATACAGCGTGGGAGGCAGGGCCTCATTCATTCCTATGAGAGTTGCTCATTGGCGCATGAAGATAAAATGGCCCAACTTTTGAAAGAGCGAAACTTCACAGATTACCTGTCATGCCTGAGAAATACCCGTATGTACGCTCATAGAGCATGCGCAACTTTAACCACTGTTGGGTTGAAGCACCCTTCAGTGGTTGAAGGTTCGAGCCCGCTCCGCGCTGTTCGTTTGATGAGTGGTCTGCTATAAAAAGGAAGGGCTCAGACGCAGAGATATGAGGTTTAACAATAAGCTGATTTAATGGTAAAAACAACAGTACAATATAACGAAGTACTTCGGGCCTTGGCTTCTTACTACCGTGCGATGTACGTATCAGACAGTCAGACAGAACAGAGGCTCCGAGTGTACAGAATTCATAATATTTATGCCCACAAACGGAGAGGTGTGGGAGGAGTTGTGTCGGTTGCTCCTCCCTAGGTGTTCATCCATTAGTGGACTCACTCCTGGGCGAGCCCTAGGCAGTGAATCAGAGTGAGTCAGCCATTGACGAGGTCTAAACAGCGAATCAGAGTGAGTCAGCCATAGGTGTGGGAAGTTTGGATCTCCTGCGCCGCCGATCAGTCCCAGGTCATCTTTTATGGCAGCCATAAAATAAACAATTCTGGGTTGAACGGGGGTGAGGTACCAATCCTTATCTTCGTTTATCCTCAGCACCTGGCCGTACCACTCCGCATCCCAATCTTTCTCTCAGTACAATCTCTGCATAGACTCAATGGTGTCAGTTTTATTACCTTTCTCCTGCAACCCCCCCCATGCTCCTATCCGGCCCATTAAAAAACCCGGGGGGGGGCGACTGGATCCTCTACATTCCTAAGTCAACGCACACACAATTGACCACATCAAACAAAACAAAATAAGAACAGTTGGTCTAGTTTCATAAGTATACATTTTACACAGACAAAGTTATAATTATTAAAACAGGTTATAATTATTGAAACAGGTTATATAGGATATACAGGTTACTTTACCACGCCCCCCAAAAGGCTCGTTCACATCAAGCATGTCAATTTGTACACGTAACAGCACCGCACGTTCATGACAGCATGGTACTGGATTGTTATGATGGATTTTGATATTAACTAGGCGGCCGCAGCAGTTAGCAGCTAGCGGCTAGCTAGTAATTATGCAAATGTACACATAAATCGTTATATACTTTTATATTACGCTGATGTAACAGGATCTAGTGATATCCAAGCAACAGAGCTTCATTTAGCATGATACTTGTGTGGGTTGTAGCCTACATGAAACCACTTGGTAATATATACAAATATATGTATTTTGAGTTATGATCAATTGTGATTTAAATCTTTATCTAAAAAGTAAAGCTGATGATGGATTACTGTGGTGGAGTTAAAATAACAATAACCTATTTCTTTTTTAAATGTGATGGAGTAAAAGGATAGTAACTGTGATTATTCGTGTTAAGTAGCCCACAAGTAACTAAAACGTATAATACTTGAAGGAAAGGTGTAAAATGTTTCCATAAATACCAATATCACACACTACAACACCCCTTGTTGTTAAATACCAACCATGTGCAATATATTTTTAATCACATTTTCGTAGAGCTTTGACTTTTTCAGCTGAATAAATATTATAACTCTAGATGGTTTTGTTCAGCATTGCCAGCTTCACTGTTGAGCTTTATGTTGTGCCCAGCATTCTCCTGTCCTGTGCTCTGAAATCAAAATGTGGATAAGCATAAAAAACACTTAAATAAACACTACAATACAACTTGTTATTTGTTTTTTGACCACAAAGGTTGCTCATTTGTGTGTATAAATATACAACACACAGGCTATATACATATATATATATATGTATACATATACAATTATAATTAATACAATGAATACAACTGTTAATTTGATTAGAGCTTTGACACATATATCTTTATTGATATATGTATAAGTATAACGACTTCCCCGGGCGATATCATATGGTATAGCGAATGAATCAAACTGGGTCAAAACGTGTTGTGTCCACATGCAAAGGCTGTACGCTCTGGCTTATCCCTGCGTAGTATTATATAGTAATAGCAAACAGCTACGTTCAACTCCTTTAATGGTAGGCTATATTGCAAGTGCAATAAGAAGCTACAGGGACGTTAATCTACGTCGGTAATATTAACTAAGTCTTTGTTTAATACAACATTTACGGTACAATATTTACATCATACAGCCCATGTAGTATAATATTTTACAAATGATGAATTACAGCAAACATGTGCAATATATCCATTATTACAGCTCCGTGGGCTGCAGTAAGGCGATATGGGTCCGTTCTTATTGTGCATCCATGGGTAAAGGTAAAACTCATGTAGTACTGAACACGTAACATGAACGTGCCGGGCGGCGCGGTCCCGTGGGTTAGATGCGCGTTCATAATGCAGAGGGAAATAACTCTCAGAATAACATTATTAGCACATTTTACAACTTGAGGACCGAATATTTTTAATAAGGGCTATACAAACGTTCATACTGGGTAGTTTATTTAGTTTAAAAAAAAGTATCCAACGATTTACAGACCACTCTTTCCCAATGTAAGTCAATGGGAAAAAGTGTTTCCGGGCCCAGCAACCTAAAGGAAGTGTAGTACCGCCTTTTGGCCACAACGAATATTCTACTCAGAGTCCGGCGCACTTCCTGGGGGCTTGGTGTTCACACGTCACAGTACCCAGGAAGTAAACAATGGAAAATGAGAAATCTCCAACGAGGCGTTTTGGGGCAGCATAGACAGGTCTTTGCTGTGTTAGAGTTTAACTCGCTACAGGGTGTACTTTGGTGCCTACTTTTGTAACAGGTGCCTATTCAAGGTCAATCCGGACAAGGGGACTAAAGTGGAGAGGAAGGAATAAAAACAAAAACAGCACTCTAAAAAGATAAAGGTGCATTCTTTCATTCAAACGCTGACTTTGAATGGAGAGTAAAACAAAACAAACAATAATAATAATTCAAGGTTCAAGGTATAAAAAAAATGTATATTCAAAGTTTCTATCATGTTCAAAAGGGGCAAGAAGAAGCTTAAAACGTTTCTGGTCCTACCCCCCCCCCCTATCGTACATTGTTCATGAAAATACAAGTTTAGGTCCTCGTCATCAGCATCCGTGATATTCTTTTAAACAAATCATTATTTTGTACAAAACAACCAAAAGAAATAACTTTTACAACGACAAGAAATAGCAAGCATCACTTCACCGGTCCTGCTCAGAACATTCAGGATCTGGTTTCTAAAGAAGAGTTTTAGTTTAGATAAAGGTGCACAGTATTTCAGCTCATCATTACAGTTATTCCACAGATGAACACCTTCTGTTGTGATGCAATGAAGTTTGGAATTTGTTCGAATGGGTGGTTTTAAAAAAAATGCAGTTTCCTCTCAACATGTTTTCTCTCCGTGTGAAAAGTCCCTGGACATTATGAGGTAATTGTTCCGCAGGCTGAGGAAGTTCAACATGGACTCCAGGATACTCTGCAACCTCTACAGGTGCACCATAGAGAGTATCCTGACTGGCTGCATCACGGCCTGGTACGGCAGTGCAATCGTATTCCATTTACTTGCATATAGACTCTTCTTGCACTATTTCTATTCTATTTTATTTGTATTTACTTGCACTAGTTTATCTGTTTTATTTGTTCTATGTTCTATATATATGTTGCACTGTTGGAGGAGCCTGTGACTTCAGTTTTCATTGACATATTGTTGGGCTCAGAATTCCAGAAAAGACAGACAACTTCTAAGTTTAACTATTTATTGTAAAGAGAGCAAAAGATATATATTACTTGGCCAAGGACTCATCACGTCTTAGAAATCACAGGCAGCAAAGCTGTAATCTGTAACCACCAAATCCGTAAAGAGCCTCGAACCTCGTGCGACAATACATTTTATTACACAGGGCGTTGCCCGTACATTTATGATTGGTCAAGACTAGCTGAAGAGATACCATGGTTTAGACTTGGTTCTCTTTGGTTGGTGCGCAGACTCAGAAAGAGTCTCTTGGCAACACAACCTTCCAATCAGCATTCGGCCGGCCTGTGGAAGTCCCTCCCTACTCTGGCACCATCATACTAATTTGTTTTCTCTAACGTTTCTTCAGATATAGCGGAAAACCATAATGTTGCTTCCTAGCTTTGCGGGGGAGCGCGGCTCCCATACAAACTCAAGGCCGGTGCGATGTGCTGTTCTGACTACCTCTTTGTGTTCTCTCAGTCTCTGCACCTGACCTTGCTACTTCAATATTGCAAGCTAAACACTTTCTCAACTTTTCCCTTCGTTCCTGTCCTCCCCATCAAAACTTGGGGGGGGGGGGGGGGGGGGGGGGGTGATTGGGTCCATTTATTCCTAAGTCACAGCCACATAAATGAGCACAATAAGCTTATAATGTAATAATAAGAATCAGTCTTTCTAATGTTATATAAAAATAGCCTCAACAATATCTACACTGAAGATAATGTGCAAATGACAATAAAGCCTTGAATCTTGAATTTACGTATTTTTTAAAACAACAACAGTAATCTTCTGTCTTTTTATCATTTAAAAAAATATTTATTCTGTTTTTTTAGAGGTGTATGACTGAATTAATATATGTTAAAAGAAAAAGATTTAATGGAATTACAAAAACATTTCTTGTAAAATTACAGATCTTTTTTGGCAAAAGATTTGATAGTTAATGTAAACTAAGGCTTTTGCAAAGTAAAATTACATTCTTGTCTTTGTGTTTTACTTGTAAATGGTCTTAGATATACGGTACCTTTTTGTAATAATAAAAGTAATTTTCCGTATTTTAGATTTCTTTATCATTTTTTAAAGATAATTATTCTGTTTTCTAGAGGTTTATGACTCTATTCTAACAAATAATATATGTTAAAAGAAAAAGATTTCCTGTAAAATTACAGTAATATAGGCTACTTGTGGTAAGGTAAGTTACTGTTTTTTTTTACATGTTATCTCCGTATTTTATTTTACAGTTTTTTCCTTTTTTTAACGGACATTTTCTCCATGCAGCCCCAGCTGCCAGAAAATGTCAGGTTTTTTACAAAAAATGTTTTACAGTGTAGTAAACCATATCTTCCAGCACTTCCCCCCCATATTGGCTACCTGTACTGTACTTGTCTGTCTTTCTTCTTCACTTTTCTCTTCTGGCAAGATAAATTAAGCCTTTCGTCTGACTTCTTACTTCTGTACTCGAGGAAAGTTTTCAAGGATGGCATTTTTGGGGCAGCAGCTAACGTTACACAAACAGAGAAAAACAATGTTATGATAACCAAGCTGAACTTAGCCTGGGTTATGTTTTTTGTATTCACATTGTATGCGAGGGTGAGTTCAAACCTTATGTCTATGGTTCAAACATGAATCACGAGACAGGCTTAAAGGTTTTACAGAGCATTGTTACACAGTTTGAGTTGATGTTTTACCTGGAATCGGGCCACTGACGTCCTGTTCATGTTTATTTTCTTTTAATGCAGCCAATGACTGTCCACAAGAACTGCAAAAATGTTGAAGTGACTGAAATGTCTTCCCACAACGCGGACAATACATCATTTCAGAGTCAGAAGTTGCAATGGGCGAAATTCACACGCCGAGTAAAACCAGCGCCTTCGAATATTCTAGACTTCCGGTAGCTGACCAATCAGGAAGCGTAATTTCTTGACTGGCAGCAAAAACAACCAATCACAGCAGTGCTTCTCTGGCTGGCTCTGTCCAATCACAAACAAGAAGTGTTCTCCCTAAAGCAGGGGTAGCCAACACGGTGCCCGCGGGCACTTAGTCGCCCGCAGGGGCAACGTGAGTCGCCCGCGGGTTCTAAAAATAGCTCGCCAAGCAAATCCAAAATCTATAAAATACACACAAAAAAAAGGAAATGTAATTAAAAGAATCTACCCTATGCATAAACGAAACCTAAATCATAGCGAACTCTATCTACTTACTAGAACTCTATATCTATCTAACACCCCTCCTTCCCCCACCCCCCACAATGAATATCGACCAATCACGTTCTTGCTTGATTTGCGGGACCAGCGTTGCAGTCGGGAAGAAAAGCAATGTGGAGCGGCACCTCCCCGCTTCATAAGGAGTTTGACCGTGATTTTCCTTCTGGCAGATTCTACACAACACATCAGGCCCATTGAACAGCCTAGTCATGCCAGCCTATACAGCACATGAGGGGCAGAGTTTTACTCTGTGTGTGTTGCAACTTGCATATATATTTATTGCACTTGACGCACACACACATGGCGTAATTTCCACTGGAGACCGGGGGCACATCTCCCCCCCACTCTTCGAAATCCCGTTTGTGTCCCCCCACTTTACAAATATGTTTATTATTATTTTTAACGCAAGCCGTCATCGCCACGGAGGAGCACACAGCCTCTGTGAGCGAGCGAGACAGAGACAGAGAGAGACAGAGACAGAGACAGAGACAGAGACAGAGAGAGAGAGAGAGAGAGAGAGAGAGGAGAGAGAGAGAGAGAGAGAGAGAGAGAGCTAGGGAGAGCACACCTTTATCTATTTAATATAGATAAAGTAAGAAATCATTCCAGTGTGTACTATAGGACAGTAAAAACAGTTTAAAAGGGGAGTGATTAGTAAAATATTCATAAATAAAAAGAAAGAATGCTAACTAGGTAACATAAGATAAGAATAAACAAGTTTAAATGATTTGTTATTGGTTGTGATCATATTCTAAAGATGTTTGAATTATTGAAAAGTATACAGCTCCCTTTCATGAGTGTTGAGAGCTGTATTCATACATTCATTTTGTGCTCAAAGTGCACCAGATTGATGCATTTAACATGGTGCATGCCCCCGGACCCCCCTAGAGGATGTGAGGTCCACACCAAAATAAAGCAGGTTAAAATAATTCAATTGAATACATGTTCTTTTAGTAAACACTGAAAACGGGTCCCACAGACCCAAACAGCACACAAGGTTAAAGGTCAGCATATAATAATGTTAAAATGTGCTAAATATATACACTGCAAAAAAAAAGGAGGAGTTAAAGTAGCCCCCGACTTGTTTTATTTTTTGAAAGTAGCCCTCATCCTAAAAAAGGTTGGTGACCCCTGCCCTAAAGGAATACCCTTTCCGTGCAATGTGAAATGCTGCGTTTTTTTCTGAAATGCTGCAGTGTTTTCTGAAATGCTGCGGTGTTTTGTGAAATGCTGTGGCGTTTTCTGAAATGCTGTAGTGTTTTGTGAAATGTTGAAGTGTTTTGTGAAATGCTGTGGTGTTTTGTGAAATGCTGTGGCGTTTTCTGAAATGCTGTAGTGTTTTGTGAAATGTTGAAGTGTTTTGTGAAATGCTGTAGTGTTTTGTGAAATGTTGAAGTGTTTTGTGAAATTCTGTAGTGTTTTGTGAAATGCTGTAGTGCAGGTGCCATTCTGTGATTCTCCAGATTCTACAGATGGCCAGTCCGCCCCTGCTCACAAACTTATTAAGATCCAAAGCTTTAGTGCGTTTTGAATCAATGCTGAGTACAGCCAAACTCTTCTCTGTCATTGTAGACCGAATGATTCTCGTTTTGCGCCGCCCCGTTCAAATGACAATCACATTTCCATGCTCGCACCAGGGCCGGGGGAGGGGTTACAAGGCTCGCGTCTTGTGCTGCATTCACTTGCACTCGGACATTAGGGATTTGCTCTCATAAATGTCCGATGAGCCAAAACTTTGCTTTCAAAACAAAGCTGCCAACTGGGGTGGCAGCATATGCACCACCACCCCTCGCCCTCCATGATCAAGCGGCTTCTCCGATTTTGTTGTCAATGTTCTGACTGAACTTTGTTACTGTTCACATTAAACAGGTGAGAACACTATCATTTAATAGGCTATTATTTTGCAAAAAAAACGTTTTAAAACCTGAGCTGATAGTTGTGTTTTATGTTCAGACTCGATCGTTGATTGCTGTACGTGGCTGAGGAAAAAACAGAAGAGGATGACAACAACTGAGATGGACTGAAGTCATAATTAAATACAAACTGGCCTATTTTTATGTTTACTCTTTTTAAAGCTATTAGGCTGCAGCTATATGTTTTATTTATTTCAAAGTGGGCTACTTATTATTTTATTAATTTTCCACCAATAAGGGAAGGAATCAAATGGACCTGCATGGTCCTGTATTTTATTTCAAAGTAGGTCAACATGCCTACTTCATTCAAGCTTTTGAATGAATGTCAAACCCTCTGTATATATAGTATAACTATATATAAAACGTTATACACTGTGTTATCTTCATTTTAAGGGTAAAATAGGTTTTGCGGCCCCAGAGGAATTTTATTTTGTGGGTGAGGGTCCAAAATGGCTCTTTTGATAGTAAAGGTTGCTGACCCCTGGCCTAGGGGAAGATGCTAATGTTATTTAACTTCTAGGTCCTTTCATTTTTCACTTACAGTGAAACTCAATATGTTTTTTGCATACTGTGCGCCAATCACTGTGTTTTACATATTGAGTTAAAGTCACACATTCTATGGCTGTTACTTGTGGGTTATAGCATCATTATTGTTATTTATATCTGTATTGTGCTCTGGTAGGTATTCGCACCCAACATGTTAATAACAGTAAACTTTTTGTTGTTGTTGTATTTAACTCTATGGTTTTACACAGTTTTTATAACCTGAAATTCACATATTTCACAATTCAATCCTCAAAGTAATACAAGTCAAAATGTGTTAAAATTTAGTTTTGGAGCTCCGCCCCCACCCCCTCCCTGTGAGCCCAGTGTGCTCTGATTGGTCACGCGACATGCAGCTGCTCTCAGCTGCTGCTCGTTGCTGAGGAGCAGGCAGGGTTTCCGTGTCGGAGATAGATACAGCGAGACAGCGAGAAACTCATCCTGAGCTCACACAAACACTCACAGCCGAAGTAAAAACAACAAGTGTGGCTTGATATTGAGTAAGAAAAAGTGTTATAACGCTGTGAGAATGGGTCTGCGGAGAGCATTTCTCCGCGATCCCAAGTAGTAGTCCGAAAAACGTTTACCCATTTAAACAGTCGTGGTAGATACCTTGTTTGTTTTAAACATCATAAATACACAAACAACAAATACCTGAATCTCCCGCTGGTCCAAACAAAGCAGGAGTAGTGTGTGTGTGTGTGTGTGTGTGTGTGTGTGTGTGTGTGTGTGTGTGTGTGTGTGTGTGTGTGTATGTGTGTGTGTGTGTGTGTGTGTGTGTGTGTGTGTGTGTGTGTGTGTGTGTGTGTGTGTGTGTGTGTGTGTGTGTGTGTGTGTGTGTTGCATGCAGCAGCCGCATGTGTGCAAACTACACCGCCCCCTCGCACACAGACGGGGAGAGAGAGATCTCTCGTCTGGATTGGAAAGATCGAAAATACTAAAAATAATCATAGATGCATTTTGCAGTCTTTTTGCATATTAAATAACGGAGTTGACGACACCAAAACTGCAATATAATGTTTGTGTAGCATAATAAATATGACATATCGTATGTGTCCTACGCTGTACAAATCCGGCATGAATCGCTGAAAGGTTTGGGAAGCTTTGTTTTTTGAAAGGCTGGCAGAGGGTGCGGCCATAGCTCTGGGCGTGGCTACTGGGTATCCCCACGTAGCGATACCCAGGAAGTAAACAATGGAAAATGAGAAATCTCCAACGAGGCGTTTTGGGGAGGTATTTTCTGTGTTAGAGTTTTACTTGCTACAGGGTGTACTTTGAGGGTTTCTGACTCTGCAGACCGTTTACATGGATAAAAACCTTCATAACACACAAGGGGACGGGTAATAACCGGAAAAGCATGACATGGGACCTTTAAAATACATCACACATTTCAATAAACCGTTTATTCTTGTAATTTTTATTTGATTTCCTGTATTTATGAAATACAATAGGGTGGACAACTTTCTAGAAATCAATTAATTAAAATAATTATTACATCATTAGGGTTCATTTCAATCACCCTATTGTATTTCATAATTACAGGAAATCAAATAAAAATCAATAGGGAACATTTCAATCACATTTGATAAAACATACAAAAAACATTGTTATGGTATTTAAAGTCCTTTTTCCAGAGTCTACTAGAACAATTATTTTATATGCTTAATTTTATTGTGTGATCTATTTATGTCGTTTAAGGGACACAAGTATATCTGCAGCCCAGATTATTGAAGATTTAGCAGATGCCATAGACCACAACACTGTCAGCAGATTCAACATAACTCGCTCAAATGTTTGGGATGGAGCTGTCAGAGGGTTCAGACGTTCAACCTTCTGTGAAAAGTCTGACTTGCTTGTGTGGTTCATGGATGATGCAGGCTCTGTGGAAGAAGGAATAGACGCAGGTGGACCAAGGCGAGCATTTCTGACACTCCTCATGAGCTTTTTGCAGTCTCAACCTATTTTTGAGGGACCTCCACAGAGTCGGTACTTGGTGTACAATGCTGCAGGTTTGTTGTCAGACCAGCCCTTGCATAGTTGGATTTAATCATGATTATTTTCCATAGATCATGTGACAGAGCTCAAGTATGCTAATAGTTACTATGTCAACGGAAGGAATAATATACTGAAGTATTATTTATTTTAGCAGTTTTAATGTAACTGTTACGTGCTCCCCTCCTTGTTGTGCTTTCTGTCTCCCTGCTGCGGAGGTGCACCTGGTCTGCCCCTGGCTCCGCCTCTGCGCAGGTGTTTCTAGTTGCCACTCAGCCGAGCTATAAGGAGAGACTGGAGGAGAAGGATGATTGCCTATCCTTATGCCGGAAGACTCTGTCTGTGGAAGATCTCTCTGCTGTTTCTGATCTATAGACCCCTTTTGCCGTTGTGTTATTATGTGTATTCTGGAGGACCTGGTAGTCCAGTTTTCGCGGCTTTATTTTGTTTCCCGTAGTTTTTGTTAGATTTCTGGGTAGGGGAGGGAAGCTCTGGGTCTTACGGCCCGTGGTGTGGCTGGCTCAGGCCCCCTCCTTCTTTTTGTTTCTTTTGGCCAGTCCTCCAGACCTCGTTCGTTGGCCGGTTGGCCTGTGTGAGTATCGGCTGTACATTTAAATAAATGATCGCCGTTAAGTACTGGATGTTTGGTGTGTTTTCTTTTATGTTGTGGGTCTCCCCACGAGCCACTACCACGGAGTAGGGGGCGGGCCGTAACAGTAACTTTGTGAATATGTGGGTAGATAAAGGTCCCCTGTGGAGTTGTTAGCTCTAGTAGGGTTATGTGGCAGTTATTTTATGACTGGGCCCCTGTTCTGTCCCACATCAACATGGGAACGCTACAAGATACATATTTCAATGATCTACCAGTAGCAGAAATGCACCAGCATAGGCATGAAAGAGACTGCAAGTCTGTACAAATTGATGTAAACAATGTTTAGCTTTGTACATTTTTTATACGTTATATTCAATTCTGATTATTTGTGAGTTTAAAAGTAACACTTAAACGCCAATACGTGTTTGATATATAGTGGGTATCACAGACTACCTTTAATGTAAACATTAATACTCCACAGGGAATTTTTTTACATGTGCTTTACAGACAGGGAAAGTATCAATTTGTAAAATCTTTATCGAAGAGAAAGAATGAGTCCAACTATAATTTGCTTGTAAAGCTGCAAATATTATGAAGCTACATTTTTCTGTAACATCTCATGAAGACAACTCTAAATATAGTTAGTTAAATACGTTCTGATTTTCAAGGGTAAAGAATTTGCTTTTGCAATATGATGTACTGTACTGTAATTACATTTAGTTTCCACCATCTGTATCCCCCCCAGCAATCAGGGAGGATGAATATTTCATGGCAGGGAAGATGATAGCTGTGTCCATTGTTCATGGAGGACCAGGCCCACATTTTATTTCAAGGGACCTGGTGAACCACATAGCTGGACAGGCTGGTTTCTGTGCACATGTGACGGATGTGACAGATGATGAGATAGGGAGAGCTCTCAGTGAGGTATTGCAAGAAACTACACCAGTCATTGTCATGAATTGGTTATTTTTTTAAATGCTAAGAAGCACAGTACTTTTGTTTAAGTGTACAGAAAAGCCCTTTATTCAAATGACTGTGCAGAAAATCTGAAATGCTCAAAAACAAATTTAGAGTATTCCCTTTTTTTAAACATTGACAGTCATTCAACTACTTTTTACATAGGGTTTTCTTTTGTCAAATCGGAAGAGTGATATCTATTATAATAATTTGCCGTTATGTGGATATCTTTGATGGTGTGTGTGTTTTCCATTTAGATTGAGTTGGCACATTCTCTGAAGTCTCTGCAAGATGTGTTACTGAAACACAGCTCCATGCTTCAGACTGCTGGCTGCTTCAGGCATGTCAGCTCCGTTGAAGAAAAACACACTGTGGTGGCAGAATACCTTACCTGGTACACCATCGGCAGGAATCACAGTGTAATACAAAGGTAATGATAGGTGCTTTAATTAAAGGAATTTAATGTTATTGAGGCCTTATTAAAACATACTTATTACCGCTGCTGCTGATGCTGCTACTTTGACTCTACTTATAATATTAAGTATTGGTCAAGTTCAGACAATGATTTGAAAATTGTTGCTGTCTAAACATTATGAAAATAAGTGTTTCATAGTAATATACAGTATCATGTTATTGTTTTCACAGTATTTAAATACTACTTAGAGATATATAACCCTTACAATTGCATATGTTTTACTGCCTGTAACAATTCACTGTATTCTTTAACAGATTCAAAGATGGACTGGCTAGCCTACACTTTTTGGATGCCCTTTGCCAACATCCGAGTGTACTGGCTCCAGTGCTGTGTCATACGGACAAGAGGCTGACTTCAGTTGAAGTAGAACGACTCTTCTTACCACAGCTCAGTCCAGCAGGGAGCAACAGGAGGACTACAGAAACCGTGGCACTCAGCTTCTGGGCAGACTATCTGATGGACTGTGAAGGTTTGTGCAGTAAAATACTGTTCTGATAAGAATAGGATCTGCTGTTATTACATGAATGTTAATATATTTAATGACAGCGCTTTGTTTCACAGAACAAGGACCAGTGTCACTGGAGGAATTATTCATGTTCATCACAGGCCTGAAGACACAACCCCCTGCAGGAATGACACCCCATCCATGTGTCACGTTTTCACAGGAGACTATCTATCCCATGGCAAACACCTGTGCAAACACCATAACACTTCCACTACTAGAAACGTACGCTCGTTTCAAAGCCAATATGGACTTTGGCATCCAAAACTCCCCAGGTTTTGGATGTCTGCGAAATGGTAAAAGAAAGGGGTAGAACACCATCACCACAGTATATAGCTTTTTGGAGTTTTATAAACTTGTGGAGTTCCTCATGTTTGAGGTTTGGGGAAAAAGATGTTTCATACATCGGTTTCATAGTTTTCTTTAGACGTCTATAAAGACAACGTTATTAGTTGTGCTAATATGTTTAAGGAACACAATACTGTTTTGCAGCGTTTTCACAAGAATGCAGCGTTTTCACAAGAATAATTAACATTTATTTTCTTAAATGAAATCACTGTTTCCCAAATCCTCAAATGTCTTGTGCCAACTCTGTTAGGGCTCACGGCTGCCCAACTGAAGGTACTGTCCCATTCACAGCCCAGCCATTCCCTTCAGTGTAATCAACAGCTGGGATGCTGCTTGCCAGGTATCTGGATGTCGAAGTCCATGTTGTTGCATTGCCTGCTGATAATAGTCATTGATGTCCAAATGGATCTTCTGTCTGATGCCCCCGAAAAATGTGGGTTGATGCTTCATCCAGAGCAAAGCCACAGTCTCGTGACCCAAACCTATAAAACAGTTAGTATTATAATGATGCTTGGCAGCTAAGTATGAGAATACTTTATCACAACAGCACACTTGTGTTTTGTAAACTAAATGCTCTGAAATGTTAGTTTTTGAAACTATGTAATGATGTGTTTTGTGGCCATCTTGGTTATTATTATTAGTGTGGTGTTGTGTTCAAAATTCCAGGAAAGAAAAACGACTTCTAAGTTCAACTATTTATTAAAAGAGAGCAAAAGATATATATTCACTTGGCCAAGGTCTCCGTCACGTCATAGAAATTACAAGCAGCAAAGCTGTAATCTGTAACCACTATTTCCGGAAAAGAGCCTTGAACCTCGTGCGACAATACATTTTATTACACAGGGCGTTGCCCGTACATTTATGATTGGTCAAGACTAGATGAAGAGATACCGCGGTTTAGACTTGGTTCTCTTTGGTTGGTGCACAGACTCAGATAGAGTCTCTTGGCAACACGATCCTCCCAATCAGCATTCGGCCGGCTGGCGAAGTCCCTCCCTACTCTGTCTCTATTCTAGTAATTTGTTTTCGCTAACGTTTCTACAGATATAGTGGGAAACATTCATAATGCTGCTTCCTAGCTATGCGTGGGTGCGAAGCTCACCCACAACTCAAGGCCGGAGCGATGTCCTGTTTATGAATAACTCTTTGTATTCTTCCAGTGTCTGCACCTGATCTTGCTACTCTGTTACTGCAGGCTAAAACTTTCTTATGAGACTTTTCCCTTCGTTTTCCTATCCAATCCATCAAACGTTGGGATTGGTGATTTTGTCTATTTATTCCAAATCCATCAACAGAAAATGAGCACAATAAGCTTATAATGTCATAATAAGAATCAGTCTTTATAATGTTATATACAAATAGACTCCACAGTGGTGTAAGCCTATATGGGTGTAAGCTCATATTTCCCATTTAAAAATGTTCTGGTGTGGCAGAAATACGCTTATGTAATACAATACTGTTCATGAAATGTGTATTAACTACAAAATATAAACATTTACCTGTGAGGTAGTGAATACAGCTCATTAGGAATTCCACCCGGAAGAGGCAAGTCTGGAGGGCCGGATTCTGTGCCTGTTCCAAAGGTGAACACATTCAACCAGGTCTGCCTGAAGAACTGTCATGAAACAGAACCGTAGAAGGCACTGGTGCTCATCCGTGGTCTCTTAGATCAGCAAATAGATCCATCCAGAACTGAGTCCTTGGGATAAACAGGATGTTTTGTTATACACAAATGACCCTATACACAAATATGATGTGGACTACTTATACTTTACTTATAATTTATTCACATTTGCCCCTTTACACTTACACCTAACAAAATCGATACATTTAGCTTATTATAGACCAAGGTCGTCGAGTTGTTAAAAACAATATTATTATTATTTGATACAGTATCCACAAAGATACTAACTCTGGCATTGGGCTGCACGAAACAACTCATGTCCATTCTTACTTAAGTGTATTGGTGCCATACTAGAAAAAGACATAGCCTACATACCTTTGTTTTCTGAATATTGACCACCAGGACTCGATCCGCTGGTTGCTCATAGAAGACCCAAACATGTGGCTTTTGGCACCAGTGTAGTAATCACTGTGGTCGTGACGAAGAGTGCACTGGACAGATGCCATTAACCCATTCTCTGTTCCACAGTCTGTGCGCAGTCTCATGGGAATAACGCCAACATTTCTGATACAGTCAATAAAGTTGTTTTTTATCACTTCTGGGTTTTTGTTTGTTGGTCCACACTTGAGCCACATGATTTTGCGGGAGAACCCGTCTATACAGCCAGATATCCCAATGCCAAACGGTTTCAATTTGTCATATCCATCTACGTGCCACACATAATTTGGACCCATAGAGTGGTACGTGCGTCTGACAAACCTACCGCGTGTCCACGACAATGTTCCGAGTGGGTTGAGTTCACGAAGCATCCTCATTACCGTCTCCCTTTTAACATGGAGTCCATGTTTGTGCTTTAATGTCAGCCACATAGTTCGATAGCCAAACATTTGTCCAGGTCCCCGCAGCTCTGAGAAGATGGCCCTCCTGACTTCACTTGTTGACGAGTAGTCACCCCGTCTCCTCAGTCCTAACTCTTTCAACCGCGCTTTCAGGGTTCTAAGGGACATGTTGATGTCGTGATGGGTTGAAAGCATGTCGAGGATAACATCGTATGTATATCCTTCGTTAACCTGTTGACCCCCGAGCCTGTTTTCCAGGTCTCAGGCTCGAAAATTAGATTTCCAGAACAAATGACCATAACTTCACTTCTAAAAGGGGAAAATTAATAATCTTTTTTCTCAAAGTAATGATAAACCTGTGAGTTGGATGTAGAAAAGTCAGAATCAATATCGATGTTTTTTATTTTAAAGAAAATTCAGATTGAACATAGTAAAAAACTGTAAATTATAGTGTCCGTCCAAAAATTTTTTTTTACTTATAGTGAAACTACCCTTGGATGATGGTAAGGTAGACTAAAAGCTTTAGGAATCCAAAGTACAACATATAATAAGTACCCTGTATCAAGATTGATGCAAAACAAGTGACATTTGACCTTTTTAGAGAGGTTTAGCAAAAGAAACTCCACCTCTGGGGTGATTTGGGTGGAAATGGGCGTTTTTGCCGTTACTCTGGAACCCACTGGTCGATTTTGGTGATTGACATCTCTTTTTAACCGTTAGAGCCAATAGAATCGAAGGGGAATTTCCACATACACACCAACGTTACCAAAAAAAAGTGGGGGCTTTGCGCATGCTGTTTTGCCCAGAGCGAACCTATCTCATGCTCTGACATCTGAAAACGGAAAAGTGGGTTTATTGCTTATGGATTATCAGAAATCATTTCAAAGTGACACAGACACATTGGATTAACCTATGGATTAACCTTCAGCATCGTTTTAAGGCCATTGAAGACAACTTTTGATTAGACAACGACAAAGGTAAGCCATATTCCCGTATTTGCTACATAGCGCCAAGTGTTGTGATGTCTGTTTTTGTTTATAAAGTCGCGAGTTCTTATCATAGAGTGATGATGTAGGTACCTATCGATTCTGTGTCTTCTCAGGATGCTAATCGATGGGTTGGATGTGCAGCTACGATAAGTAATAAGGGTGTTATGAGTGAGTTTCTGTGCAACCGCCGTTAGCATTTTTTCGCTCGTGGCTAATTCAGAGGCTGAGCGTTAGCTGAGTTTCTTCCCGTTACATGGATATAAAACATTCATAGTTTATTAAATATTAAGAAGCTCTCAGACACTGTTTCCTGCAGATGATGCGGTTTTTTTTTTTTTGAATGGGGTTCAACAGGTTAAAATATTCCCTTAAGATATCCATCTCTTCTTCCATTCTTTCCAACTCAGTTATAAATTTGTGAAGAAACAGCACCAAACAGGAAATACGTGGTGCTGTCGGCCGGGTGCTGACCAATCACGAAACGTAATTTCTTGACTGGCAGCAAAAACAACCAATCACAGCAGTGCTTCTCTGGCTGGCTCTGTCCAATCACAAACAAGAAGTGTTCTCCCTAAAGGAATACCCTTTCCGTCCAATGTGAAATGCTGCGGTATTTTCTGAAATGCTGCGGCGTTTTCTGAAATGCTGTGGCGTTTTGTAAAATGCTGTAGTGATTTCTGAAATGCTGTAGTGACTTGCACTTCAGGGCCACCGTATTAAACATACCTTTTACAATATCTGCATTATCCAATGACTTGAAAGATGCCAGGCACACCAGCTGGTGCACTAATTCAATAATGAGGCCTGCATTGCTCTATGGTATAAAAGCTCCAGGTATGGATCGTCTAGTTCGCCAAAGACATGACCAAGACGAGCATAGTGAAATTGAAAGTAGGCTATGAAAACTGTTGCGTGCGCCCTGGCGACATGGCATCACATCCGACATCTGATGCACCAAGAACAACTGCGTTCACAGCGCTGGAGAGCGCGAATGAGACAAATTGTTCAGCTCCGACATGAGGTAATTTTAACAACTTTGAAACACCTGTTGTCTGTTGTGGTGATGGCTCAGAGAACATCTAAAAGTAGTGCACATTTAACACAAGGTGGCTAATTTTACACTTACATTTAAAAGAAAACATTATCAATCATCTCTATCAAACCAATTATATTAGGTTTAGACTTATATAATTCAGTCTTTTTTCATAGGATAAACAAAGGATTACAATTAAGAATTGTAGTGTAATACAATAAAAGAAGTAAACTTGAGAATGCAGAAAATGACATTTCAACCAATTACATGAAAAGTCCATATTCATGTCATTAGTTCTTTCTTTGTTCTGCCTGAAATGTTTGGAGGGAAAGAGTGTACCAGGCCTGTATATCAGAAGTGTAAATCTGGACAGAGCATGTGATAAAAATTACCCAGAAAAAGCTAAAGTAACAGGACTAGTTGAATGTAGGTGTTGATGGGCCTTTTCTTCTCTTCACTTTTTACTTTTTTGCACTGTCTGGCATGTCTGAAGCACTTATCAATGTTGGTGGAGTAAAATTGACATGGTTGAATGTAAAGCCTTCAGAAAAGTAATGGCCTGCAAGGCTGCAACACATTTTGTAATTAATAACTTGAAGATGTTGTTATTTCTACTACGCATTATGTGATTGTACAGGTTATAGCTTTGTTTGCTGGCTAATATTTAATTATTCTCTCCTTCTGTAGATGGACAATGCACCGGCAAGAAGGTACCGTTAAATAAATCCATCAGTACCAGTACTACATCTATTTTTGGATGGAGAACGGGACCTTGTTGCAGATTACCGTCTGAGCCGAAGGTCACTAGAGGCCCTGATGCAGTTGCTGCCAGACGAGGAGAGCCATGGCTGGGGGCATACAATAACTATACTCATCACTAGGGATGGGTATCGAGAACCGGTACTAAGTCAGTACCGGTACCTGATTGGACTGTATTGGTATACCGTTAAGCCGCTGGACAAACGGTGCTGCTATCGGTATATGAATTACGCTACTTCCTTAGTTTAAACAATTCTGGTTGGTTGGGAACCCTCATCCCGTGTGACGTATCCGGCTTGAGTACCACTCTGATTGGCCACTGTGAATGCCACTCGTCATCTCTCCTAACAGCGCTCTTATTATTGTGAGACTCCCGGGGGCAGACCATAGGGGCAGACGCAACATCTTGCTAGAAACAGCGTCTCAAGGCTTCTTAACATTCAACAACCTATTAATGATGCATACCCACTTAACGGGAAAAACTCAGCTAACAGACGATATTAACCATTTGACCTACACGGAACAGAAGTCCAACACCAAGAGTCTAAATCAACACTTAGCAAAACGGGCTAACGGCTACTTTAGCACATAACTGGCAAAAGCGATCTTTTCTACGTAATTTTATCTGCAAAAACAACATATCACATGAACGCTGATTCCATTGGTGTAAGTGTCATCACTGTACGACCAAAACTCACTGAACTAGCAGCCAGGAAAGAGCAAGAAAACATCTTCACTTTACGTAGCCATGATGATAGTTATGTCTTACCTTTGCTGTTTTGTGATCAAAAGTTGTGTTTAAGGGCATAAAAACAGTTAATCCAATGTCTCTGTGTAACTTTAAAATGATTACTGATAATCCATCATTACAATTATAAATAATAAACGCAATATAATGGTTAGCCGACCGGAGCTTCCGGTTTAGGAGGTGCGCACGCAGCGTCTTGTTTTAACTGAATAATGGTCATGTTTACATGGATTTATGAACTGCCCCTAATTACCGCCCCCCCTTCCACACACTGTCAAACACACTCATACCTGCTTGGTATGACATTGAAAAAGTTACATTAAATAATAAATAAAAATAAATTACAATAAAATGACTGTTGTTTAATCTTCACATCTTGTAATCATGTCTATAATTTTGAGCACCAAATTATTGAAAAGTATCGATAAGAGTATCGAAAAATACCGGTATCGATAAAATCCTAACGATACCCATCCCTACTCATCACTGTGTATTGGTTGGTACATGGGCTCTCATATAGTGTGGTGTGCCGTGCATTTCAGGTTCCCAAGTCCACTGTGTGCAGACTGGTGCACATTGGGACGGAAAAAATTGCAGCTCTGAGAAAAGTGGTCATTACACTGCCCTCCCACCAGGACCTTGATGAGGTGGCCACTGGTTTTGAGCCGCTGGCAAACAGTCCAGGGTTTGCTAAGTGTGTTGGGGCCATAGATGGCTGCCACATTCGGATCAAGACCACCCCTGGACCCGGAGGGCAGGACTATCTAAACAGGAAGCTCTTCCCCTCAATTCAGCTCCAGGCCATCTGTGACGGGAAGGGCCCATTCCTCAACGTCTTCGTAGGATATCCAGGGTCTGTTCATGACACCAGAGTCCTGAAAAACAGCCGGATCTTTAAAGTGGCTATGTATCCCCCCAGCAGGATATTTCATTGTGGGGGATGGTGGCTACCCTTGTATTAAGCAGCCTGTTGCCATCATCACCCCTTATCGGGAGCCAGTGCGAGGGAGGCTACAGAGCCGTTTCAACGGCCATCATGCCAGGGCACGCATCATCATTGAACATGCTTTTGGGATGATGAAGATGCGCTGGAGGTGACTGCTCTTCAAGGCTCTTGAGGTCAGCCACACCTTTGCCCCAGTGGTTATCACTGCATGTGCTGTCTTGCATAACATTTGCCTGACAGCTGGGGACGTCCTTGAACCGGTCCAAACTGAGGACGATCTGGATGTGCCTGCACCTCGTCCAGTCATGGGGGAACGGAGTGCAAATGGCTGGCGTGACAGACTGGCAGCATAAGTCTCAGTTCCAGATGTGCAGCCAAGAGAATTGGAGGATCACAACTACATACAGTATAGGTTGCTTTTTATTTTTATTTTTTGTGATCCATTTGTTTCCCCCTGGCACATATCATACATTTTGAGTTTCTTCCAAAAATGTTATTTCAAAATAAAACGTATGTGCTCAAAATCAATCTACTGCCTCATGCATCATTTCATTGTGCAATATCCTCATACATGTGTTTCATGTAAATTGATCCAAGATGAGAAAAAACAACTGACATTGTATCATCTGATGTGAAATCAAAATTATATTCCAGTATTTTGATTGGACATTGAGGTATTTCAGCACTTTGCAGAGCTTTGTTCTCAACTTTTTAAGACCAACCATGATACCAGAGTGGTTCATGTTAGCGTTTGTTTTCCAACCCATAGCTTTGTTACTTTGCCTTAAATAGTGAATTTTGAAAGCATTGTATAAAAATCCTTCACTCTGGAATTATATGACACTTTAATTTAAAACATGTAGTTGTCACATATTCTCATCTGAAAGTGAAGATTGCTTCTTCTTTAGATGTTAGCATAAGTTTCATGTGCCATACAAAATACTTCCAATCCCAAAAGCCAAACTGAATCACATCCATGAACAGCACACAATTTAATTATTGACAAGTTTTTCAAAAAGGTCAAGGAATCTATTTGTCGATGCTTCATTGGCCTGTTGAGAGGCCTTGAACCTCTCCTCTTCCCTGGCAGCCTCCGCCTTAACAAAATCAAGGAGTGCATCTTCCTTCCGTTTCTTTCTGGGGGGTGGACTGGCAGAGGTTGATGGCTAACGTCATCTAGGCTGCTTGAGCCAGGCTGGGCCTCCTCCTCCTCCCTTGCCTGGACAGCTGCAGCCGCAGAGGTAGATCCATCAGAGGCCACAGCAGCCACAGGTGCCGGGTTCTCCCCATCGCATGAGTCTAGGAGGATAGGAGGCTCAATAGATGGCCTCCCCCCGATAGCCTCATGCATGGCCGAAAACCACGGCCATGTGGCTGCTGTGGCCTCTCCCTGGTCCGTCCCCGTCCCAGTGGCTGGGGTCCTGAGCTCCTAAAAGAAATTAAGTGTTAAAAGGCTTTGAAATTATATTAAACAAGCATAGGCTATACTGTGTTCAGTGATTAAGCGTACACAAATCATGCATCTAAAGAGCAGAAAACATCTCATGGTGCTAAACAACATTTTTACCACACCTTATACTTCCGTTTTAAATTGTCCCATTTCTTGGACACCTGGGAAGGGCTGACAAGTCCCTGCAGTCCCATTTTCTTAAGTATTTCCCTGAGCAAAGAAATGTATACATCCATAAAATTGATTAGCTGAAAACAGTTACACTTTTAACTTACAACTTCAGAGAACTTACTCCCATGCTTTTTTGGCACTATGCTTCCTCCCTGTGAACAGGTGGTCATGTTCAGACCTCAGCTGTATCAGGTTGAGCCAGGGACGGATCTACCGGGGTGGCATGGGGTGGCAACTGCCACCCTAAAAAGTAGCCTTGCCACCCCAGCTGCCACCCCAGTTGGCAGCTTTGTTTTGAAAGAAAAGTTGTGGCTCATCGGACATTTATGAGAGAAAATCTCTAATGTCCGAGTGCAAGTGAATGCAGCACAAGACGCAAGGCTTGTAACCCCTCCCCCGGCCCTGGCGCGAGCTTGGAAATATGATTGGCGGCGATTTCATTTGAACGGGGGGACGGCGCAAAAGAAGAAGCATTCAGACTCAAGTTGACGGAAGGAATGCGGTATTTGCGGTCTACAATGACAGAGAAGAGACTGTCAAGTTTGGCTGCACTCAGCATTGAATCAAAACGCACTAAAGCTTTGGATCTTAATAAGTTTGTGAGGCGTTTTGCTGAACAACATGGTAATCGCCGCATTCAGCTGTTATAGGCATGCCAACTTGATGCTCTGCTCACGGATGACTCGATGAGCATAACAAACTGTTAAGATGATGACCTTGTATGTGTGTATATATTTTTTTTCTTTGTGGGGGTCTGCCCCCAAAAAACAGTTTCAAGTCCTGAGAAAGTCAAATAAGACGGTGTGTAAAACTACACTGCCCAGCCAACAGAAAGTAACCACTTTGATTTAACTAGGCCAGTAGGTAAGGACTTTCCACTGGATAATAACTGCAGCGATGTATATGTTTTAGCTGAATACATGTTTTTTTAACCCTAACTGATGCAGTTAGTCACTTCTTTAATATTTGTTCTTTCTGATGTAAAGTCAAGGTTGTAACTGTTTGCAGTAAAGTTGTGGGGCGCTGAACTGTTCCTTTGAATCTTTTGAATTTTGATACATGATATAATTACAAATTTGATGTCACAAACGAGCTGAGAACCAAAATGCAACACACGGGAAACCAGGGATAGTCGGTAACCAGCTTTATTAAAGGCAATTGGCTGGTAGGAAACAAAACGGCAGATAGTAGGCAAAGGGCTGGTCGGGGACAGGCGAGGGTTCCAGGAGTAAGCAAGACGGGAGTCGCAGGTACAGACCGGGTCAGGGAACAGGCGAGGCAGAATAGTCCGGGTACAGGCAGGGTCAGGAAACAGGCGAGGCAGGCTGGTCAGGGACAGGCAGGATCGAAACCGGGAGAGCAATCTGGAAGATAATGCGGGAAAGACTGGCATGCTGCAAAGTACGATCTGGCATTGAGGTGAAAGTGAAGTGGGCCTATATACTACTGGAGCTGATGGGTGTAACAGAGGGAGAGAGAGACAGGGTGTGACTACCAGGTGACTAAGGAATGTTAATGCAGAAAATAGGTGAGTGAGAAAGCAGACCGTGACATTTGAAGCCGGTTGAGCAAGCATCTTGAGGAACATTCATCATTAACTCCTCTAAAAAATATAGTTTATTCAATAATAAATGAATATGTTAATCATAACAGTGATTGACAGCTGATAGGAATAATATGATTGTTAATAGTATCATATTCATTCAGACAAACATCGATGAGACAGTTAATTAATGTACTTATTGCAGCAGTCTGCATAGATTTGGTAACCCTGCTGGTCTAAGAGTGAAACAAACTCATTCAGTTATTCTTCAGTGAAAATTCCTTAAATGATGTCTGCCACCTTATATATTTATATGTAAGGCTTTACTGATGTGCCACAATAATGTCACCTATGTTATTGAGATAAAATGTGAATATTGTGGCTTTCCAAGTTAACTTTGATTGATATGACTGCGATTAAATCAGCATATACTTCTGCAGGGGATGCCACCCCTCAGAATCTCCTGCCACCCTCTTGCAACTCCATGAATATTTGTCTAGATCTGCCCTTGGGTTGAGCGTCTCACCGTCAGTCCCTATAGAGAGGCGAAGTCCCTCCCTTTCCAGTGGACCTCATGGGACCTTATTTCGAAAAAATTATGTATTGAAGTCAATGGCGAGAGAAAACTTATCTTTCGATCCCGTTTTAATTGTGGCATGAATTCCACATATGATGTTTGTCAATCTTAAAACATCATTTCCATGTCAAAAAGGGCACAGTTTGTCGTAAAACTGTTGAAATATAAGACTATGAAAAATACGCAACTAGAAAGACTACAAATCCCAGAGTCGCGTAAGTGATGTCATAATTGTTTTCCTCCACTAAATATAAGAGATAGCTAAGATAAGATAACTTTAACAAGATGCCTGTTTGCTTTGTACCAGGTTGTAATCATACCAGCAATGGGTCTTGCTCGTTCTTTCGCTTCCCGTCTGATGAAAGGACCAGGAGTGGCTGGATCAAGTTAGCTAACTAGCTAGTAGCAAGCACATTAGTTAGCATTATAGCCTTAGCCTTGTCATTTTTATTAGCCTTAACATGAAGTAACATTAAGTAACCCAAAATGTTAAACAGTAAGAGTAGTAGTCATATTTCGTGAACCCTTTGAAGAGTAATGTCACACCGGTGTGATCATTCTATAATACACCGTTTAAGCCTACATAAGTTTTCCGAAATAAGGTCCCATGGAGGTCCACCGGAAAGGGAGGGACTTTGCCTCTCTATAAAAACAAAGAAAGTGCATTGCATGTGTTAACATTAATTTTCTAATGACCCACAATAATGGCTTCAAAATCTTTAAACATGACTTAAATTGTTAGTATAACCTTAAGAAATGAATTGCACATAATAATTCCCACGGAGCTGTGAGCACTTACATTTATCTGACGCTTTTCCACTCATTCTTCCAGTTCTCCGTTTTCCTGTGTTGAAATCGACCAGCTGTGAAGGTGGGGGCGGGGCTTTTATACGCGAGTAGTGAAAACACTTCTGTATAGTCTGCTCTCGTGTATCCTCCCTTTCGTCTCCTCTGGAAGCCTCCTCCTTCACCCCTCCTTGACTCCTCCGTGTGCATTTCAGCGGTTGGGACGTCCTTCAACATGGCGTGTCTTGAGCGATTTCCGGGTCAAGTCCCGGGGAGGGGGAGAGAGGAGTCGAGGAGGGACAGGGCTCGACATTATAAACGGCCCGCTGGCCCGGAGGCACTATTTAGACACCCCGGGCCAGCATATCGTCCTTTCCACTTGCTCGCTCGGGCCACTAAAAACAGTAAGACATACATTCACATTGTTCTGTGGTATTGGTATTTTGACAAGCAATTTTGTTAGATTGTTTAGTTTATTAACGCTACAACATCGCGCTCTACTCCGTAGCTGTTTGTTGCGGAGTAGAGCGCAGCGCGAGCAGGCTCCAGTTCGCGCGCAGCGCGAGTAGGCTCAAGGAGAGTGACAGGGAGTATGAGAAGAAGAGGGAGAGGAAGTTTCAGCCACACTGGCTGGATCGTTGGAGTTGGCTTCAATATGATGCCAATATCAACAAGGTCTTTTGTCGGCTCTGTAAATCAATGCCGACCTATGCTGACAAGTAAGTGAAGAGTAGAAAATATAAAGGTATATTCGCTCGAGGGAAATGTCCCAGCAGTTAAGGATAATGAAGGCTGTAATCTAGGCTATTACATAGCCATTACATTTCTAACTCCTGATAATGACAGGAAGGCAGAAAGCGCATTATACAAATAATAATACTCATAGCAGAAATGTCACCCTCCTTTTTAATTTTTTTTAACAATGACCACAATATAATTATTTTAATAAACCAAATATGAACAATTGCTTTATAGAAATGTATAGTAGGCCTAGCTAGTTATAGTGGCTATTTTTACATATGATATTTAAGCAGCAGATTTATTTGCTTGTTTAGGGACTCTCCACTCTTCAAGGGCCAGGTAGCAGAACGCTCCACAGGGTTTGACCCGCATGAAAAAAGCACCTCACACCAGGTGTGTGTGAGGAGCAAAGGCAGCAATCGAAACACCCGCTGTGTTAGCTGGGATTCATGTTAATGGTGAAATAGATGCAGGTTTCCAGGATAAAATGGAGAATATGTTTCATACAGCGTACTATGTTGTCAAGAAAGAAAAGCCATTTACTTTCAAGATGGAGAGATGGTGAAAGAAGCCTTCTTAGAAGCAGCAGACGCCTTGTTTCGGGATTACACAAACAAAACAGAAATAGTAAACGCTATCAAGGCCGTCCAATTATCACGGAGCACAGTCACACGTCGCTGTGAAGTCATGGTGAGGATTTGACCCAGCAACTCAGGAAGGACATAGAAGACTGCGAGTGTTTCTCACTCCAACTAGACGAGTCCACTGACGTGAGCGATACAGCGCAATTGTGCGTTTTTATCCGGATGGTGTTCACAGACATGACGGCGAAAGAGGAACTGCTGACAATTCTGCCAATGAAGGAACACACTCGGGGCGAGGACATTTTTCGGACATTCAAAAACTTTGTTGACAACATTAAACTCCCCATGTGTAAGTTGAGTTCCATCACAATGGATGGTGCGCCTGCGATGGTGGGCCGTTGTAATGGCTTCATCGCAAAATGCAGAGAGGATGACACATTCCCTGACTTTCTGAATTATCACTGCATCATACACCAGCACGCACTTTGTGCAAAAATGCTGAACATGAAAGAGGTCATGGATGTGTCACTTAAAGTGGCCTGTTCTATTCGGGCAAGACCTCTTCAAAGACGGCTGTTTCGTGCATATCTGGAGGATGCCGACTGTGTTCACACTGACCTCTTACTACACACCGACGTAAGATGGCTGAGTAGGGGCAATTTTCTCCAGAGATTTCGAGTGCTTCTACCGGAGATAAAGGAATTTCTCCATGGCACCAACCTCGCGGAGTACGCACGTCTAGATGACGAGGAGTGGCTGTTAGATCTGGCGTTTTTAACAGACATTACACACATGTTGAATGAGCTGAACTTGGAGCTACAAGGGAAAGACAGAACTGTGGTTGACATGATCAGCTCAGTTAATGCCTTCAAACGAAGACTGCATCTGCTGTGTTCAAAGCTGCAGCGCAAAGATTTGGCCAACTTCCAAAACATCGCCTCTGAGCTGGAGAAGCAAGGGAAGGACAGCGCGCTCCTTGACAGTGCGCGCTACACAGAGCAAGTCAATAACATTACATCTGACTTCGAGAAACGCTTCCGAGACTTCGCTTTGCTCGAGCCAATCGCCACATTCATGTGCTATCCGTTTAGTGAAGACCATGATATTGATTCGCTGGCCCAAAACATCGGAGCAGTGTTTCATCTGAACCCGTCTGCGCTGGAGGATGAGATGTTGTCGCTGCAGGCCGACATTCAGTTGAAGGCGCGTGCCCATGCCGGACAGTTTTGGAACTTATTCAGAGTTGAAAAGTATCCAAACGTCAGAAAATGTGCCACCTCACTGACCTCACTCTTCGGCTCGACTTATTTATGCGAGTCAGCCTTCTCCCAAATGAAGATAGTGAAGTCGAAATACCGTTCCCAATTAACTGATGAACATTTGGAGGCCTGCCTGAGACTAGCCATCAGCAGTTACTGTCCTGATTATGCAACATTGACGGACTCCATTCAGTGCAAGTCATCAGAATATGGTAGGGACCCACCTAAATATATTGAATTGTGTTTTGCAGCATTATATCAGGACCATGGAGAGAGGTTTCTTACCCTGCTTGTTTTTATGTGTTTCTTAACAGGGAAATGAAGGGACAGTCAGCAAGAGAAGGAGAGAGAGAGAGAGAGAGAGAGAGAGAGAGAGAGAGAGAGAGAGAGAGAGAGAGAGAGAGAGAGAGAGAGAGAGAGAGAGAGAGAGAGAGAGAGAGAGAGAGAGAGAATGCCTATTGGACCTATGTATATATCATTATAACTTTGAGAGACTGTTCATAGGACCCATTTGAGTCTGGTGTCTAAGTTGAGTGTTCTACTCGTTTATTGTATTCCTTGTACTTATATTTGGGTTTTATGTTTAAAATTGCAGGACCATGGAGAGTGGTTTCTTAGCCTGCTTGTTATGTGTTTCTTAACATAGAGAGAGAGATAGAGAAATAGAGAGAGAGAGGTTAACATGCCTTTTTAGTTTGATGTATTCATGTATTTGTTTCTGTTCAAGAACCCAAATAGAGTTGTTGTAGTTATCCCATGTATAAATAAAACGTGTTATTCAGCCCCTTGCAATTTGGGATTTTATTTTTGGTTGGTAGACCTCGGTGAGCTGGTCATTTCAAAAGTAGCTCACCAGCCAAAAAAGTGTGGGCACCCCTGGTCTACAGTGACTAATTGGTTTGACTGCTATTATTTATTATTTAATTAATATGAAAAGTTTCTATGTTTTTTTATTTTCAGTTGTTTGATTTATTATTTAATTTATATGAATAGTTTCTGTATTTTAGATTTTTTTTCCAGATTATTTTCTTTAGTAATTGATATGAAACCTTTCTATATATTGTTTGTTTTAACTCATTCACTTGTTGACTGAATTTTTTAAATGTATTACAACATTTATATGAATAGTTTCTATATATATTTCTTTTATCACTTGTTCTTTCACACAAATTACTTTATTTTTCTTCACCTTGTCACTTGTGGTTTTACTGAATATATTTGTTAGTAATTGATTTGAAAAGTAGTAGTTTTTTTTCATGTATTGTTTGATGGATTGTTATTTATTTAATTGATATGAAAAGTTTCTATACTTTAACTTTCTTTTCTTCTCTTATCACACATTCAAGCCCCCAGTATTCATGTATCATTTAAATCTAAATTCTTCACTTTCTTCTAACACATTACATTTCAGCATAGCAGTTTAGCGTCAGCTTTTCAGCAAAAAGCATTCCCACTAGCAATTTCTTCAGGAATTGCATTCTCTAGTTAACCATTTGGTGCTCATGCATCAATCATCTTTGTGATCCCTCAAATAAAGTCAGCCCTTATGTCTATGTATTTGGCAATATTACAAATGCAAATTATATCATCATTTTGGACTTAATTTCAATTATCAATTATTTAGTTAGGACTTTTTTTATGTATCATACAGTATTACCTTAAAGTTCACAAACCATTTAAGATAACTCATTCATAATATTAACAAACTTTAATTTATAATCCAAAGCCAACAAGATCACATTTTCACATTTCATGTCACATAAGAAAGCAATAACATTTTTCGGCAAAGACACAAGATACATGGCAATAGTAAGTTAATAGTAAATCATACCATGTTTATATTGTTGAATTATTGTGATTTTAACTTGACCACAACAGATAAAATGCACTGAAATTACTTGCGTATAGATCATCAAGGATTTATCTTTCAGAAAAAAACTCCTGACTCATATGAAATGATGATAGATGTGAGGGGAAAAGGGGCTATCTTGAAACGTCCATCTTCTTCATATCTGAAGTCAGTGAGCTCTTGGTGGTCAATCAGGGAAACATGACCCGAATGTCCTTCAGTAAACGACAGAGAGGTCCTTTCCTATGCCTGGATCCAAGCCAATAAGTCCATTCTTTAACTGCAAGATGTTCTTTCAAAAGTTTCTTAGTTCGGTTTCCCCTAAGCCGCCATATTATTGATTTGTATGTTAACCATGCCCTCTCTAGATGCTGAGTGTGAGCTCCAGTAACAGGATCAACAAACCACCTTGAATGATTCACAGTGAAGTGTGAATAGCCCAAATTGGTGAGAGCACCCCTATACGCCCACCACTCATCACTAATGATTACTCTCCCAGGGCGCACATGCTTCACCACCAACGGAAGTAGATGGTTGCGGGACCTCCTCTTCACCAGCTTCAGTATAGGTCTTCAAGGTTTTCCTTTCACTCCAAGCATTCCAAAAACCCACTTTCTGCGCCTACAAGTGTTGGCTATTGTTGTGTTAAAAAATTCCAGGAAAGACAAACAACTTCTAAAAATGTAACTATTTATTATAAGAGAGCAAAAGATATATTACTTGGCCAAGAACTCCGTCCGGTCATAGAAATCACAGGCAGCAGAGCTGTAATCTGTAACTCTATTTCAGGAAAAAAGCCTTGAACCTTGTGCGTCAATACATTTTATTACACAGGGCGTTGCCCGTACATTTATGATTGGTTGAGACTAGTTGGGGAGGGCCGTGGTTTAGACTTTGGCTTCCCTGGTTGGTGTGCAGACTTAGACAAAAGTCTCTTGGCAACACGATCTTCCAATCAGCATTCGGCCGGCCTGTGAAGGTTCTTCCTACTCTGTCGCTATCCTAGTCATTTGTTTTTGCTAAAGTTTCTACAGAAAAAGTGGAATCCTGGTTGTACTGATTCCCAGCTATGTGTGGGAGTGAAGCTCACCCACACGGGCCAAGGCCAGAGCCTCAGTAACTCATTGTCCTCTAACAGTGTCTGCACCTGGCTTTGCTACATTAGTATTGCAAGCTAAAAACTCTCATGACTGTCCCCTTCGTTTCGTATCGAACCCTTTAGTCATAACAACATCTCATGAGCACAATAATGCATATAATGTAATAATAACAATCCCTCTTGTAATGTTATATAAAAATAGACTCCACACTATTCTCCCACGACCATACTGTAAATACAACAAGTCTCATTAACACTTCACCATTAAAATGTCTGTGTTAGTTATAAAGCTTGTTGTCATGAGTATACTATTTTTATTTATCACTAATTTGGCAACGGAAAAGTGTCACTTACATGTAAATTCCTACCACAAAGAGTAGCTAATCACTTGCCTTTGAATTTTAGATTTTATACCAGGCAAGGATGAAAATCTTATTTTTTCCTTCATTGCCTCTCCATTTTCTCTGGAATGGTAATATAGTTTAGTTTACTAACAATTGATTCATATTCCTCTCTTCTTACCTTTAAAGTGAGACCAGATATATGCATATCATCCTTAACGTTGAGGAGCTATTCCTGATTCATTTCGGGTTATTTTAGGCGTTTTTTCCAAGGGATAGGCTTAAAAAGTAGGACTTTAAGCTTCACAAGCACTACTACAACACCTGCTAGTTTGAACCAAAATGTAGAATTATAAGTTTCAGTTTGGGCTTGGGTTAAATGCTAGTGTTCCAAAATGAAAGATTTTCATGGCATACTATACTATGACTTTCTCATAAAATGTATGGAATAATATACTATGAGTTTTTAATGACATACCAGATACTTTAGCCTTAATTTTTAGCCGAACTGTCTACCTTTCGTTTATGGCAAAAGTTGCTCTCGTCAACGAGAACAAACTCCCTTTCATCTCCTAGCCGTTGTCCAGTCCCTGTTTTGTTTCGCCTCATTGCATGTCTGCAGACTTTTCTTGCACAGGATGACATCTTTGAGAGTGTTGTTGAGCTTTTGTTGAGCTATGCCATCTGTCTTCATATCAACCTGCCTCATTCACAAGCCTTGTGAAAACCTGACATGGAAGACAATTTACCTTTTTATTAAATGTTTTGTGAAATCACAACATAGCAATTATACGGACTACAAAAAGTTTTCCCTTGGGGGGGTGCCAGAGCGCTTCAGGGGAGGCGCAGCATGAGAAAAAAAATAACGAGAACAAGATGAGTAAAGTGTCACTTGCACACTTTTGGCTGTCTGTGGAGACCGAGTTCCCCCACCTCGCCAAAAAGGATGTAAAAGTGCTCATTCCCTTCACCTCCACCTACCTGTGTGAGTGCGGGTTTTCCGCATTGACTTTGATCAAAAGCAAGTACCGGTCAAGGCTGCAGCCAGAGGATGATCTGCGTTTATTCCTGTCTACATTGCATCCCCGCCAGAGTCCTGCACGGGTCTGATTTTCAAGACCCGCTCCCACCCCGCACCCGCGACGTGCAATACCAAACGCGCCCCGCCACCCGCACATATTGCCAATTAGTTCCCGACAAACCGACCCGACCCGTCGGCACAAGATTCGCAAACCGACCCGAACCCGCATATCATAGGAGCAGTGAAAACATGCAATTATTAACACACGCAGTTGCGTATTTGGCTCAAAAAGCGTGGGATGTTGGTTATTTTCTTTTCTCCATCGAGGATGACACCAAAAGCCTCCCAGACGTTGGATTTTGCTCTTGAGGAAGTTATTTACAATGCTGTATTCTCCGCTAGAGAGCTTCACCTCAGCCATTTCGAATGTGGCGCGCTCAGCAGCAGATTGATGCGGTGCAGAGGTTATGATTATGCGCGGTCCCGCGGGGGAGAGGTCTGAGGAATCTTTAAACATTACATTTAATTATTATTATTTAAATATATTTATTATGTAACACCCGCGACCCGACCCGCATATTCTGTGTTTTACCCAGAACCGAACCCGGAAAAAAATGTTTGAAAAAACACCACCCGCGAATCACTTTTTTTGCGGGTCACCCGTCGGGTACCCGACCCGATGCAGGACTCTGATCCCCGCAGGACTCTGATCCCCGCATCATCCGCCTGTGCGCATCAAAGACGCAGACTCATTGTTCCCAGCACTAAGTATGCGGTGAGTGTAATAAGGAGGCAAAGTTGATGTTCAGTGTGTTGCCGGGAGCATATAAGGATTTATCCACGATGTTGAAAATGTTAAAAATGTTTAAAAAAAAAAGTTTAAAACATAAAGATAAAAAGGTTTTAAAAATATATTTTTAATGTTTTTAGGAAGTGACGCTACTCAGCAAAACAAATCGGTGCAGTCAGTGAGTCAGCACGATAGATTCAAACACACACAGAGACGAGACAAGAAGAGAGAAACAGTCGGAGTAACTTCAAATGGCGTGCTCAAAAAAGAGAAAGGTAGACAGCAAAAACAGAGCATTTAATGACATTTTCTCTTACTGGACCTCTTTGGAATGCTATTGAATACCCCTGCATTATAGCAACAACAACAATAATAATAATAATAATAGCAATAATAATTGGGAGGGGGGGCGCAGCTGTTCTCATGTTCTATGAGGGGAGGCTCACCTTCCCACACTTTGAAAACCCCTGTCTTAGAGCCATAAAGCCTTCTAAATGGAGTCATGATACAGACTTTTTAATATTGGATTGCAGTAAAATCCAAGTAAAATGTAAGTTTGGTATGGCTGATCTGAATGTATGATCTGGATTACCTGTAGAAGAATTTCATCCATGAAATGAAACTGCATCTTGAGTTCTCAAAGATAGATCCAGTTCTGACTGTCTTGGTTGTCTTTCTTCCCCTGTGGCTCTTATGTCGGCATACCCTGGACAAAAAACCTTAACCTTCTATAATACAGTCAAATACTATATACCAGAGTTTGCGTTAACCGAATATTTTCCGTCTATGACGATTTTTTTTTAACAATGACGGAAAAATCTGAAAGCCGTCCGTCATTTTGACAGATTAGAACAAACTCAGAACAGCGCCAAAGTTTCCCTGCAGTGGGGCTCCGGTGTTTGCCGTGTTATGCATGCCCGCCCAAAAGGAAATTATACCGTTTCCAAACCTAACTTTGCCGGACAAATCATTGAAATGTCTGTGAGTATTTGCTTTACGCTGTGCGTGCTCCCGCGAGGTGCAGTGGGCATGCGTAACAGTGCTAACAGTTCACGAGGCGTCCACCCCAAGCCCCCAGAAAGTGCACCGGACTCTGAGGAAAATATTCGTTGTGGCCAAACAGCGGTACTACACTTCCGTATAGGTTGCTGGGCCCGGAAACACTTTTTCCCATTGACTTACATTGGGAAAGAATGGTCTGTAAATCATTGGATACTTTTTTTTAAACTAAATAAACTACCCAGTATGAGCGTTTGTATAGCCCTTATTAAAAATATTCGGTCCTCAAGTTGTAAAATGTGCTAATAACGTTATTCTGAGAGTTATTTTCCTCGGCATTATGAATGCGGATCTAACCCACGGGACCGCGCCGCCCGGCACGTTCATGTGACGTGTTCAGTACTACATGAGTTTTACCTTTACCCATGGATGCACAATAAGAACGGACCCATATCGCCTTACTGCCAGCCCACGGAGCTGTAATAATGGATATATTACACATGTTTGCTGTAATTCATAATTTGTAAAATATTATACTACATGGGCTGTATGATGTAAATCTTGTTCCGTAAATGTTGTATTAAATAAAGTTAATATTACCGACGTAGATTAACGTCCCTGTAGCTTCTTATTGCACTTGCAATATACCATTAAAGGAGTTGAACGTAGCTGTTTGCTATTACTATATAATACTACGCAGGGATAAGCCAGAGCGTACAACCTTTGCATGTGGGCACAACACGTTTTGACCCAGTTTGATTCATTCGCTATACCATATGATATCGCCCAGGGAAGTCCTCATAGCCTACTTATACATATATAAATAAAGATATATGTCAAAGCTCTAATCAAATTAACAGTTGTATTAATTGTATTAATTATAATTGTATATGTATATATATATATATATATATATACATATATATGTATATATATATATATATATATATATGTATATAGCCTGTGTTGTATATTTATACACACAAATGAACAACCTTGTGTTTTTTCAAAAAACAAATAACAAGTTGTATTGTAGTGTTTATTTTAGTGTTGTTTTATGCTTATATAGATTAAAAGTAATATAATATTGATTACACCAAACATGATCAACAGGAAAGCCCTATGAAGGCATGTTATGGTTTGAAAAAAAGTTGAGGATGGGGTCCACACAGTTCAATCAGGAGAGACTTCATTTTGTTTAAAGCACGTCTTCTAGCACGGGAGAGGGCAATATGAATAACTTAATAAGCATCATGGAAAAACAGACCATAATAACAGAAACAATGGTAAAGCAACAGAAACTTTCTTCATTACCCCCGCTCAACATTCCTACCTTCAACGGAAACCCTTTGGATTATCGGTCCTTCATAAGAGCATTTAAGCATGGTATTGAAGAGAAAACAGAAATCAGTAAGGACAGGCTTTACTTTTTGGAGCAATGCACTATTGGCCAACCAAGAGAGCTTGTGCGCAGTTGCCAATATATGCAATCTGATAAAGGATACACGGAAGCAAAAAGGTTGTTGAAGCATCATTATGGAGACGAATATCTTATCGCGACAGCCTACATCGACAAGGCTCTCAATTGGCCATCTATTAAACCTGAGGATCCACAAGCTTTAAAAAGCTTTGCCGTGTTTCTTAATGGATGTCTCAATACAATGGATAGTGTGGAATACATGGAGGAAATGGATCACCCAATCAACATGCGAGCTGTTCTAAACTCCCATATAAGCTGAGAGAAAACTGGAGGGCTAAAGCTTGCAATATACAAGATAGAAACAACAGAAGAGCTAAGTTTGAAGATCTAGTGAAGTTTGTCGACCATCATTCTAGAATCCTTTCTCATTCAGTGTTCGGAAACTTAAAGGAAATTCCAAATACATCAGCAAAAACAAGCTACACATTAGTTCCTGCTACTCCCAGCACAAGGTTCATACAGAGTAAAAGTGGTTTCGCCACTAGTGTATCCCCAATACCTCAAAAAGAAAACAATAACCGACACAGAGACACATCCCAATCAAACCATCTACTGTAAAGGAGAACATAATCTTTCTGCTTGCAATCAGATTCTCAAAAACACCCACAAAGAGAAGTTGGAATTCCTCAGAGGCAAAGGACTTTGCTTTGGATGTTTGGAAAGGGGCCACATGAGTAAAGGATGCAAACAAAGACATACCTGCAAAGAGTGCAATCTAACACCCCACTCTTTTGCATTTCAGTAATATAGACCTGTCTGTGCAACAGCCTCCACAAGACACCAGTAAGTCACAGAAAAAACCTGCAAAAGCCAAAATGCCTGAAAAAGGTATCCTACATTGCTCCTACAGTATTGTTTACAAATTTGACATAACTTTAATACTTTACCTTCTAATTTTAGAAATTCAAAGTATTAATGCTGCTTTAAAGGAGAGGTGTCATGGCCATTTCCACTGATCATAATTCCATTGTTGAGGTATACTAAAATAGATTTATACTGTGCATTTTTCCAAACTCACATTGGTTTCGCATACAGCATCTCTGTAAAGTGTGTGTATTCAGCAGTATTCACTCTCTCCACTAAACGGCTCGTTGCAGCTCTTGCCCCCCCCTCCCTGTGAGCCCAGTGTGCTCCGATTGGTCAGCTCGGGCACTCTGTTCTGATTAGTCAACCACCAGAGAGGCTCCGCCCATGTCTAACACTGCTTTTGTCGCCTCGCTCTGAGCGGAACTTCAGTCTTACAATGGCTTCGGTACAGCCGTATATGTTATACGCTAACTAACCGAACTGTACCTACAACTGTTGTTATAGAAGAGTAAGCTATTTTTACCTGTAATAAACTACTAATGTTTGATGAAAAATCAAATCATGGTTTGATATATATGAATGATATGTTATAGGATCAAATAATTCAGGGAAGAAAGGCTACTAAGTATTTCCATCAAACTTTATTTTTAGAAATGTACAAAATGAACATGTGTAAATATACATATATACACTGTATATCATCCATTCCTCCCCTTATAGGCGTTTTCGGCATCTTGCCTATCGCAGCTTTGTAAGCTGCTGCCGGGGCTTTTTGGACGAGGCATCAGAGTGGTCATCCCGTGTGTGTGTTGTCCGCCAGATACGCCAGGAGTTTCCTGATCTGGCTGGACGAAATCAAATGCAAATCACAAAATATTAGAGAAACTTAGTTTTTAGATTCGTTAGTAGTAGTTGTGGTAGGAGTGTGTATCTATCTAATTTATCTATCTAATCAACACAGTTAGCTTGCCAGCTAATATGCTAACCTAGGTTTGCTAGTTGTTCAGTGTAATATGCCAATCTACTATGAACAACAGCTAGTCTAGGCTAGCAAGAACATGTTTACAATTGCAATCTTATACGGGTAGTCTGCTACGTTCGGTCATTCATTGTAGCTGGCATAAAAACAGTGTTTTCCCTATCAAACTCATGTCTAGCTGTTAGTAGCCTTCTTGTTTACCTCGGTAGCATACATGCTAGGAACGCCAGCTATAATGTAATTACGTTTCGCGACTGACCGTACGGTAAATCACCCGGAGTATACTGTCTATGAGTATTTCGTGTGTGAATGCAGACATTCTCCTGCTATGAGATACATGTAAGGCATCTGCTGACATTGGAGTTGATATATGGAAACGCTAGCAATTTAGTTAGCCCAGTTAGCAGCTGTGTCAATGGCTTAGCAGCCAGAAAAACGTTTACCCATTTACACGGTCGTGGTAGATATACCTTGTTTGTTTTAAACATAAATACACAAACAACAATGAATACTTACAGGTTGTGTACCCGAATCTCCCGCTGGTCCAAACAAAGTAGGAACTGACTTCACTTCAAGGCATGCATTGAAGATTTCCCCTCACAAGACAGGAAACAGACCCTCTTTGGCATGACTGGATACAGTTTTGAACTGAACCTGAGATTCCAACAGTATATATGTTCGGCTGGCAGAGGGTGCGTCCATAGCTCTGGGCGTGGATACTGACCATTCATACGTCACAATAACCAGGAAGTAAACAATGGACAATGACGTATCTCCAACGAGGCGTTTTGGGGAGGTGTTTTCTGTGTTAGAGTTTTACTCGCTACAGGGTGTACTTTGAGGGTTTTGACTCTGCAGACCGTTTACATGCATAAAAACCTTCATAACACACAAGGGGACGGGTAATAACCGGAAAAGCATGACACCTCTCCTTTAAGTCAATATTTTTTGCACCTGCTAAAGCAGTCTTTGGAGCTGCCCTGTTTTGTTGATCAGTTTTTTCCAATAGAATAAGTGTAAGTGGCACACGACACTAGGCTAAAGGTCCTAGCAAGCTGCAGGCTTGACATAATAACTTCAAACAGTTGTCAAAGAAACAGCTGTAATTGTGTATTGTTTGAAATTAATCAAAATTGATTTCATAGAATCTTAGTGGTAGTTTAAGTATTCATTTGTATTGTCTTTTTTGGACAATTAGCTTTAAGTCATCAGTGTTTGGTTTGTTACAAGCACTGGATTTTAAGAGATTGTTCTAAATGACAATTTACTACTACTTATTTACGACTTTTAATAAGAGGGACATTGGTTTTGGGAAATCATTTCAGGTTTTTTAATCAAATCAACTCATATTTTATATATTAAAAAGAAACAAAATCTGTGACTTTTAGGATTGGGTTATGCTTAGGATGAATTAATGATAGTAACCATGCCGTCTGGCAGGCGTTACCGACGAGGGCGAGGGCATCCCCACAGGGGGCGGGGGGCGGGACATGGGAGGGCGGCCCCGACGTGGGGGCAGAGCCAACGGCCTGGAAACGTCCACGTGAGCAGGCTTAATCCGATCGACGGACACAGTCTCAGGCCTGCCACCAACGTCCACCACCAGGCTCTTGTCCCCGTGACGTATGACCCTGAACGGACCGTCGTAAGGGGGCCGCAGGGGAACGCGGTGAGCGTCGTGGCGAATAAAAACGAAATCCGCCGACCGTAATCCGGGGGACACCCGGAAAGCTGGGTTGCTGTGCTGCGACGTGGGGACGGGCGGGAATGTCCCGGCGGTCTCCAGCAGGGAGGAGCGCTGCCCGGCTGCAGACCAGGGCACAGTGGCAGTGGGAATGAATTCCCCGGGGACCCGTAGTGTCTGGCCATAGACGAGCTCCGCCGATGAGGAATGCAGGTCTTCTTTGGGGGCACACCTGAGGCCGAGCATAACCCACGGGAGCTTATCCACCCAGTTGCCGTCTGTCAATCCGGCACGCAGTGATGCCTTCATGGATCGTGAACCGCTCACCAATCCGTTAGCCTGGGGGTGATATGCGGTGGTGCGGTGCAGCTTGACCCCCAAACCCACAGCAACAGCGTTCCACAGCTCCGAGGTGAACTGAGAACCGCGGTCAGAGGAGAGGTCAGACGGGGTCCCGAAGCGCGCCACCCACGTGCCGATGAAAGCGCGGGCGACGTCAGAAGCTGACGTCGAGGTGAGGGGAACGGCCTCGGGCCAGCGGGTCGTCCTGTCCACCATCGTAAACAGGTAGGTGAAACCGTGAGAGGGGGGAAGCGGACCTACGAGGTCGACATTGACATGGTCAAACCTCCTCTCAGGAACCGCAAACAGTTCAAAAGGGGCCCTAGTATGGCGGTGGACTTTAGCCCGTTGACAAGCCACGCATGAGTCGACCCAGGACTTCACGTCCTTCTTAAGCCCCTGCCACAGAACTTCTGCGACACCAACTTCACGGACGGTTTCCTACCGGGGTGGGAAAGATTGTGAACCGCCTCAAAAACGGGTCGGCGCCAGTCCGTAGGGACTAGCGGTCGAGGCTGGCCCGTGGAGATGTCACACCACAGCTTCGCGCCCGAGTCACCGACCGTGACCTCCTCCAGTCGCAATCCCGTGACCGAGGCCTTGAGGGTCTGGACCCCGTGGTCAGAGGCCTGGTCAGCGCCCATGCGGAGGTAATCGAGGCCCAGCTGCACAGCTCCGATGACCGCTCTGGACAGGCAGTCCGCGACCACTTTAGCCTTGACAGCGATGTGTCGTATTACCGTGGTGTACTCGGAGATGTACGAAAGCTGGCGTTGCTGTCGGGCGGACCACGGCTCGGCCACCTTGGACATGCAGAAAGTAAGCGGCTTGTGATCCACGAACGCCGCAAACTCCCGGCCTTCCAGCAGGAAACGGAAGTGGCGAACCGCCAAATAGAGACCAAGGAGTTCCCTGTCGAAAGCGCTGTACTTGCGCTCCCTGGGAGTCAACTGGCGGCTGAAAAAGGCGAGCGGTTGCCAGGCGCCGTCGACCCATTGTTCATGCACCGCGCCCACAGCGTAGTCAGACGCGTCGGTGGTGATAGCGATTGGGGCCCTGTGTGACGGGTGAGCCAACATGGCGGCTTCGCTCAGGGCGGCTTTGGTGGCATCGAAAGCGGCTTCCCTTTCAGCCGTCCAGTCTATGGCCTGGCTGGGGGACTTGTCCTTGAGGGCCTCGTAGAGCGGGCGCATGGTGTGGGCCGCCCGGGGGATGAACCGGTGATAAAACGTCACCATCCCGAGGAACCGAGCTGTAGGCGGTCGTGGAAAGGCGGAAACGGCCTCCACTTTCGATGGAGGGGGGCGGCTCCATCTTTGCTGATGAGATGCCCGAGGAAGTGGATGGAGGACAACCCGAACTGACACTTTGCCGGGTTGATAATCAGGCCGTGTTGGCTGAGCCTCGCAAAAAGGACACGGAGATGTGCCTGGTGCTCTTCAGAGGAGGAGCTGGCGACAAGGATGTCGTCTAAATAGACGAAAATGAATGGCATGTCTCTGAGCGCCGAATCCATCAGCCGCTGAAAGGACTGAGCTGCGTTCTTAAGTCCAAACGGCATACGCAGGAACTCGAAAAGCCCGAACGGCGTAATCACCGCAGTTTTGGGGACGTCTGAGGGGTGCACCGGAACCTGATGGTAGCCCCGCACCAGATCCACCTTGGAGAAAACCAGCTTGCCCGCCAGGTGTGCAGAGAAGTCCTGGATGTCAGGGACCGGGTAGCGGTCTGGCGTAGTGGCGTCGTTAAGGCGGCGGTAGTCACCACACAGCCACCGGCTGATTTAGGGACCATGTGGAGCGGCGAAGCCCAAGGGCTGTCCGAGCGGCGGAGGATGCCCAGACGCTCCATGCTGTCGAACTCCGACTTGGCGACCGCCAGCATGTCAGGGTTGAGCCGCCGGGCCCTAGCATAGACTGGGGGGCCTTCAGTGTCAATGTGGTGCTCTACCCCGTGTTTGGTAGTGGCAGCGGAAAAGGTGGGCTGCGTCAAGTCGGGAAACTCACTGAGAAGGTGCTGGAACTTGTCACCCTGTGAGAGTGAGCTGGAGAGCCCGCTGAATGACGCCTCGCCGTGGGTACATGCGAACGAGGCAAACGTCAGTGCGTCGACCAGGCGGCTGTTCCTAATGTCCCCCAGCAGTCCGTGAGCGCACAGGAAGTCTGCGCCAAGGAGGGCGAAGGAGATGTCAGCCGTGATGAAATCCCACTTAAACCGCTCACCCTCGAAACACAGGTCCACTGTCTTTGTGCCATAGGTGCAGATAAGGTTGTCGTTAGCGGACGTTAAAGGTGGGCCGTGGCCCCCACCGGCGGCGTCCTCCACCGTAGCCGGCAGGACGCTCCGCTGGGCTCCTGTGTCACAAACGAGTCTGCGACCAGAGAGGGTGTCCCTGATGAACAGGAGCCGGTTGGATGTGCCCACGCTCACTACCGAGCGCAGGCCTTGGCGTTTCCCGTTGCCTTGTAGGTGCAGGGGGGACGGCATATCCTCGCTTTCGCCCCGTAGCATGCATGGTAATGACACAGGCCAGGGCTGGAGTCGCTGACGTCGGCCCCGGAGCTTCTGCTAGGTGGCATGCCTCTACCAGGGAAGGAGCCGCTGCGTGTCGGGGCCAGCACCTCAGGGGTAAAACGCTGGGTGGCCAGGAAGAACCGGTCAGCTTCTTCGGCTAAAGCGCGTGGCTCAGTAATAGCCGTGTTGGCGAGGGCTGTCTGAAATTGGGTTCTTCCGTAACTAGCAGGTTGAGCATCATTTCCATGTGGTCAGAAGGCTTGCTGTCTCCCAGGCTATGAATAGCGAGCAGGCGTCGGGCCGTTCCGACCGTGACAGCTCGAAAGTCTTTAGCAGGAAAGCCTTGATCGCTGCATATTTATCCTGGCAGGGGGAGATGTAATAAAGCCCACCGTCCGGGTCGCAGTGGAGCTTCCCAGTGCCGAAACGACGTGGAAATAGCGTGATGCATCATCAGTTACTCCGCGGAGGGCGAACTGAGCCTCCGCCTGTACGAACCATGCAGCCGCAGATGTCTCCCAAAACTCCAGCAGTTTGAAAAAAACGGCGTTATTTGCCATGCTCGGTTCAGTCTCGGATCCTTCTACGAGACTTATGTCGGGGTCACCAATGTAGTGCCGAGAGACGGGAGTCGGGGTATCAAAGGAACAAGCTAGACTTTTATTTAGCATCAGAACCACATGTAAACAGCTTCCAGCCCGGGAAGAGAAGACCGGGGGAAACAGGAAGTCCGGATAACTCAAATGTCCGTGCGGAACAATACCCCAACCCATAGTTCCGTGGGTGAATAATGTCAATCACCACAACAGTTAATTATTCAAAATGTTAGAGTTCCTTATTTGTATACTGAAACTTGCACTACTGTTCAAAAATAAATAACAACAAACCTGGAATTATACATTTGGGACTTTTTTTTGCTTTTTCTTGTTGTGAACCGTTACACCCCTACCCAACATACAATGTTATCTGATAAGAAAAGGTGGTTGTATGTGATGTAGTAATGGTTCTTATATCTCCTGATCCAAAATGTACCATTGACCTGGCTGCATAAACATGGATGACTGGCAAAAAAGAACACTGACATCATCCATAGTGAATGTATAATCTCTCTAAAGTTGTCATTTTCATCTGTCATTCAAAATTGACAGTGCTTCCACCTCTGTTGGAGCATCCAGGAACCTATGCAGGAGAAAAGGCACAAGAAAACGGTAGGCATGTGTTTCACAGCCAGCTACATTAAAGGGGACCTATCATGCTATATTTAAATAATATATAAGGTGTATATATATATATATATATATATATAAGGTATATTAATACGTTTTAATTTTCAAAATACGAAACAGATCATGCATTTTAGCCATGCCTCATTTTGCCTCACTCCAGCTCTGTCTTTGCAAGGTCTGATTCAGCTGACCACGCCCCCATGCGGAAGAGGGGGGCGTGACACGGCTTCGGCATGAGCGTCATGTTATCATGCTTGCTGTGATTACGAGTGGAGAGTCAACATGTTTTCTCAGAGCAATGCATGTGTTCAAGCATATTACCAATTTGATCCAGAATCTGACCCTGAAGAAGCGGAGGTTTTTGGTGGAGGTGCAAACATCTCGGTTGCAGCAGGACGTTTCTGAATGGTTAGTTGACAAGCTGTTGTCCCTATTTATTTTACGCTAACTCCTTTGTTACGATGCTTGCTACTTATTCCGTTTTGGCTAATTAGCAAGAATGTTATGTGTACAGTTTGTAACAGAGTTTGTAACGCAAAAACAGCGGTACATATATATATATATATTTATATAGGGAGACACACGCAGAAATCTGCTGGAGTCTTCTGGCACATTTCCCTGGAAAATGAACTCTAGCCACAGATTCTTTGCTTTTTCCAGAGGCGGCAGTGCATGCAGTATTTTGTCCTTGTCACGATTATTGCAGCCAACAACAGCGCAATATCTATCTCTATTAGACATCCTGGCAAGAGCAGGCAAAACCACAGATGTGACTGGGGAAATGTAGCCTGCCGACAGCCTATATGCGAATTACAGGTTGGGCAATGCCCGTGGCCGTGGCCCAACCTCTCATTCCCCTGATTGGTGGAGAGTTGACCAATCAGGCGGAGTGCACCTACATTACGTCAAAAAGGTGCAAATAAAAAATCGACCTGTATCAAATCCGTTGCAGCCCCGTTTTTAGAGATTTGGGTATGGAGGAAAAGAAGGAGGGTTGTGTTTTCTGACACTTTGTGAGTTCCCTGGAACACCGGGGACACATATGTATGTATAAAAGACATCACAAAGTGCATTTTGCATGATAGGTCCCCTTTAAGTAAAACATTGGAATATGGAATTTATATTTCAAACAGTGCTAAGGTGTGGTTTTATGCTGCTTTGATTATTTGCCATTTTGCTATTGGTTAAGGAGAGGGAGATTGTCAAAAGTTCAAAATCATCAATCAATCAATCAATCAATCAATCAATGTTTATTTATATAGCCCAATATCACAAATGTTACATTTGTCTCAGTGGACTTCACAGTTTGTACAGAATATCAGTATGACAATACGACACCCTCTGTCCTTAGACCCTCACATCGTAAAAGGAAAAACTTTAAAAAAAAAACACAGTTTAAAGGGGAAAATGGGAGAAACCTCAGGGAGAGCAACAGAGGAGGGATCCCTCTCCCAGGACAGACAGACGTGCAATAGATGCCGTGTGTAAATCAAAGAGATAATACATTTACAGCATAGGTAGACCAAATGTTTGGAAATACATGTGTCTATAATAAGAAGATGAATCCACGAGGATGTCAACAATCCTGTGGGAGCCATCAGGGAAGTAGTATGATGAGAGTCAGGCAGGACCACAGTGATAGGTTCAGCCACGACTCGAAGTCCAGGACTCAGATCCAGGACTCAGGATAGAGGATCCAGGACAAAGGATCCAGGACTCAGGATCCAGGATGCAGGATCAAGGATGCAGGATCCAGGACACATGACTCAGGATCCAGGACACAGGACCACAGCAACAGGATCAGCCACGACTCAGGATCCCGGCGTAGATAGACACCAAAAAGAAATTTGGGGGAAGCTGGGTTATTCAGAACATGAGAGTACCGGTCGATCGCAAGGGTAGTGTGGGTAAATCGCATGGCATTTCAAAAAAAAATTTTAAAAAGTTTTTTAAAGTTAGCCTATCATACTTCCTTACTATGGCATTTGCCACTTGATTGAAGTACAGGTAAGCCAGAGATGTGAGTTGATGAGTTGTATTGTGCCATACGGGTTCATGCAGTTATGAGGGGGCCTCACCTCCTCATCTGAAGCGCAAATGCGGCGCACTATTATCCGCTTATGCGGCGCAATTAGTGTAAACGCGCAACAGTTTATCCGCCGTGTAGTCCACTAGCACCCCCCCCCCCCCCGACACAGATTGGGCAGGGGCGGCCCTGTAGGTAGATCATTTGGGCTTGGTCATTTTAAAAGTAGCTCCCAAGCTGAAAAAGTGTGGGCACCCCTGGTCTAAGCCTATAGCAGCAAAACTAACGTGTCTACGTACATGGACTCCCTTAGGATAGGTTGAGGGAAAGGCGTAGCAAGTAAGAAGTAAGGAACAGAGGTGCGGAGGCACGTGTCTACGTACATGCACTCCCTTAGGATAGGGTGAGGGAAAAGAGTAGGAACTAAGATGTATGCGCCACATCTATACTGACCATGAGCGCATTGCTCCTAAAAAGTTTTTCTGGCACTGACATCAATCAACAGTTGTGCGTCGACTCGGCAGGGATCAAGGCACGTGTATGCCTCTCCCTGCTTCCACCGTCTACACACACAACCAAATTACATCTATACCATCAGTGAGGGAAAAGAGTAAGAACTAAGATGTATAGGTGAAGAGGCACAACGTGTCTACGTCAATGCACTCTTATTAGATACTTACGGAGGAGCGACATTTTCTCAGGGAGAGACTTAAAGAAGGTAAAGATGATTTGAGGAGATTAAAAGTTTAGAAATGTACATGTAAGTTGATTGTGATGCTGTTATTATGAAATAATTACTTTATTTGTTTTGTGTAGCTCTTGCACTCAAAAATGAAAAGGGAGGCGAACTAGCAGGGAAGATCCCACCTGGAGGTCAAATATCTGGAAAGAGGACTTAGATGAATCGGACCTTTTCTCATCTACCGATTCATCAGATTTTGAATCAGATACAGAATCATCTGAGGACAAGAAGCCCAACAAGTCCAAGTCCAAGCGCAAGCACAAGAAGATACGAAAAAAAATGCGAGGTATGTACTGAGTCTTTCAAAAACTCAAATGATACAGTTGTCAGTCTGTTTTTGGGCTGCAAGTCCAAAATGAGGTTGGCTTAGCACTTGATCCATATTGATATAAAACAGAAAGACCCACTGAGATTGCAGAAACATGTTATACCTATCCCCAACAAAGTCCTCACTAGTAGCCTGTCATTTCAAAGTATTACAAAAGTCACACAACTGCAGAGGGCAATTATTTTTAAGAGAGATGCACTTGCTACTGTCCACCATAAGCAGGTGACAGCCATTACCACAGAAGCTGAAAGATGCCTTGCTTGTCAAGATGTTGTGTCAATTTTGTTATAAATACATTACATCTGCAAAACAATTTGCAAATATAAATTGTAATTACATTTTGGGAAGTGTTGTTTTTCCATTGCTTAGTTGTATATAAAATGTGTCAAAATTCACTGTGAGGGTTTTGTGCACGACTAAATAGTATTCCATGAAGTAACAAAACTCAATTTTTGTTATAAGTTTTCTAGATTCTGCAGCATGTAGCTTAAGTTAAGGGGTAGTGGAGTTTGTTAAGTTAGCACTAGTGCACACTCACTGTCAGAAGGCTTTATATGCCCCTTCCGACCCCCACTCCAACATGGTGAAGTTTCCATGAAGATGGACAGACAGAGCTGGGGATAAGAGGATGAGGGTGTAGTGTAGCCGTAAGAAGTGTTTACCAGTGGTTTTTAAAATGGGGTCCTTGAGGGGGTTCCAGGGGGTCCCCAGCAAAAAGGGGATTGCTTTATTTTCACTATAATTCCATCTATAAGTAACATCCTATGAGATGGGGGACCCTGGGACAAAATATTGAACCAAATGGGCATCCGTGGTCTAATTTGTGTCAGTTTATGGGTCTTTGATGTGAAAAGGTTTGTGAACCACTGTTGTAGACAACAAGGAGTCTGAACTATGTCTGAAGTCTGCCATGGTAGCTGGATCTAAACCTCTTAGTCTCTCTTTCAAAGATTACAGTCGTCATGGACATACTGTATGTCCTTTTCCCTCTCACACATATGATCCTAGCCTGTGTATTTACTTGATTCCCACTAGCATCTATATGCACCGAAGTGCAGTCAGCTAACAGATGGATCCTTTACCGCTCGACAGACACCCCACTCTGCTGGTGTTTATGAAAAGCTTGAAGACGCAGTCCTCACTAACCTTTTTAATTACACAAAATTACACTTTTGGTACAAAGTGGCATTTCTCTTTCTAACAAACATCTTTGGCAAGCATACAAGCACTGGCTTCCCATACACGTTTACCAGATAACAGTCAAGAGTTTCATTTTGTAGTAACTCATTAAATTAAAGTGAATAAAGCTGACAAAATGTAAAAATGAGAAGCCTGCTAACTGCATAGATCCCGCACTTCATTTTATGGGGGTAATTTGGGTGCAGGGAGGTAGTTCTAGTGTGGTCCTATGGTTTTCTTGAGTTGGACTTGTGTTGCGTTGAAACATTGCTAATTCAACTCAGAGAGCTCTGAGTCCAGTGTGCAGTTACCTTTCTATTGTATTCTTACTATTTCTGCACAATTTGTACTGTACTTGCTGTACATAAGTGGGTGCTAAAGTTGACTGAACTGTGTAAGAGTTACGTGTTTGATGATGTAGCAAATATGAAATTGTGAAGCAATGTGCAGCACTGCCACTTTGATCAAGCACATTTTGTGCTTTTTCTTGTCTTACAGTGAAAACGCCTGACCATTCCATTCGCCGGTACAGCATGGTACTGGAGATGGTGAAAAATGACGGCATCAGCAAAGCTGAAGCATACAGGAGGCTTGGTGTGGATCGCAAAACAATTGTGTATCAGGCACCGATTGCAGAAATCGCAGCTGTCAACCCAGCGCTCTTCAAAACATTAAGCTCCAGCTTCAAAAGGAAGGACAGCATTAAAAGATGTGCTGAAACTTGTAGGGGCTTTTGCGAGCAGGAGCCTACAGCTTCAGCAATCCTGAAACATAAGGAAGATGGATCCTTACTGGATATATACAGAAAATAAGAAGCCAACTCCTTGTTTTAGTTGTTTATTGACAGTTTTATTAGTTATTTAAAGGTAAAAAGTTGGACCTTGAAGCTGTTTTTGAACCCATAGCTCATGGATGTTTGTTTTATTATTATTACTATTCTGTATTTTTTTACAAAACATTTGTTTTGTTTTTGTGAATAAAGAAAATTGTAAAATCTGCAGGACATTTTGTGTAAATTCAGTGCCTTACTATCATTTCTCCAACCCACCCCATGAATTCCTTAATACATTCTATTTCATGCCACCATTAATCATATGTTATTCATCAGTGTAAACTGTAGACGGAACAGGTCACCACTTTATTTGAAGGGGCACAAACATGATGAAGTAATGACAAAGTCATGCTTAGTTAATCATGATTACAACACTTTGAATTCAACAGAATACATGCACTGCTGTGACCGACAGACCGGGTCACCACTTTATTTGAAGGGGCACAAACATGATGAAGTAATGACAAAATAATGCTTAGTTAATCATGATTACAACACTTGGAATTGCTGTGACTGGTCAGTTTTTTGGCCTGTCACTTTAACTGCAGATCTATATGACGAAGACATGAACATCATTAATAACTCAGAAGTCATGATGATTGAGATACCTTAGTTGATGCATTAATTAAGATATTGTTCCTGCATTAAGTCATGCATGAGATACCATTAATACTTGTACATTACTGATAGTTCATGAAGTACTACATGAATGAATTCATGCTTTTTCATGCATTAAGTCATTCATGAATTCATGATGACTCATGTACCCTTACCATAAAGTGTTACCGGAAACATCAGAGAACGTCTTATTACATAGATGGGCAAAAAATCGGCCGAGAGACATTCAAGTTTTTACATGAGTGAGTTTGATTTTGAATAGACATCAATTTCGGTAGTATTACTATTTTCAAATGAAGTTGTCAGTTGAAGTAGAATTTAACTGAGTTTGAGTTTATCAGCTCACAGTTAACAACAGAATAGAAGCAGAATTTATGTTAACAATAAAAAATTGAAAAATATCTATACGTGATTGTACATAATACAAAATATAAAATCTATGAATGTATCTTTGTGCACGTGCACCCATACATTTATACTCATACATAAACATTTACAAATAAAAACATAGACTTACATACAATCATGCATACATAAAACTAAAGCAATGATAAATACAAAATATAACACAAACTAGGACCAAAACCTGATGATAATCTACTGTAACCTACATTATCCCTTCAAAGACTTGTGTTTTAAACGTTTTCAGAATTTCTCAAGACAAGCTGACCGCCATCATTCGGTTCTATAAAGAACATGGCTTGGCACCAAGGCTGAGGCGTGGTGGCCGTGTGATGAGCAGAAGGGTGCTGTCCTTTGAAGACATCCAGCGAATCGCACATTTTATTAGTAACTTTGCAGATGTATTTTCCATGCCACTTCCTGGACGGATACCATGATTTAAGAGGACGGACATACGTGTTCTTCCAACAACCAAGACCAAGTCCTCTGTGTGGCGGAAATACAAGGCCCAGATGCAGGAGAATGGTGGGTATTTTTATGCATCTTAATTATTTATTAGTTTTTTACACAGAGAAGCCTGGGGTTGTTTTTCAATGAAAAACTAATGATGAGTAATCTAACAATGCTATCTTTCTCTTTAATCACCTTCCCAGGTCACCGTGCTGCTGATAACAGCACATTCAGGAAGCTGTTGAAGGAGCTCATTCTCAGTGTGGTGATTGGGAGACCGATGACAGACCTTTGTTGGTTTTGCCAAAAAAAATAACATGGCAATCTACCGTAGCTCCAATCTTCCAGACTGCGTAAAATCTGCTAAACTGAGGAAGCAGGAAGAACACCTCCGCACCGTGGGTATAGAGCGACAGGCTTACCAGGAGATGGTTGCTAGCTGTAAGCAAACAGTTAGTGTGCTGGGAGTGAAACTAGGACCCAACCCACCCTGTAGCAGAGAAACTACCATCCACTACAGCTTTGACTACGCACAGCAGGTGAGGCATATGATAGTGACGAATAATGTGATAATGATACATCACTTCAAGCCCCAAACCAGATTTGTTGGGTTTGTATCAATATGTATATTCACATACATTCTTGAAGAGTGATCTGTAGATGGGGAAATAAACTTTTTAGGATTTTCTTAACAACTTAAGTCGGAGTATATATCTGTTTTTCCTCTACTGTTTATAGACATCACCAACAAAAAAGCAAACGTAGTCACAAAATACTGCAAATAGAATTTAAAAACTCATGTTGTCTTTCTCACTACTCATTAGTCCATACATCTGTTGGTCTGGTGTTACAGGTCCACTACCGATGTGACCCTCTCCAGCCGGGGCCCATTTACTTTCTGGTTCCCAGGAAGTGTGGAGTATTTGGTGTCTGCTGTGAAGGTGTTCCTCAGCAGGTCAACTACCTCATTGATGAGGCTCACTGCAGCAGCAAGGGCTCTATTGCTGTCATCTCATACCTCCACCACTTCTTCTCCCAGTATGGGCTTGGGGTACCGCTTTGAGAAAATCAGAGAGTTCTGCACGGAGGAGGCCAAAGACATTTCCTGCCCCAAACCCTCAACACCTCATTGTTAGAGAGTGAGCTAGTGAGTGAAGGCATAATTAATCATTATTATGTCATTCTTAATATTCTGTAAATACTGTAGTGATATGTAAATATATTTCATTGGTTTAATGTACTTGTTTTTACTATGTTGCTTGATTTTGCTATATTTGGATGTTGTTTTCTGCTTTTTCACTTCACTTTCACTTTATTATTCCAGATGGGAAACTTGATTTGCAGTCAGGTGCGCAAGATTATTTTTGATTGATTTTGGATATTGTATATTTTATTTAAATATTATTTTGCTTGTGAGTTCACATGCAGCTTCTTTCTGAATGAACGTGTGCCAAGTTGTTGAACTGTATATAAATTGACATATTCATCCAAGTATTTATTAATGCCAACTAAGTTTAATGTGTTTTTTTTCTTTAATTTAAAAAAAAAAGAAATTACAGGTTCCAGAATGTTATGCTTTTTACATGCCGACATGCACCTATGCCCATGTACATATGGCCTCGTGCACACCCATACCCACGTGCAAGCCCATTATCACGTGCACGCTCATTAGTATACAATTTGAATGTTTGTGTGCTCAAACATGACCACAAAAATGTACACAAGGTAAACTTTTCATTCAAATTGTATATTTTGATGAGCGTGCACGTTACAATGGGCGTGCACGTGGGTGTGGGCGTGCACGTTTATGTGAGTGCCGTAGTTCTAGGGATTGAAGTGTGTATGTGACAAAGGTGGAACAGTATAGTCTGTGTGTATGTGTTTTTGCAAACCTGCCATGGTGAATTTGTTTTATGGTTCATGATTCATTTGAATAAATACCTTAACTGCAAACTTTGAAGGCCTTTTTCTCCAAATGATGACTCGGTGAAAGTCATTATATAATGTGACATATTTTGCTTAATATTTGGAGTAGAAAAACAACCCTGATATCATTAGAAAGCTAGGAATCTCCTCTTTCCAACAGTGTATACAACTCAAAATGTCTCTGCGGGTCAATGTGACTGATTTCGATAGAGCAAGTCACATTTGGTCTGTTGGTCAGAAAATATTAAAACATGTCACAATTTCCTAAAACCGATGTCTTCAATTTGTTTTTTTGTCAGGTTAAAAAAAATAAAACAACATTAATTGTAATTAAGACAAATAATAGCAAATTCTTACAAATATTTTTAAATATCAAAATAAGAGTCGCCGGATAACTTACCTGATTGAGCTGAAAGCAAATGCCCTGGAGCTCAGTGGAGGACGCAGGTTCGATTCTAACCTGGACACCATTTATGCATGTCAATCCCTCTGTCTCCCCATTTCAACACTATCTCTATAATAAAAGCACTGGTTGCCCAAAATATAATTAAAAAAATGGAAATAAAATGTTACGGCACAAACATCTATGTTATGGTTGAACTCTAGTTCAATCCATCTCTCCATTCAATCAATCGCTCCAAGAAGGATACAAATGAATGTATTATCTTTGGCTAAACCAAGTAATACATTTGGGATTAATGATGTGAAATATAATCAACTCTTAAATCAGACTTTAGTTCCACCTGGAGTAAATTCACAAGCTACCCTGCAGTATACAAAGTCATTCAAACTAGATGCACCTTTACCAGCTTTGAGAACACTTTAATGATCAATCATTATAAAACATATCATATATATTATTCTGAAATGGACAATGACTACTTTTACTTTTGCTACTATAACTATATTTTTATGATAATACTTGTTTTACTTTTACTTGAGTAATATTTTGAATGCAGGACTTTTACTTGTAACAGAGTATTCCTACACAAGATCTGAGTACTTCTTCCACCTCTGTCTGATTCAAACTCTTCAATTTACACCCCGAGTAAGTTTGCAGCTGTGTGTTTTGCTCCACCTTGTAAATAAAACTGTGAAAGCTTGATCACAGAGCGATTAAAAGTCTCAGCGTGAACGTTGTGATCAGCTAATTTTGCGCAGTTCTCCAGTGTGTGCGCAGGGCACAGAGTGCACAGGGGAGTCTCCCTCCGAAGCCAGTTGGCGTAGTTTTGGTACAATTCTGTTTTACATACCAACTTTTACAGCAGCCCCGTCTGTGCACACGGCCACCAACTCTGTCGTCCAGTGATCTAAGCCCGCCTCCTTGAAAAGCTTCACCAGTCCGTCGGTTATGGCCTGCGCGGCGCAGCCAGCACCCAGTATCCAGTTCAATCGGTCCAAGAAAGGGTTTTTGCAGATAGCAAAACGCCAACATAGCTGTTTAATGTCTTTTGGAGATGTCTAGTAGTTTACTCCATTGAGTGGTGAAACACGTGTAGATGAAATGTGTTTGTTTTGATTACCTATCAGGTACGCAAAGGCGCGTAGTGACACAAGTGACGTTACGCAATTCAGATTTTTGCCGCGCATGCGTACCTGCGTACCAGTTATGTGCACCCCTGGATATAAACATAACTTAATATGGTGATTCCTCCATGGATAAGGGCTTGTTGAAACACTATTGAGACAAACTGCTTGTCCTGCAGAAACAGAGATATCCAAGTGATTCATCTAACACACACAGCTGACGCCTCAGATGAGCCTCAGTTCAACTTTCGGATGCATTTTTGCACAAACAAGGATTGTAGATGTTGCAAATATTTATATAATTTGAATAAAACATTTATTCACTTTTTTCCTTTTTCTAATTTAGAATAATAGTATTTTTTTGCAAAAGAAAAAAACTATAAATATGTATTATTAACATGTATCATTCTGTAAACCTCCACTCCGCCTTGGTGGCAATGAGCCTTCATAGGTCATTAAATATTCCTTTAATTCCTCATCCAGGTACACATGCTACTGCTTGACTGCTTTGGTAAGTGCAGATGCTTCATGGTCTCAGCTCCACAGTTCATAGGTGATGCTGCTTTAAGGATTTTGTAAAGTATACTTTAAGTGCAGTCTCTGTGACTTCTCAGCTTGCAACAGCCATTCTCAAAGGACCCCCCTCCAAACATACCTCTGCTACCATCACTGAGCTCCCCCATATGAGTGTGCTTTTAACAGTGTGAGTCGGCGATGATTCTCGGACAGATCATGAGGGATCAGTTGACTTTTGGAGATATGTTTTTAATTAAATGTTTATGGAGGTAAATAAATAATTTAGAAAAAGAGGTTTCCTCAACAACAATTCAACTGAATGTATATACAGTACACCTTTTGTGCAAAAACATGGATCCAAAAGACATTGTAAGCTGAAAACTTCAAGGCACATATATATACTGTTTACCATGACATTGTTTCTGCTGAACAAAAGGAAAGTTCTTAATCGGTTACATTTATGGAGGATGTGCTTTTTTGCAGCTCACTCTGTGACACCCACTATCAAACACAGCTAGCATTAATAATATGACCCCATAACTGTGATAATGAATAATCTTGAAAAGCAGTGCGGCCTGCAACTTCCTGTGAATGTTTAATGAATGTGACCTTTACATTTTGTAGCAGAGAAACATCTATTTGCATAAAAATAATTCCTCTTCCTGGAGCAGAAATTAAGTAATATGCATCTCTATTGACTGTAGAGGCAATTAGAAAAATGTGCCTGGTTCTGTGATGACGAATGATTAAAAACAGTCAAAGAAAAAGTGTGGTGGACTGTAAGGTTTCCAACAAACTACACCCTCTAGTGGTAATAAGCGTGGCTGATTTGTTCTCCTTCTCTCAGAACTCTAGCGGTACTGAAATTATGTACTGTGGCTACACTGTGTATTATGTATCTGGTGTGGTTACAGTATACACTGACTTGATGAAACCCAGCCTTAATTCTTATAAATAATACAGAAAAAAATATGTATAGAATCATGATTGTACAACTCAAACAGCACAACCCCAGAAACCAATAGCTTATAAATCCAATTTTCTATAAAAATCTCCCAGGTAGTAATAAATTACATTTCTTTAAGTTTCTTGGGTTCCAAATAATATTAACACTGGAGAGTTTCCAGTAAAGTGTGAGTAGTTTTCAGTAAAAATGCTCTCCAAAAACCATCATGTGCCACAAAAGTCTGCATCCTGAATATTGTTCCTGCAGTAAACTGTGCTGTTGTTCTCCAGGGGGGAGTCTCTGAAGCTGAGGCCCCCATTAGGGGTGTAAATAGGCTGAATGCAGAAGTCTCCCTTGAGGAGCTGTTCATTGTTAAGTGAGACTATCTGAAAGCTGGTCTCAGTCATTTCTAGGATGGAGTTGTCTTTCTTGGTGCCTGCCTCGCAGTAGTCATCTTTTCTGCGACCCTTGTTGTATTTCCAGTTGGTGGAGGACTTGGAGCGGCTCTTCTTGTGCATTTGCCAGCAGAAGATGCTGAGCAGCGCCACCAGCACCACGATCACAGCCCCGCCAATCAGCCCAGCCAGCAGGAAAGGTGAGCTTGGTTCCTGCTGCGTGGTCTGCTCGGGCCCAGACGCTCTTTTGTTGTTGTCGGGGCTGAAAGAGGCCGCCGTGGTCATGGCCTCCGTGCACACTGTGTCATCTTTGGGCCGGTAATTATTGAATGCATCCAGGGGAATGACACATATCCGATAGGTGGACTTTGCCTCGAGATTTGATAGTCTGATCCCTCGGTGATCCCCACCAACTATCCGCTCCCTGACAGTGTCCCCTGTCAGACTGGGGCCCATCCTGGCCCAGGTCAGCTTGTAGGCAGTGACTGGAAAAGCAGCCACCCAGCTGACATGGAGAGCCGAACCATTCAGTATGGCAAAAGTGACCTGCAAAGTCTCCCTCCTGGAGTCCAGAGGTTGCTTAGTCCTCAACCCCCCAGCTCTGGTTGAGTAGACAGGGAAGAGCGTGGGGAATGTGGGCAAGGAAGAGGAAACAAACTGGGTGACCAGTGGGGAGGAAGAGGACAGTGATGGGATCAGAGCAGCATGGGAAGTGGACAGAGGTACTTTCACCGTGCTCTGTGGGCACTGGACCAACTCGGCACTCAGCTCCCTGATCACCATGCCCCGGAACTTTTCAGGTTTATGGCACATGAAGCCGCGCACATTGAGTGAGGCTGGAAGAGATTTCAGCCATGACACCAACCATTTCATGCAGCAGTCGCACAGCCAAAGGTTGTTCCGAACAGTGAGCTGCCTGAGACTGACAAGGTCATCTAACACCCCCTCTGTCAGGGACTGCAGCTGGTTGTTAGAGATATCCAGCCTCTCCAGCTTGTGCAACCCTGCGAACGCCCTCACAGGGATCCTGTTTATCTGGTTCTCCTGAAAGTTTAATTTGACAAGCACCTCCCCTGGGAGGAACGGGGGAGGGTATGTGAGTGAGTTCCGGGCCAGGGACAGCTCCCTGAGGTTCACCAGGTTCTGAAAGGTCCCCGGTGCTATCCCTTCATCTGTCAGCAGGTTCCCCTCCAACAGGAGGCGCTGCAGGCGGGTGACATTCCTAAATGCTTCCTCTGCGATAATCGCGATCCGGTTTTCGTCCAGACGCAACTCTTTCAGGTCATCTGGAAGACCAAAAGGAACACTGCTCAGGTGGTTTTTGGTGAGGAAGAGCATCTTCAGGCTTATGGCCTCACTGAAGGCCCCTTCCTCCACCCCTACAGTAGAAATTGAGTTATCATCCAAATGCAACTCCTCCAGCCAAAGCAGCTGAGCCAGAGCTGCTCTGGAGATGGTCTGAATGTTGTTCTCCTGCAGATGGAGAACCCTAACGTTTTTGGGCAGGTTGATGGGGAACTCATCCAGCTGGTTTCCATAGAGATACACAGTTGCCACAGAAGCCACGTGATGGAGCTCCAAGGGAAAACCAGCATTATTGATTTGGTTGTTGTGAAGGTAAAGGGTCTTATAACCCTCACCAATTCCCAGAGGCACTGAGGTCAGGCTTCGCTCGTTGCAGTAAACAAATGTCCGATCACAGCGGCACTCCTCGGGACAGTTGGAGGCCCGGGAGAACTGGAGGTGAAGGCCTAACAGTATAGGTATCCACGGCCTTAAAAAGGAGCCCCAGTCCTTATTCCACAAACGCCACTGTATCTCCATTTCATCAGAAAAAAACAGACACAAATCAGAGAAAAACGTATAAGAAATTACGATTTGGTATATCCAATAGAACAGTCATTTGAATTTTGCTCTTGGCTTAATAACACCACCATGTCCAGCCCGATGTTGTGAGTAATCCCATCTTAATTAGTTGTCCTAAGGTTCCCAACACAAGAGCGACGCTCTCACTTAGCAATATGATTCCTTCACCAGCCACTGTCCATAATTCAGCTTGGAGACATTAATGAAGTCACATTTTCCAACAGCTCTCTTCATGGCACTCGATGCTGACACAGCCTGTTCATCCCACCAGAGGATTATCTTCGGGCATCCTCCTCCACGCTCCTGCTTTCACGTCTCACCCGGGTAATTCCACAGCGATAAAGCTTCTCTGTGACTTTGGATCCAGAAACCTGTTGCAAAGAAAATAAGGAATTCAGTTGTTTTTCACCTCAAAATGAATGCAGAGCACTAAAGACCAAAAGGATTTATTTTCGATATAGTAAGTTAAGCATAGTAAAGCATACCAAATAAGCATAGTAAATAAAGAGAGCGAAGCGTTGTGCATACAAATGACCAGCAGATTCTTAACATATTCCTCAGACACACAGCTCAAGGAAAAAATTAAAAGTGCAGAGTATAACATGAGCCCTAATCTAAAATGAAAACATACACAGAGCAGCTTCAAACTTTTTTCCCCAGTTGATAACCGGGTACGTCAACAGATTAACAAAAAAATATTTTAAAAACAACCCAATTCACAGGATCATAACGTGATAGCCATAAGCATAACGTGAGGAATGACATGTGATGTGAGCTAGTGATGGAGACGACTGGCTCTGCTGAGCTCCATGAATCTGTAACCCAGTAAAAGGTACCATAGGAAGACGGGTGAAATATAAAGAGGTTAAAGAGGATGTGGCAGAAACAGAACACTTTCAAAGCCATTTATTTGCTCTTAATTATTGTTAAATTAGACTTTGCATTCCTTGATTCATTAAGTTTAGCTGTTGTAGAACATGATGATGAACGCAGCCTGTCAGCAGAGATAAGATGAGACACATTTCTTGCACAGCGACAAAACAAAGATCGATGTTGGCCTCCCGAGAAGAGGAAAGGTGCTACTGTGCGTACAAGGTCATAAAATATAAATAAAGTGCAGATATTGTTTGCAGCATCATTATTAGTTGGAAACAAAAGACTCATTATTTAGGTAAATTGCTGAACAAATATCAATACAGCTCCCTCTCCTGATGCACACCAGTTTGCAATCCAATGAATTGATGATAATGTATTATTAGTAGTTGTTAGCTGAGTGGTGGTGATGATGAATAAAACGGCAGCAGGCAGCAGCAGCCAATTGACAGATTGCATTGATTTGTGGCCAAGGCAGTTCAACAGTTATATAATGTTCCTTGAGGGGGGGGCAAACAAGGCATCACATTGAGTCCAATTCCGACCTCCCCGCGTTTATTATCGACAGGGTCTTTGGCATTCATAGATGAAAAATAGAAGTTCTTAAAAATGGCCTGTCCCCAGCAAAATTGGAGTGAGGGGTTTACATTTTTTAATTAGCTGAAAACTTTTATTTTAATAAAAAAATGTAATTAAACACACATTTAACTTGTTATCTTTCACCACAGTTCATTAAAAACATTGAGTAATGCTTACATTTTACCAAAAAAATCGTGTTTTACAACAGTCCCCATGTTTTTGGTCAGTCCTGTCACGCTTCATAAAATACTCCATATAAAATAGTGCAATACACCTTTAAGAACATGATTCTGAAGGAGTTACATCATCTGAGTGAGGAGGATCTGACAATAAGTGGGTAAATTCTGTCCTTGAATTTTAAGTTTTTTATCTTGTTTTTACACTTTTTTTTATTTTACGTGGACAAGCTAAAGGGTCAGGCGCCGTCACGTTCAAATATCCCAGAAAAGGATTATATTGTTTTAAAAAAATGTAGATAAGTTCACTAAAATCCCTTGCTAGCAAGCTAACTATTTTTAAGCTAACATGTTCAAGCCCTGACCTTGTCACGTCAGGCCCTGTCACGTCAGGCACTGTCACACAGGTGTCCCTCTTCTTTTGTAGTCATCCCTAAGCTCTGAATATGATATTGCTACTTAAAGGTCACCTATTATGCAAAATCCACTTTTTCATGTATTTTATACATAAACATGTGTGTCCCCCTCTGTGTAAAGAGATTCTGAAAGTTTCAGGAAAAAAGATTCTCTCACTTTTTGTCCTGATCCATTTATATAAAAACCTGTCTGAAAATGAGCTGATCAGATTTTGGCCATTTTATGATGTCATAAGGATGTTTTGGCTTGTGTAACCATTAGCCAATCAGCAACCAAGGTAACCCCCCCCCCACCTTATCACCTGAATCTTCTCCTAGAGCAGGGGTTCCCAAAGTGGGGGTCGCGAGATAATTTCAGAATCCTCTTGATGTAACCCCTGAGGTGTTTTTTATTTATTTATTTTTTTTTTTTAATATTTTTATTTGTATTATTATTAATAATAATAACGTGTGCATAGACATTTTTTATTATGTAAGTCTGTTTAATAGGTAAGTGGGACAAATAAAGGAATTTTGATTCTGACAGATTTACGACAGTATCATTTGCAGCTCAAAGGTCACTTTACAGCACCACAGTAAATATCACAGACGTGAAACACACATCAACTAGTATATTTATTCTGAACAGCTCTTTAATACATTTTTCAAAATGAAACGTTGGTTAATACCAACTAGTGAGAAGGCAGACAGGCCAGCGGAGAAGGCAGCGGAGGAGAGCGGGGAGCCGCCATCACAAAGGCCGTCGACTTCTTGCGCGGGAAGAGGAGGAGGAGGAGGAGACGACAACCGTAAGGCGGTCCATAAGCAGTCAGACCAGCCTTCATCCAAGTGTCGCAAGTATCGAGAGGAATACATCCAGTACGGATTCACATGCCTCATTATCAATGAAGCACAACATCCCCAATGTGTAGTGTGTACTGAGGTTCTTGCACATGAGAGCTTAAAGCCCGTAAAAATGCTCAGACATTTAAACACGAAGCACCCCTCTCTTGCTACTAAACCAGCTGATTTTTTCCGCCGAAAGCAGAGAGAATTGCAAGGCCAAAAGAAAGTTATAACTAACCAGAGAACAATCCCTACCAAGGCTCAAAAGGCATCATATGAGGTGGCATATTTAATTGCACAGGCAAAAAAGCCACACACAATCGGGGAAACCCTAATTAAACCTGCTGCTATCGCTATGAGTAGGGCAATGCATGGGGATAAACAGGCACGGGAGCTGGAAGCAGTGCCGTTGTCTGACGGGACCGTATCCCGGCGCATCACGGACATGGCCCAGGACATCAAGTGTCAGCTGATTGACAGAGTGAAGAAAGGGAAATATGCTTTGCAGTTAGACGAATCCACAGATGTGTCAAACTCTGCCCAACTGCTTGTTTTCGTCAGATACAGTTTTGATGGAAAACTTAATGAGGACATGCTGTTTTGCACCCCGCTGGAGCTAAAGTGCACAGGCGAGGACATTTTCACCAAACTTGACAACAAAATAAAAGAAGAGGGACTGTCTTGGGATGAGTGCATCGGTGTGTGTACAGATGGTGCTGGAGCAATGCTGGGGAAAAAGAGAGGACTAAAAGCAAGAGTCTTACAAGTGGCGCCCCACGTTATCTTTACACACTGTATTATCCACAGAGAAGCTCTAGCGAGTAAAACGCTTGACCCAGAGCTTAAAAGTGTTCTTGAGACGGCGATACAAATGGTCAACTACATCAAATCCCGTCCACTCAATACCAGGCTGTTCGCCAATCTCTGCAACGAACTGGGATCGGAGCATCAGGGCCTGCTGTTCCACACAGAGTCAGGTGGCTTTCACGGGAAATGTTCTCAGCCGCCTGTATGAACTGCGGGACGAGGTGCGCTTATTTCTGATGGAGCATGGGTCCCAGCTCGCTGACCACCTGACAGACCCTGACTGGTTAACAAGGCTGGCATATTTGTCTTGCATATTTGACAGACTGAACGGACTTAACCTGTCATTGCAAGGTGAAAACACAAGCATCATGTCCTTGAATGATAAAATCTGCGCATTCAAGAGGAAAGTGGATCGCTGGATTGCGCGAGTTGAAATGGGCAGGATTGATATGTTTCCTGAGCTGGAGGAATTCATAGAGGAAAATTATCTTAGTGTTAACTCTGTGAAGAAGTCTATCACTACCCACCTGCAAGCCCTCCTGGAACACTTTAACAAGTATTTCCCAGAGGAAACAGCTCCGGAAAAATATGACTGGATAAGATCACCATTTACCATAACGACCGCAAGTCATCTGTCATCCGACATGGAGGACGCACTGACTGAACTGTCAAGTGACCGCACATTAAAGACAGCTTTTAATGCGAAGACGCTTGCTGAGTTCTGGATTTCAGTTGAGAGGGAATACCCACAGCTTTCCAAGGCCGCGATGGACGTTCTGACGCCGTTTGGCTCCACATACCTGTGCGAAAAGACTTTCTCGGCACTGACATACATAAAAAACAAATACAGATCTCGTCTAAACGTGGAGGATGATCTCCGAGTGGCCGTCTCAAAAATTAAGCCCAGGATGGACTTGCTGTGCTCCATGCATATTGCCCACCCGTCTCATTAGGTGAGATTAACGCTGAAACGTAGCGTATTCCCCAAATGTAAATATGCACTGCAACAATGTTCATTAGTTATTACCTTTTATGTCTTTAAAGTTTGCACGGCAACAATGTTCATATGTTTATTACCTTTATGTATTTGTACAGTTTGCACTGCAACAATGTTCATGTGTTTATTACCTTTATGTCTTTAGTTTGCACCGCAACAATGTTCACTCCTAATTCACATGGAGATTACTTTGACTCACGAGTTCTGCTGTTATCTTATATTAAATTGCTATATGTAAAATCATATCATGGTTGTCAGGCTGTTCTGTTCTTGTGTGTTGTCGTTATGCGCGTGTTTGGATACGCCTATTAGTGCGTGCGTCCTGTGCACACGGGTTTTTTTTTTTTTTTCAATCACCACGTGATAGTGGGGGGTCGCCAGTCTCTGGCCCTGTTATTTTGGGGGTCGCGGGCTGAAAAGTTTGGGAACCCTTGTCCTAGAGCACCATTGTGTTCTTTTTAACCAAATCTCTCTCAGAGGGGCGTGGGGAGTGGCTCCTTATTTTCATCTAAAGTAACAGAGAATCAGCACTTTAGAAACAGGGCTGAAACAGAGGGGATTATGGGATGCTGCAATGATCTGTTTGGTGTTTCAGCCAATCACTTCAGAGACATGTTTTGTATATATCTGAGACCTGTGATATATTGATGAAAAACAGTATAATAGGGGACCCTTAAATACCTGCTAACATTGTAATGGAGGGTATTATCTATATATAAAAAAATATAAGCTGACAATTAATCAATTATTAGATTAAATGAATTGTTAAATTACAAATGTTATGTTGTAATAAATGTTGTTTATTAAAACAATGCTTCGAGCAGTTATCAATACATTTCTATTAAATCTTATCGTGTGTCCTTAAATTATTATTATCACATCAGTCTAATATTGAATCATGATAATGGTTTAAAAAAGGAAAACTTACCAAAACAAGATTTAAAAAATACAAACATAACTTTTCTGAATCAATTAAATCTATTAAGTCAGTACTGTCACAAGCTGTCAACCCTGTCACGACAGGGTCATTCCTGTCACACAGGAAATTATAATACAGAAATTTACTTTTACATTTTTTTTAAGTGCAATAACTTGCGAGCATGGAGGTGGGGGGTCATATCCACATCAGCTGTTTTGAAAAATAATTGGTGTAAAAGTATTTTTTTTACAACAATATGACTAAAAGGATTTAAAAAATATTTTAGATACAATCACGGACATGTGATCAATGGAAAAATGATATTTGTATTAAAAATATATATTAGGAAACCATTCTACCGTACTCACATTTGTCTGTGACAGGGCCTGACATCTTAAGGGTCAAACTCATTTAAAAATGGATTTTATAATAATAGAAAAATGCGAGATGGGACAATATGTGTTCCTAACAGTTCAACATGTTCTCCATATGACCAGTTTTTGAAATTGAAAGAAATAATTTTTCTTCAGTATATTTAGATGTGGAAATATACTTTTCTGGTAGAATGACTCATTTGCAAAAAGTAGCCTATAAAAGAAGATCGCACTGCCCCAGTTTATAGAATAACCTGAAATGTGTGTGTTCCGTCTTGAGAGCGCGCAGTTCATGTCAATTTTATTAGTGACATCCCTCATCTATCTTGTTTCTGTTGGATTGTACAACCTGATAAACAAGTGAGTGATGGTATCAATTAAAGATAATATCTGATAAACGTATTACAACGAGTCCCAAATGTTTCAGGTATTCCCGTTTATTTCTGGCTGTAGATGTCCGGAGTAAGAGTAAAAATAAAATTCTAGGTTGATTAAATATATAGTAATCAGTCAATGCTGCATTTATTATTCTAAGTCTTACCTCCAGTAAGGCAGAAAGTGTTCCCGCTGCACACCCAGCCCTCAGCTCGTCTTCCCGCACACTCCCGCTCTCACACCGGGCACACAGTCCGCATTATCCCCGGTGCTCCGCTCCCAGCTCCCGCCTCGGCTGCGGACTGCTGGTTCTTGGTTTTCTTGTGTTGAAAAACTGGAGCATTTTGCTGAATAGGCAACATCCTGACCCCGGCAGCCAGGAAGGAAGGAAGTTCAGGTCACCAGCGGTGTGCTCTTCATCTCCCCCCGCCTCCCTCAAACACTATCCGCTGGCCGCGCTGCTCCGGAGCTGCCGCTGAAGTTCCTCCGCTGCCCTCAGAGGAGCTCCAGAGGACATAAAGCCGAGAGCAGAGCAAAGACCCGGCTGACCCCCGCCGCTTCGCCGAGAGCACCCCTCAGTATGAAGTCCATGTCTGGGTAAAGTGTTCCAGAGACTGACTGCTCCTGCTGGAGCCCCAAGACAGACAGACAGACAGACACACAGACACACACACACACACACACACACACACACACACACACACACACACACACACACACACACACACACACACACACACACACACACACACACACACACACACACACAGGGCCGTCCCCAAGCGACATTGTGAGATGAGGCCGTCCCCACCGACAGGAGTGAACATTTTTTTCAACAAAACAACAAAGTACTTTGCAAATATAATTCCTGTTTATTATTATTATCAACACAGTTACTTTTTTTTACAGTGAGGTAAATGGTAAATGTGTTTACAGGTGAATACGTCTGCATTTCCTGCCAAATACTAGCCTCAAAAAGATTAAAATATAATTAATGCAAATAAACTACTTCTACTAATAATAATAATCATAATCAATTCAATAATATAAATACTATATTATTTTTATTATAATATATACTGCCTTCTTCATGTCGTGAATTGTAGCTGATGGCAATTGGCAAAAGTTTGACATTTGACTTATACAACATTCGCAAGTTATACATTTGACTCATATAATAACCCCAGTGTTTCCCACACATAGACTTTACTTGGCGGGCCGCCCAGGTATATTAACGGCCGCCCAAGTATATTTCGCGACCCATTTCGTTTTTGTTTTTCCGTTTTTTTTTAAATAATTTTTTTTTTTTTTTAAATTCTTTTTTTTTTTTTTTATTCGTCCGCGACCACGACGCCATCTGCGATCGATTAACTTGTGGACAATGATCCCTCGCTCTACGCCTCCTGTACCCAGTCCCGGACTGGCCATCGGGAGGACCGGGGGGTTTCCCGATGGCCTGGCCTGTTAAGTGGCCTGCCTCACACAGGGTGACTGGCTGTCTACATGATGTGGCCTGCTGACATGGCCAATGTCATACAGATCATAAATCAAAGCCCTTGATTGGTCTCTGTGTGTCATTCAAGCTCGGGATAACCTCAGCTCAGGTGAGGTTAAGGACTCTCTTAGTGTTTAGATAGTTAACTTAGTCTAACCCCTAGATTCCACCGGGAGCGTCTGCGCTGCGTTACGGCTACGCCACGCCACGCTGCGACCTCCTCCTGCGTCATAACCCACCGGGCGCGTTTCAAAACGTTGCGGAAGCGGAGCGTCGTGTGTGCAGGCTCGCAGTTGTTGTTGATTTGGGCTATTTCCTGGACATTTATTTGGGGGATGGGCCTGGGCCGGATGAACGTTCCACTTCCTGCCTGCGCTACGGCTGCGCCGCGTCAAAAATAGGATTCATCCTATATTTTAGAAATTCCTTGCGCCGAGGCGCTTCTGGGACGCTTCAAGCCGCGGTGCAGCGTGGCGCAGCGGGTCTGATGGAATAGCACCCATTGACTAGAGTGGCCGCGATCGCTAAAAACGCCGCAGCGTGGCGTGGCGTAGCTGTAACGCAGCGCAGACGCTCCCGGTGGAATCTAGGGGTAAGTTCTCAGTGGTTAGTCTAAGTTCTCAGTGGGTCTCAAACGGTTTGGTCACCATTTATGTAAACACATATTTCCATTTGAGGGGGTAGTGATTAGTGAAATATGCATGAATACAAAATAAAAAAGTTAACTAGGTGAAAAAAGGTCAGATACACTTTTAAAACTTGTTGAGAGCTAAAACTAGTCTTTGCTGCTGCCTCAAAGAGGAGCAGGAGGGAGAGGAGGGAGAGGGGGGAGAGGAGGGAGAGGCTGATTCAGGATCCCAGACACACTCACAACTATAAATTAACCAAAAATAAATAAATAAATAAACATGTTTCAGTGTTTTTTCATATTGGATATGTTATTGGTTATGGCCATGATTTTATGATTATTGAAATGTATACAGTTCTGTTTCATATAGGTGTTCCCATAGATCTAGTCTCTTTATTTTCCCCTCAAAGTGCACCAGATTGATGCATTTAACTCCAAACTTTAAAAAAAATCTTACCGGGGGAGCATGCCCCCGGACCCCCCTAGAGGATTTGAGGTCCACCCCCACCTCACCTCACATGGATAGGTTCCTAAATACATTTACCATTTTTTTTTAAATAGTAACCCATGTCCATATGTTTATTTGTGGGTAGTAGATCTGAACTATAGGGCTATCACTATGGGCCCTGCCTGTACCTGTTCGCTCTGCCATCGCGTGAAGTGTCTGCTAACAAGCGACCAACAGAAAGGTTAATGTTAATGGTTAATGTTGTTGCACGTCACAAAGGCACGTCACCTCAAACCCCCCCCCCCCGCTACCAACACCCCCCCAAGTATATTTCAGATCTGTGGGAAACACTGAACCCACCTTCGAGTGATGCTCTAGTTTCTTCATGTTATTTTTTTTTCCCTCCCTCTTGCTTGCGCCGGACTGAAACTGTCTTTTCGCCGACATCTCTTCACCTGCACTAGTGGCCGTATCAATGCCGTGATTGGTCAGATGTCGATTCATTGCAACGGTGTCGGGTTACAGACGTGCTCCCCTTGTCACCTCTCACTCTCAGACCCCATTTACACGGGAACGTTTGCGTTTACTCACCGTATGCGTTTTCAAAAAAGTATTCCGTTCACACGCATTCGGCTCGGTTAAGAGACCGCTGGAAATGCTGGAAACGCTGTAGTACATATGCCGGGCCTGTAATTGGCGCTGCTGCCGCCACAAAATACACCAAAAGCAGCGAAGAAGACCCCGGAGCATGGTTGCCATGGTTGCCCTTCTGTTTATTCTCCGTGGTGGACGGCGTGTGCTCCTGCTGTAAATCTCTCCGGTAGTCCACCAGCAGATGAAAAACACCCACCTCTCCGCCTCTTCCAAGGGACGAGGGAACCATGGGGCAGAGTTTCCGTTAACATTTTTTTTCGCCGGTCAACATGTCCGTTAAAGTTTAAATCTTCGGGACAAAATTTGAAAAGTGCCGGTCAGAGGTCTTCTTTGTTATTAATTGAGCTTTAAAACAAATTGATAACGACTCTATATAATAATTTCAAAGAAAACTCTCTGGAAAATGTTGACTTACTGTTCGACATGAAGCTAGAAGCTACCTTACAGTACACAGTTGATCCTGAGTCCTGTCAGTTAAAGTGTTTCATAGTTGTGACGACCCCTCCACACCACGTGGGGTGCTGCCGGATGAGCTACACCTGTCTGATGAGCTATGCCTGCTGGAAGAATACAAGAGGAGCCAAGCCGGATACGTCTCTCTCTGGGCACTCTCTCCGTGCCAGCCTCGGGGACCTGTTGCTGGTTCCATTACTTGCTTGTTTATTATGAATAAACTATTATTAAATTCATACCCCTCGTCTCGCCTCCCAGCTTTATGTTGCAGCCCAGGAGCCGGGTTGTAACATATGGGGGATCGTGGTTGAACCTGGTCAGTCGGAGATAGTTTTCCCAAATGGAGTCTTGTTGTGAACGGAGCGCACAGCTGTTTGTTTGGGAGTAGCGTTGACGAGGGTAAGTGTTTGTAGTAAGGCAGCTGGTTGTTTGGAATACGAGTTAGGTGTGGTGCACTGAGTATTTGTTCACGGCAGTCACGTACCGTTGGTCTTGTCCCTGTTAGGTTTCAGTACGGTCTCCCTTGGAGGTCGTAGGGGGGGCTGTTAGTGTGGTGTGAAAGGGGTTAGAGCTATTAGCTCGGGAGCACGCCGAGGCTGCAGGTGGAGTTGCCGGTTTGCTGGTCGCTTCGCCGAGCTTACGGTATTAAGTGCGTAAGTACCCGCCATAACTAGCACCTGAAGACTAGTTGGGGAGTTTAGCTAGTTTCTGTGAGGGATGGGCCGCAGTAGCGTGTAGGCTGTGTAAGTAGCGTGAACGTGTCACACAGTGTTGTCATCATGGGGAGTGTAGAGGATTTTTTGAGGGCACCTTCAGAGGAGCTGCTGGAGGGTTTCTCACGTGAGCAGCTGATCTGTGTTGCTGAACATTTCCACTCGGATGTTGGGGATAAAAGAATGAAGGAAAACATAAGAGGGATTGTTAAAGCAAATGTGTTTGAGGAAGGTGCTTTCAGAGGGGAAAAGTTTACGGTTGATCCTAGCAGAGACAGTGTCAGTGCGTCTGGCTGCCGTGATGCAGGCCTGACGTTTGAGCAGAGAAGGGAACTGTTGCTGTTGCAGGTAGAAATTAAAAAAACTTGAGTTAGAGGAGTGGAGGTTGAGTTTAACTGCTGGAGGGCCCAGCCGTGCCTTTGATTTCCCTGGTAGAGGTAATACTCCATTTGACGTTGCAGGTAATCTGCGGGTTGTGCCTCAGTTCAGTGAACGAGATCCAGATACTTTTTTCTCCCTATTTGAGCGTGTGGCTGAGAGCAGAGAGTGGTCGGATGTCAATAGTACCTTATTGCTACAGTGTGTGCTAACAGGTAAGTCCCAGGAAGCTTATTCTGCTTTAACGGTGGCAGATAGCAAGGTGTATTTAACTGTTAAGACTGCTGTGTTGAAGGCTTATGAGTTAGTCCCTGAGGCATATCGCCAGAGGTTTCGGTCCTGGGAGATGTCTAGCAGACAGACCCATGTTGAGTTTGCTAGGGATCTGGTTACTTCTTTCAGTAGGTGGTGTAACGCCTTAAAAATGGATACGTATACTGCAGTATGTGAGTTGATGGTGTTGGAGCAATTTAAAAATTCTGTACCCAGCCACATTGCGGTTTACATCAGCGAGCGCAAGGTAGAGGCTGCTGCACTGGCTGATGACTATGTGCTAACGCACAGGGGCGGTCGAGACTTCAGGGTCCAGGATGCAGCTGGTATGTATCATGCAGCAGGTAGATGGGAAGAGAAAGCTAATTCGCACTGGGGTAAACCTGAACGTGGGATGCAAGGTCAGCCACAGGTTGGTTCGTCAGATATATGTCACTTCTGCAGGGGGAGAGGGCACTGGAAGGCTGATTGTCCCAAAGCTAAGGCTAGCAGGGGGTACTGTGTAGGCCAGTTTAACTCTGCTACTGGTGCTGTGTCTGTAAAACCTGTCCCTGTCATCTCTCCCTGTCAGCAGGTTAATGAGCCATGCGGGTTGAAGGAACCGGATTTCTCTGCGTTTATGTCAGACGGATACGTGTCACTGGTGAGAAGTGACGTTAGGGTGCCGGTAAAACATTTGAGAGACACTGCATCGTATGATTCATACATTCTGAGCTCTGTGCTACCGTTTTCTGACAAATCTAGAGCTGGGGACTTTGTCCTGATGTGAGGTATGGGAATGAATGTTGTGCCTGTTCCTCTGCATTCTGTTGTGCTTATCTCTGGTTTGGTGCAGGGTGAGGTCAACATGGGGGTCCGTCCTGTAATGCCGATTGAAGGTGTGGATGTTATCCTGGGTAACGGCCTGGCTGGCAGCCGGGTGTCGGCTGAGGGTCCACCGCCTACGATACTGTCATCTTCACCCACTGTGACTGTTAACGCAGAGGAAAATGCAAAGTCCTCCCCTGGAGTGTTTGTGGCTTGCTCTGTGACACGGGCTGTCAGCCGTGCACAGGGGGAGTCTGAGCAGGGTGAAGAGGTGGGTGAGATAGATTCTGTGGGTGTTCCTGACTTGTTGTTGTCTGTATCCCGCAGTGAATTGGTGATAGAGCAGAAAGCTGATGTCTCCCTCAGTCCGTTTTTTGAGGCGGTTCTCTCCACCGAGGATGGAAATGGTGTCAACAGGGGTTGTCTGCTGCAAGGGGAGCTGCTGGTCAGAAAGTGGTTGTCACATGGGAAAGGCTTCATTGGTGAGCCAGTCTATCAGATTGTGGTTCCTGTCAAATTTCGTGAGGAGGTCCTCAAGGAAGCGCATAAGCGATCGGGACATCCTGGTGTCCGTAGAACATGTAATTACATGTTACGGTATTTATTTTGGCCTTGTTTAAAGAGAGATGTGTCTCGGCATATTAAATCATGTCACACATGTCAAATGAGAGGTAAGCCAATTCGGTCAAAAGAGAAGTTGTCGTCTGCCAAGGTAAGGATGGAACATCTGTATGAGCGAAAAACTGAGCAGCGCTCGTTTAGTCCTGGGGGTCAGGTCTGGTTTTGTTGCCAAGGGCTAGTTTGCCGTTTCTGGAAAAACATACCGGGCTTTTCCATGTGCTGGGTCAAGGGACTGACCAGAATTGTCTCCTGTCCACGCCGAAATGTAGGAGAAGAGCTCCTAGTTTATTTGGGTTTGCTTGACGGTACTGTGCTGTTTGCTCTGGTCTTCTAGATCTACTCTGTCCCTCTTAAATTGCTTCTTCAGGCGCTGGAGTTGCTGAGTGGGCAGGGGGAGGTTTGTTGGCTGGTTTGAGAAGGAGTATAGACGTCAGTGTGGAGTTTTTTAAGGCTGTTGTAGCTGTATTGTTTTGGTGTGAAGAGGATCCTGTTGGGTAGTTAACGGTGTTCCGGATGGAACTCCTTTCTTTATGGGGGGGAGTGTGACGACCCCTCTACACCACGTGGGGTGCCGTCTGTTGGTGTGTGTGTTTGTGGGTGATTGCAGGTTCCAGTGCCTGATGAGCTGCACCTGCGGATGAGCTACACCTGTCTGATGAGCTACGCCTGCTGGAAGAATACAAGAGGAGCCAAGCCGGATACGTCTCTCTCTCACTCCTCTGGGCACTCTCTCTGTGCCAGCCTCGGGGACCTGTTGCTGGTTCCATTACTTGCTTGTTTATTATGAATAAACTATTATTATATTCATACCCCTCGTCTCGCCTCCCAGCTTTATGTTGCAGCCCAGGAGCCGGGTTGTAACATAGTTAGCTTAGCTAAGCATCAACCTAGCACTGAAATATATGGATGTTATGTGACAGTATTTCTGAGGAAAAGTCAGCTGAAATGGTGGCAGAGTTGCCACTGCTTTACGTGTCGACAGCATGTTTGAACGTATTTGCAGCAGTAAATGTGGCTGTTTGGCCACTGACGTTGCCATAACAACACCTGAATTTAAATGTGCAACCTCTTTTTGTGACAGATTTTTGCATGAAATTATCATTCTTCTGAATGATATTCCTATTGACAGCTAGTTTCTATGTGAACATTATGAGATGGACAGCCAGCTAACAAGCTTTTTATATACAAAGATTTCAGATCAAAGCTAATCCAGTGTGGCTCTTGAAAGGGGGCAAGGGACATATGCTCCCAAATATTAAGCCTTGACCCCCATCTTAAAATTGATATGATTACAAAATGATCTGCATTGTCGGAGGCCTTTTTTCCTCATTATCATGTCAAATTGTACAGCTTTCCTTAGTTTTGAATGCAGAAAGATGACTATATTACGGCCCGTCCACACTGCGGCGTGCGTTGAAGCTTCAACGCTTCTGCCCATTCACTTTGAATGGGGTGACGTCACACTTTGCCGAACTGCATTGTGGGAGCATCGCTTCGCTTTGCTCGCGTTGCTCGCTTCAAAAGTTGAGCAATGTTCAACTTTTGAAGCTTCGACGGAAGCGTCAGCCAATCAAATCATATGCCAGTACAAGCTCTAGCCAATCAAACCGCGTGCTTGTGTGTCCGGGGCGGGAGATTCATGTGATTGGTTGTTGGTCAAGCTTCAGACACCGCCGGCAAGCTTCAACGCACGCCGCCGTGTGGACGCTGCGTTAGAGTATTAAGTGAAAGTGACTATATTAAAGTGAGTTACTCAAACTGCATTTGTATAGGAATGATTCTGTCCTATTGGCAGATAACTACTCTAACAGTGATATCTACAAGAGGTTTCCAATGTAAATTTAACTATTTTCAATTGGTTAGTATTATATTTTGTGACAGTGTGGTGACACTCATTTTAATGAAGACCAATTTGTGTATCTTGAAATTTGTTTATTTGACAGAGCTGGAAACTAATTGACTGATTAACATACACAAGGCCTCAACTATTCTTTGGAAGAGCTTTAAAGCCACCCACGCCCATGGGGACATCACAGAGCAGCTACATGCTGCAAATGTCAGTGAGATTCAGGAACGTAGGGAGTATCTGAAACGCATAGCAGCAGTGACAGCCTTTCTTGGGAAGCAAGGGATTGCTTTTAGAGGGAACAACGAAGCAGGAGAGAGTGATAACAAGGGTCATTTTATGGAATGCATGAAGCTTCTTGAAAACTTTGATCCTTTTCTGCAAACATATAAGCCACCTTCATGTGTGACCTATCTCTCACCCTCATCACAGAATGATATGATTGAAAGCACCGCTGACGTTATAATGGCAAGGATAATCTCTGAGATTAAAGAGGCAAAAATGTACTCAGTAATGGTGGATGAAGCAAGGGATAATCACACAGAGCAGCTTGCATTGTGTGTGCAATATGTAAATCCACAAGGCTCAGTGAAAGAAAGGTTCCTTGGACTTTCTCAGCTTGCAGCATTTGATGCTAAAACCATTACTGACACAATAGAGCAGCTACTTGACAAACATGGAATAGGACATCTTAAACGTGTTGCTCAAAGTTATGATGGTGCTGCTGTTATGAGTGGAAAAGTGAGAGGTGTACAAGCTCGATTTAGAGAGAAGCATCCAGAGGCACTTCATGCCTAACAAAGCTAATGAAGGCACAAAGCTAATGCAGGCACACGTTTGTTTGTGACACCAGATGGCGTAATTCTCCGATTTAACAAGGATTTTATACCAACCTTTATAACTCTGTGTTACACACACACGACACACCTAGATGCTGTGAGCTGATTATCGAGCCTTCATTGTAACAGATCTGGTAGGCCACGTTATTCTTTACTTTCTACGTCTTTATATGTAGAAAATATATAACATGTTGTTTCCATAGCAACAACAACTTCCTGTCAACAGCCTAAACTCTCCTTCAAAATAAAAGCACAGGAAGTTAACCTAAATTACATTTAAGACATACAACTGCAACGAAAGTAACAAAAAACAATGTAATATCCTTTTCAGTTTCACAGAACACAAATTTGGTTATTTACATAATATGTTTACAGTACTGTCGATTGTTATTTTTTAATATTCTTTGCGGAATTTGGCCGTGTAAAATGTCCTCTTGGGTTGCTGTACAGCCAATGCGTGACGTCATTGGTAAGCGTAACGAACCCCGAACAGATTCTGGTACCTACACCGCCACTGTGGGCTAAGCCCCGAATGTTTCCTGGTCAGGACTCAGGATCAACTGTGTACTGTAAGGTAGCTTCTAGCTTCATGTCGAACACTGACAGTAAGTCAACATTTTCCAGAGAGCTTTCTTTGAAATCCCCAGGTAACGCTAAAAAACACAACATTTAGATTGTATGACAAAGTGTTTATTTAATATATCTGGCTAGCTATAGCTACTTGCTAACGGTTTAGCTTACCCCCGCGATTCAAAGTAACGTCAACCTAGCTGTAATTTATGCTTTGCTTACATGTTCGCATAACTTGGAAGTTTACTGACATTTACATACCTTGTTTACCTGGCTCAAGTGGTGGCTCTGGGGTTGTTGTGTGAGCCACCACTTGAGAATTGTCGTCTTTTTTAAGAAAAAATGTTCTTATGTCCATCTTCAAAAACTCTGAGTCCGACTGACAGTTTATTTTAAACATTGTCACAGCTCACAGGATAGGTACCTGTCAGCCAATAAGACAGATGTTTATTTCCATTCAACTCTCTGGTTGGTCTGGTGTCTTGCCTCTGTTGCATTCACTGAACATGGGAAATTACAATCCTGCCGTCCTCTCATGATGAGTTCAGTTAAAGCACGGTTAATGTATTTAATATAATACATGACTTTGAGAGTAGGCAATCTAGGCATATTAACAAAATTAATTAAACATACTTATCACAGCGACGGTGTACTGAGATTTTTTGCTAGGGGGCCCTTAGTGGCTGCGGGGCCCTAAGCGGCCGCTTATGTCGCTTAATGGGTCGGGCCGGCTCTGCACACACACACACACACACACACACACACACACACACACTAGCGTAGGCAGACCTTTACTTTAGGGCGGGCCTGTATAAAATAGGGTGGGCCAGCTTTTTCCAGTGGGAAAAATGACTTTAAGGTAGGCCTGGCCTATAATAATAATAATACCATTTGCCAAGCATCGTTGTAGCATTTCCCTCCGAATAATGGTCGAAGACTTGACTGATGAATGAATTGATTGAAATCTCCAATATCAACGTAAGAGCTATAAAGACACAAAAATAACATACATTTAGGCTCCATCCGTATTAGAATCACTTTAGCATACTACCAAATGTGACCTGCTCTATCAAAATCAGTCGCATTGACCCGAAGACACATTTTGAGTTGTATACACTGTTGGAAAGAGGAGATTCCTAGCTTTCTAATGATATCAGGATTGTTGTTGTACTCCAAATATTAAGCAAAATATGTCACATTATATAATGACTGTCACCGAGTCATCATGTTGAGAAAAAGGCCTTTAAAGTTTCCTCTTCTCTGGAATCCATTGATCTGATTGATTATTAGAGCAAATGATCAAAATAGTCCGGAGGGAAAATATTTTCGTTTGGATTACTGGTCTGGGGGAAGCTTGCGAGTGTGTGTGTGTATGTATGTGTGTGTGTGTTTGTGTATTTTTGCGTTTGTGTGTATTGTGTTTGTTTCCCAGGGAAAACACTCACGAGAAACACCGGCTGTTGTTATGCCTGCTGTGACGTTAAGTTACTCCGTTCTCGGCTTGTAATTATGCCGTTTCAAGCTTCAAAGTTGTATTTATCATCTGAATTTGCCGAAACAAGTTTAATATTCTGAAAGCCAAGACTTTGTTTATTTAAAATCAGATGAAAACAAACTGTAACGGACCCTGCCGTGTTATCTATGATTACTATACGCCTTACATTCATAATTTCAGCTGGAGGGAGGGGGGGGCGGCGCTACGGAACAGTAGAGTGGCGAGTGAGAGGTGCCTGTCTTCTTCCCTTTACAAGCTTCAAAAATGTATTTATCGTGTGATTTTGGAAATAACAGTTTCATATTCTGAAAGCCAAGACTTTGTTTATTTAAAATCAAACAAAACACCCGAACCCCGAAAAACTAGTTTTTTACGCAAATCCACGTTTATTTTGAAATGAGCCGTTGCGACTTCCGACTGATTTCGATAGAGCGGGTCACATATGTTAACTGTAAACAGACAGCAAAGCTACAAAACAGCCTACAAACGAATTAGGACACAACCCACATTTTTATATTATAGTTATACCAACCTTGTGCCTCTTCGGGGGGTGCTAAACTTAAACATAAACTTTATCCTTTACTTTCTCCGTCTTTATATGTAGATATTACTTTTCTCCGTTAATCTCCGCTCCTTTTCTCCCACGTTGTTTCCATAGCAACAACAACTTCCTGTCAACAGCGTAAACTCGCCTTCAAAATAAAGGCATCTAAATAAAACAGGAAGTTAACCTAAATTACATTTAAGACATACAACTGCAACGAAAGTAACAAAAACAATGTAATATCCTTTTCAGTTTCACAGAACACAAATTTGGTTATTTACAATCGTTAGGTAACTCTTTTATTGCACTAGGTAACACAACAATAGGTTGTAGCATTCAAACCTGCTCATGGACTTGCAGTGGTCCTCGCTTTTTTTATGTCTCTCCAACGAGTTACGCAGGTGCTTCCAGTCTACATATCCATCCCTCGTAAATGCACCTTCAGCTCCTGGGCTGGGGAAATGTCTGCACATTTTACAGAAAAGCGTGTCCCTACTTGCGCTGTATTCCACCCAGGGAAAATCTTCATACCACCTCGATGAGAAGCACCTTGCTTTTCCATGATTAACAGTGTTAGTGCTGCAGATAGCTGTAACAATCTTTCACAAGTGGTTACAAGCACCAAAATGTCAATGTTTATCCCTCTGGGGCCATTTATTTAAAAAAGCCCGTTAAAAAAAGCCCACCTCAATTTTCAAAATGGCGACCATCTTCCAAGATGGCCGCCATTTCCAGCCGAGGAAAAAGTATTTTACCACAGAATTTCAACCACTGGGTCAATTTGGGTGATTTTGGTATTGAATTATATGTTTTTGACTATGGGAAAGTCAAATGTATATGTTTGAACTTGTTCAGAGCTGTTTTGTGTAATTTTAAAATAAAAAAATGTAAAAAATAACACTTAAAAAAATTGATAATTGCAAAAAACATGTAAAACTATGTTTTTCAAACACCAACAGGAAACGTATTTCCATGTTTATTAGATATAGCATTGCCACAGTATGACTGTATGTTTTTAATCCTGACACCTGCAGCTGCATAATGCTGTACAGGGAAGACCAAATCGGTAACATTTGCATCGTCCACTGCATTCCGACTTGCATCCACACTTGGTCAGCTGCTGACAGCTCTCAGCGATAGGCGGAAGCTTGGTCCAGAATATCTGCCAATGATCTTCTTCTTCTTGCGCCCCCTAGCAGCGGCGTTCATATTTCAGCAGCGGCGCAGCACTGCAGACCACTCCATCTTCCACATATTTCCTCACTGTTGCCTCTCCTAACTGTGCAGATATTTCCAGCACTCTGTCATATGAAATGCTAATGCCATGCCCATGAAGCAACTCGATCAACTTCCTCTTTCTAGTCTTTGCATATACTGAAATTCCCATGTATACAGGGAATGGAGTCTTGTGGTCTTTTGAGTGCCTATGAGTGGATGCAGCTTCCTTGTACCTTGCATAGCAGTTATACTGCAGCAGCTGGGCAATGCGAAGTCGGTCTTTGATGCACCAAATCTCAGCTGCGATTTGATATCAGCCCCATGTTCAACCATGCCCACAAACTGTAAGAGACTTGATGGAATGGCCTCCTCAATACATCCCTCATGAAAAGTCCCATCAAATGTGCATTTTTGGCTGCCTTACCAAGGATAATTGCGTCACTGTAGTCAGAGGCTTGTGATAATGCTATGCCAACATCGTTTTGGAAAGCCAGAAGGACATCCCTACCCTGCTGGTGAGCTTCCAGTTCTGGTATTTCAGCAAGCAGCTTGTCCTTTAGTCTGCTGGAGTTGACTTCAGGTTCCTCAACCCTAGCTGCTGTAACCGTTGCCGGTACAGTTTAACCATGTCCGCAAGTCGAAAAACTGCAGGACCTTATGCTTGATTTTGTCTCGTCTAAGTAAATGATTAGTTCAGAAAATGCTAGTGGGTAGGCATTCTGTCCTGGTGCCTGCTCCCGTTCCTCTCTTTGGATTGTTCTGCTGTAGGTTCTCTCTCTGCTGTACAGGTCTGCTAAGCATTTAACATGATATTTCAATTCCAGTGCAATGCATCTCCAGCACTTAGCTTTGAAATAAGTTTTCCATCACAAAGCTTTTTGGCACACTCATTCAGCCTTTTGTTAAGCGACATTGTCATGACATGTCTGAGTTCAGATACTGGAGCTTCTTTTTCACAGAGGAAGCATTTAGACCAGGGGTGCCCAACCTTTTTTGAACCAAGAGCTACTTTTAAAGTTGCCAGTCTGCCGAGATCTACCAGTCCAAATAGAGAGGCGTAGCCATTACTGACAGCCTACTACCAGGTAAATACACACTTCTACTTGTATAAAACTGACCTTTGCACGATTAATACTTCATAAAATACTGCAGATCCTTTATTTTACCTCTTTCTAATCTACACACATACAAGTATTTAACTGAAGCTACACAACAGTGTTGTTGATACAGAGTTGGAGTTTATTCACACGTCACATACTACAGTGGGTAATGTTTTCAAGAAACATTGAACAGTGCTGCCACACAGGAAAAAAAGAAAAGACACTGAACCCTTTCTTTGGCATGATATAAAAATAGTGTTGCTACAAAAGTATAAATTAGGCTTACTAATAAGACAACTCAGATCTGAAGCTACACAGGAATCTGCTGCCAAAGTGCAATAAAAAAGACAAAATTAATAGAATGAAACCCTTTTTTTGTGTGCATTTTAGTAGAGTATAAAAAGAAATGCCTTTAAAATAGGATGCAAGCAACACTAGTTTCTTAACCTGAATTGATAATAGACTATAATTAATTTAAACAGAACAGATCTTAATGTTTGCATTCTTATACCATTTTGTACAATAATTATAATGAATAAGTTCAAACAAACTAAAACTTACAGCTGATTAATAATCTAGTTAAGTATCTAACTTGAGTTTTTATTATATCAAAAACCTGTTGAAATGCTAGTTATTTTTACTGTCCCCAAAAAGCGTCGGCAGCCTCCAGGAATGCTTCTTTTACAACTTCGCCGTCTTTGAAAGACTTCATGTGTTTCGCAAGAACGTGACTGACACGATAAGATGCTATGGGAGCAGCCTTGCTCTTGTTGTTGGGCCTGGTGGAAATGGACTGCTGTGTATTTAGCTGTCCTTTCAGGTCCCTCACCTTTTGGGAGCGTAGGGCAGAATTAGGAGGGAATTCCGTCTCGTAGCGTTTGTGCACTGTTTTGAAATGCCGCTCCTAAATTACCCTTCTTCGATAAAGCCACGCTCGCATTGCAGATGAGACAGATGGACTTTGAATTGGAATAGATAAAAAATTAATCATCCTCCCACTTGGAGTGAAAATTATATATTTTGGGCTTTTATGCTTCTGCCATAATTGTGGTCTTGTGTGTGTGCGGATTGTCACTCCTGTTGCCACGGACAACGTCAGCGAACTAGTGCCCACTGCCCACCAGCCACGCCCCGACACATAGGATCACGCCAATCACAAAGCTTTGATGCGTTCAAGTGCATTATTCTGGCACAGAAAGATTATGTTATAGGACATTAACGATAAAACAGAATATTGTTGTTCTATTTTTAGACACATCTCACGATCGACTGGGAATCTCCCCTGATTTAGACTCTTGACCTTCATGGCTGGTTCTTCGCAGCTTAGTTTGGCATTCTGCTGTCTCGATACTCTGTGCATCAACACTTCTCTTTCTCGCCCTATCGAGGTCGGTGTTATTGAACTGAAGGCGACAGCTCTGGTGGTATTTGGCCATGTTCCTTCTCAATGTTTCCTCTATTCCACCACCCTCATCCAGTCTTGCAAGATCCACAACAATGTTGAGTTTTAGGTTCCACCCAAGCGCTATCGCCCTCTAGTGATCAGTCTATATATCGTTTGAAATTGGTATTTAAATAACTTAGACACATTCAAATTAAAATAAATATGGGGGGTGACACTTCTTGAACCTTCTCAACATCAACTCTGTTGCGAATCTTTAATAATAAATTAAAAAACATTTTTTTAATCCAGACAATCCAGTTTCTACGTGGTCCAGAAAGTATGATTTGACATCAAAATCATTCATATAGGGCAGGTGAAAGTGAATTTATAGCAAAACAATTATATTTTGAAGCCATCAGCGGCGGCCATCTTGAAAAATGGCCGCCATCTTGGATTTTTGAGTGGCTAACGTGCTTTTTCAAAAGAGTAACCTCCATGGAGTATATGTGCCAATATTAGTGCTTGTAACCACTTGTGAAAGATTGCCCTGATAATATTCAATTATCTGCAGCACTATGTCGGGGAACTTCTTCAGTTTTGTCTGTGAAGGCGGTTCATCAAGTGCAGACAGATCAGTGGGTAGGCCTACACTGCTTCATGCTGACGACCGGGAGCGGGAGGGAGCACTGCTAGCGCCCTGGAGCAAGCGGCCGTAACAGTATAGTCTCCGGAGTCGGAGAGCCTGGCCCTGGATCGCTGCTAGATGAGCTCCCTAAACGTATGTAGTAGACGAGTTGGGATCGCGGAAAAATGCTCTCCGCAGATCCATTCTCACAGCTCTCACAGCAGGGGAGCGACTTACATACTCAATACTGTGGACAATCCCCACAGGAGCAATTTGGGGTGAAGTGTCTTGCCCAGGGACACAACGACATGCAGACTGCAGTGGGACTTGAACTTGCTATCCCCTGATTCGAAGATCAGCGCACTAAGTGATCTCTACAATAAAACAGTTTAGTGCAGGACGTCCAAAGATATTAATAGGAGGATGTGCAAAACAGACAAACTAATTAGGCTTTATTTAAACATTAAAGAATACTTTAGGTTAAGGTCTTCTTTTAAATAAGAGAAAAGCATTGGGGGTATCTACAGATAAATATTAAGCCTGACAAAGTACTTAACATCTAATATATTGCATAATTTGTTTTGGGACTTGACAATCAACTTTCCTGTAATGTTAACTATGTTGAAGCACTTATTCTAACTGATATTATACATATGTATTATACTCTTATAAGATGTATGTAGATAGAATAAGAAATGTGCAGAATATGACAGTTTAATGGTGGAGGTACACACATATCGATAGATGTATTCTAATGCACTGTTGAGGAACCTGCGACCCAAGTTTTTCATCTCGACCTTGTCAGGTATTGAACATTCAATAAATAAAAAGAACACAGAATTATTAAATATAAAACAAAGAATGTGTGTGATTATACTAAATAATTCACAAATAAACACCACTGCATATTTACAACTGTTACACGTGCTGCTGTAACGAAAAAAATTCCAACTTGGGATCAATAAAGTATATCATATCTTAAGATGATCGATGGCTACTGCCATATTTGCAAAATGTGCCACTGAACCTTGACAAGTGCATGTTTCAGGCTTATCAATTAACAACAGGGGTTACAGACATAAGACCTGCTGTTAAATAAAGCTCTTCTGACCTTAGCTATCATGTGGGCAATTTTCACCCATTTATTAATTATATGTTTTAAATTTGAGTGTTTCCTATCCCCTATGTACACAGTTTAATACTGGCAACTTCTAATTATGGGAAATAAGAAAACGTATTTTAAAACTACAATTCCCAGTAGAGACGTGCCATAGAACATGTTGCGAAACACACAATAGCTCTGTAGTTCTGGGGTGGGGTGGACCCGTTCAAATCCAGTTTTGGATAGTCTGCCGTGGTTCCATCCCATTTCAAAGTGCTGTTTGACGCTCGGCGTAACCCTCGGCGCACTGCCACTCAAACATCCAATCACAGAGCTTGAGGACTAATCACCGGGTTTGTGGGTTTGTCAAGCAAAGCGGAGAGAATACTTAGCTGCTCCGACAGTCGGTCCTGACGGACTCCAAAAGTCCGACATTATTCAAACAAATAAATAAACACAAGGATAATTGTGTCTTATTGTTGAGTAAATAACAGTGTGTGGTTTAGAAAAAAATACAAAATTAGAAGGAAAAAACTATGAAACAATACAGATGTCAGTATTCTGAGCCCCTACTCTCTCCGTAACTGACAGGTACAAAAGTACGTCATAATACAATTAAAATAAAGAAGTAAAAACATTAAGCGTGGCTTGATATTGAGTAAGAAAAAGCTTGATAAATGCTGTGAGAATGGATCTGCGGAGAGCATTTCTCAGCGATCCCAACTCGTCTACTACATACGTTTAGGGAGCTCTATAGAAGTCTATGGACATCCCCGAAAGTTGAAATTTGACGCTAAAGGGCCCCCCCTTGGAAAGTGACGACAGGGACCCTGACATAACGTCAACATAGGCCGAGTTGGGAGTGAGAATTTGTTGGCTAAAAACACTCACTTATAAGTAAAGTTTTTGTTTACTGTTTGGAAGTCTCAAATATACACTCTAAATCCATATCAATAGCAATGTATCACAAAAATAGCTCTCTTCCTTATTATTGTGTAACGTTAACTATATTATACTAGCTTGAACTCCAAAATGATATCCTCATTTCACCAACTCCACCCACAACAATCACACGCACCAATGTTATATTTAACTAATATTTAACTCCTTCACCCCGGATAAAAGCACGTTAAGAACTGCTCCACTGGCTGCCAATACATTTTAGGATTAATTTCAAAATCCTTTTGTTTACTTTGAAATCCCTAAATGGCATGACCCCACCATATCTTTCTGAGCTGCTACACCCTTACACGCCCAACCGCCCTCTCAGGTCAGCTGATCAACTGCTCCTGAATGTGCCCAGAACCAAGTCAAAGCTCAGAGGGGGCCGTTGCTTCTCTGTAGCAGCTCCCACACTGTGGAACGATCTGGCCCTGCACATAGGACAGGCCGCCACACTGCCTGCTTTTAAATCGCTTCTTAAAACCCACCTCTTCTCCTTAGCGTATTAACATCTTTTAGAGCGTTGCTTTTATTGCTTTTAAATTGTCTATTGTTTTTACTTGTACTTGTTTTATGGTGTGTGAGCTGTGCTGTGTTACTTTTTGTATGTTTTGTTTTGCTTATTTGCCTGTACAGCACTTTGGTCTGGAGGTTTAAAGTGCTCTATAAATAAAGCTGTATTGTATTGTAAGAAGCCCTTTTTCTTTAATTCCACAACGTTGGATGAAATAACATTAGGAGAACAGATTAATAGCTGTTCATGGTTAACGTGTGTTGCTAACTTTATCCGGTATCCTAGCCTAATCTGTTATCTGTAAACGTTAATCCACTAACATCCTTCAATACACATGTTAATTTCACTCAGATGTGCTGATAATATCCGCAATATAAATCTTTAAACGTCTTCTTACCTTTAAAAGTCTACACAAACGGTTATTATGCTGCAACTCTACTGCGCTGCTAGCCTTGCCGCTAACTTCCGGGAACTTGAGAGGCTCCACGATCCGCCATTAGCCGCGTTCACACACACCGCAGTACTTTTCCCACTTTAGTTCCGATATAGTTCCGAAATGTCGCGTTCACACCAAAAAGAGCCGGAACAAAAATTAGTTAATGAGAGCCTTTTTACCCCCTTTTCCGTCCCTGCTAGAGAGCAGGTACTTTCGTGGGAGAAAAAGGTTCCTATGTCTGATTGGCTGGGCGGATTGCAAACCACGCCCCGTAAAACTCCCAAAAAGTTGTGTGAAGCCGCCACTTTATTATCCTGCATTAGCATTATTAGAGTTAGCATTAGCCCAGCGCACAAACGCAGAGAGACTAACTTATGGCAACACAAAATTAAACATGGGAGCGGTGGAGATGAGGAGGTGTCGGCGTTCTGGCGATTTACTCGGAAGGCTCCCAACTCCGGGGACTTCCGGCCGGGGACTTCGGGTGGCAGTATACGCCGTGAGGTTGTTTGCGGCCTGCCAGTAAACCCAAAGCAGAAGAAGAAGAAGTGACGTCAGCGGCTTCATTTGCCTAATCTCCCCCAGGGACTTATTCCGGTGTGAACGCGATCTGTACTTAGTTCATCAGAACTAAAGAGTTCTGATGAACTAAGTTCTGATGAACCTTTGTGGGAAAAGTACTGCGGTGTGAACGCGCCTAAAGCTGTAAAAAAATGGTCCATTGGAGTGAACGGAGAGGTCGTAACTCTTTCTATTATAGGGCTCTGGCCGTTTCTCAATGTCGAGTATACCTGCTGCAGAGCCACTATTTCAAGTATACTACGTCATCGAGTGGCGCCGAATGCTGGGCATTTAACATGCATTTAAACAGTCCTTCGGTGCCACTCGATGACGTAGTATACTTGAAATAGTGGCTCTGCAGTAGCTCTACTCGACATTGAGAAACGGCCTCTGACTCACACACGCTCTCACTCTCTCTTTCCTCTCAAATTGAAATAGCTTTATTGGCATGACCATAATGTTACGACTGCACGGTGCGTACCGTTACGGCCTCTGAACCAGCCGCAGAGATTCAGTGAACTGCGAACAGGTGCGCGTGCCAAAAGGGACCTGATCATTGGTTTACAAGCAGTTCGCTTCGCTCGTGCTGACCAGAGCGGGATCCAGACCACCATCAGAAGCTGAAAGCACACCTGGCCTCGGCGATTCCGCACAGCATGAATCGCTCCCGACTCGGGGAGGTAGTGACGAATGTGTAATGTGAACACAGCAGGAGAGAACGCAACGTTAGACAGCTAGCACTAAAGCTCCGGTGGAAAATGATTAGCTAACGCTACCGTTAACGTTAGCCTAACATTAGCTAGATATCGTTACTAAAGTTAGATGTTAGCTTGTATAGCTTACGGTAAATCACAAAAAAGAAAAACTGGTTAATGTTAGTGCTACTTTCTAAAATCTCTACAACTCGTTTTTCCAGGACGTGTTGATGATTTTGAGGTGAGGGGACTGACAAGGCTGAAGGGTAAAGTGGTCCACCGTTCTATCAATAAGGCTAAACTAGAAGTTAGTGCTAACACTAATACAAACATTATTTTTGCAGAATGAGTGTGTTAGGGGAGAAGGATTCAGCCATTGTTAAACAGCTGGATGCTGGATTGAAATGCAGCTGGAACTGGTCGTCGCTAAAACTGGAAGGCAAGGTCTCAAGAGGTGTCCTTTCATCTAGGAGATGTATTCATCAAAATCAACAGGCAGGGATTCGCCAGATGCATTCTCTGCCACAAAGAGATCAATTATGCTAACAAAGGCAGCCATGCTCTGCAGGCTCACTGCCAGACGGAAGTTCACAAGAAGAAGGTGCAGATGATGGCTTCCACTCATAGTGTTGCCAGCAGCTTCCTTCCAGCATCAGCTAGGGTGAATCCAGCAAGCCAGAGTCAAGCCAACCAGGGGTCAGAAACAATCAGGCAGCAGTGCCAGGGGAAGATCCCCGTACTAGTTATAAACCGCATAGCAAATGCAGAGGTAGGTGGCGTAGGCCTGTTAGTCAGCATAGGCAGCATAGACAGAGTACACTAGCACTTTGAGATTGTTATTTTTATTATAACAATAATAATAATAATAATAATCATTTATTATTATTATTATTCACAATCAGCTGCGGTCACTGGCAGCATCATCACCTAAACATGGAATACACTAGCTTTACATTAATTACATAATTTGTGTTCTAGGCAATGGTCCTTGGAACCTTGGCGGAGCATTCCATCCCGTTTTCTAAGGCTCCTGGAAACCACTGTATTGTGTGTTTTAGGCTATCTTTGCCAATAAAATGTATTAAAATCTGAATTACATAACATTGTATTGGCTGTCAGTCATGATGGAAGAGTAGACAAGTTAAGTTACAGCATGTCCACCATCTGCATATGCATTAAGCCATTTGCATTAAGCCCTTACCACATTGTGCCTCATATACTGTAAATGTTAGACCCAGTGACAGGCTGGCATGAAATGTCTTGCATAATACTTAGTAATGAGGCCATAATATTTTTGACTGGCTGAAGTTAAGTTTCTCCAGCTCTCCCCAGGTTGGCAAAAAAATGCATCTCAAAATGCATCAGATTGATGCTTTAAAATATGGAATATTCAAAATGTTCTTCCGGGGGATCATGCCCCCGGACCCCCCTAGAGGGATAATATCCTTCTCACCTTTTCACCCCTGACCCGTTTTCATGCCTGCATTTAAGATAAGACATTCAGGTATTTTAGCAGCAACAGTAATAAGAACAAATCACAGGATAGCATATTCTTATTATTCACAGAAGGAATAATTAGAATATTAAAGGTGGGGTAGGTAAGTTTGAGAAACCGGCTCGAGATACACTTTTTGTTATATTCCATGGAATGCTCTTAACATCCCGATAGCAATGAATATCTTAAGTGCTTTGACAAAAAATCCATAAAAAATGTCATCTGTGGAAGCCGTAGTACTGTAAAAAGCATGACCAATCATTTTAGCTGGATGGCCTACCTGCCTGTCAGCCGTCCATCTGTGCACAAACTTATCTCGTGCCCTCATTGGTCATGTGCGCGTTTGTGTGTGTTGGAGAAGGGGCTCTGTAAGGATGTGGCAGATTTTTTCCGGCTGTGTATTTTCAAATTCAAGATCAGTTCCAAACAGTTTGTGGTTTGTGTACATGGTGTACTTCCTGTGGCAGGGATACATTCGTACACTTTGAGGCAGTGTTTTCCTTTAATAAAAGGCTTCGACTTGTAGGCGGCTTCTCAGCAGCGCGTTCAGACTCCAACATACTGCAGGATGATGAAACAAAACGGCTGCTACACAGAGCTGTTTGATTTACAAGAATATTATTTAACATGGTCGTCACTGCTTTGCCCATATGAGACTGTTCCACCTCCAGACAAACACCCAGACAGATATAAACACACACACACACCGTTTTTGGTCTATTCATAACTCTGGATTTGAATGTTGCCAAACATCTGCCTCCTCTCACGACTCCAATCCATTAAATTAAAATTCAGGCTAAAGCTGTCTGCAGCTCATTAGTGTGTGTGTGTGTGTGTGTGTGTGTGTGTGTGTGTGGGTGTGTGTACTCTGCTTGTTTGTGCCGTGACACTGTAATCTGGCTGTGTGTGTGTAAACTCGCAGCGACCTGCACAGCTGCTCGGAGGCTTTAGTGCAGGGATCAGGAGTAATGGATTACCTGGATATGTGACAGGATTACAGGGATCTGTTTACACAGCAGATGATGAATGCGCAAAACTAATTTATGTTTAGTTATTATGAATAAACAATGTCAAGGAAATAAGATTGTTACCTGTTTCGTATGTGCCCAGTGTGTTGCAGTGATGACATATTTTTGGTTATTGATGATGACAATGCATTTATGACAAACAATTGGTTCAGCAGGATAATCAGCAGGATAATCTCCACATATTAGGTACTAACCCTACCTCTGCACAACACAACTGATGCTCTCAAACACATTAAGAAGGCATTATGATTTTTGAATGAGTTTTTTTTCGGTAATGCAATCTCTAGATGTAAAAAGCTATTGTTAGGCTATAAAGAAACTGCATCACAGTCACATGACTTCACGTCACCACCACTAAGCGGCTAATGTTTGGCGTAATGATGTTTGGTAGTTTCATTTAGACACTTGTTAGAAACAGAGTCTTTGGTCTATTCACAACTCTGGGTTTGAAAGCTGCTGCATCACATCTGCCTCCGCACCACTCCAATCAAATAAATACAAATTCAGGCTAAAGCTGTCTGCAGCTCATTACAGAAAGTTTATACATTAACCAGTGGGGTATTTATTGACGTATTTTATGTCGTAGGACAAACGTTAAAATCTCTTCAGCTAGTGTTAACCACAGACCATATTTCAGGCTTCTAACCACGGAGGGAACCACAAGCGGTGAAAGGGTGACTCATTTCTGGGTTTTAAGACTTATTCCTGCACCACTTTGTTTCCCACAACTCTATTTCCAAATATTAATAAGTTAAAGAAAACAGTTTAAGAAAGAGTTAACAAGTCATAGTGGATGTTAGACATTATAGAAAGACTGTTTGAAATGTATTTCTAAATTGGGGTGCCAGCTTAGACCAAATAGATCGCTGACAAAATACAAACCGGCTGTGCAAGAAATAATGTATTTTTCACACTTTCATGAAATACATGCTTGTTTTAGTCACACAACAGATACATTATTAGCATGGCATAATCTGAGAACAGGCACCACCCCCTGGCGAAAAAACCTGCTATTGTACTCCATATCTACAAACACACACAGAAAATGAATTTCAACAATGCTAGACATGAGTAACTATATTTAAGATCCAAAGATATATGAACTCCTACACACTCCTTTTGAAGCAGCATGAACCAATTAACAAAATTGAGCAGGGGGGGGGGGCTGCCCTGCCTTTATTTCCCCCACTAGAGACGAAGGTCATGTCCATAGAACCTTTTTATGGGATTACAGGGGATATAAAGGAGCACTCCACTGCTTTTACACATGAAAGCCACTTTATGGCATCTATAAACTGTGCAATAAGAACAATCTTGTGAGTTTGCTACATATAAAATCAACTCAAAATCTTGGTTAAAAGCCGAGTCATGATACAATATCAATTCTAAGGCTGTCAGATTGTACGATGGAGCCTGGTCAACGCTACAATGTGAACAGGGAGAGCAGATGCAAGAATAAAAGGGTCAGAAAAATCAAGTCATCCATCAATCTGTGCACTCTCATGTTTAAAAATGTCTAGCTTTGACCGAGCCAGTGTTCCGATGTGCTTTAGCGATAGCATTAATAGTTTGAAAGTGTAATAAAAAAGATTTTTAGAAAACGAAATATAATTTGTTCTTTCTTTCTCAGAATTTTGAGGTAATCTCAGTATAAAAAAAAATATAACTTTTGGTCAGATCCAGAAAACATTTTCACATGGCCCTAATCTTCTTCGGCAGAGGTTGGAAGTAACTCAGTACATTAACTCAAGTACTGTACTTAAGTACAATTTGAGGTACTTTTTTTATATTTTATGCTACTTTGTACCTCTACTCCACTACAGTTCAGAGGTAAATGGTGTACTTTTACTTCTCTACATGTATTTAATACCTTGAGTTACTTTACAGATCTGAATTAATGATGTGAAATATAATCAACTCTTAAGGCGAGACACGGCAGGCAAAAACATCGTTTTTCATGCACTGGTCAATTTTGAGATTTTGTGCTATTTTGATTCCATAACATGTTTTCTTTCAGGCTTTTGGAAGGAAAACGTACAAAATACACATTTAAGTGTTTATTTTACTATAATTTGCCTATTTGCGTCTGTAGATTTCTCCTAAATTCACCAAAAGTTAGCATTCTAACGAAACATAAAGTACCGCGACCGCTGTTTGCACCATGTCATCAGAGGTATCGTTGGAAAGCTCCGTTTCCCCTGCACAATCTCATCGGATCCAAATATGGTCATTTCCTTTGTATCAGCAACCAATCGTGAAAGTACAAAGGGGTCTTACACCAAGAAACGAAATCTCATTGGCTGGTGTCAATTTCTGACAACGTGATTCGTTCAGATGCGTCACGTGGTGTGCTAAAACACTTCCTGGTTAGCTTTCCGCTAGAAATTTAAATCTCAAAATGGCAAAAGAACGGCGAAAAAAACGTTCACAGAGAAGACGACAACAATTGGAACTTGCACGAAGCAATGTTAGAGAAAAAACAAATGACCCCGAACATGAAATACCTTCACGGAGTGCGTTGAGGCGCAAGCTGTCATCCAAAGAACAGGAGGGTTTAGCTAGCGCCTCACAGCAATCTTTAAAGGTCGTTTTTTCAAAATGAGTTTTTTCTCCTACTCTGAGTCCGAAATTTCCACTTCAGTAGCACGTACATACACCAAACCTTCCAGTTATATTCCTATCAATATTATGAAGGGTTTTACAGAAGGGTTTGTTCATATATCATTCATAGCCTGAATTATATAACATTGTATACCTAAAAACATGGCGAAAATTGATATTTTAGGGCTGTTGACAGTATTTTCTGATTTATTTAGTGATAAAAAGAGGTATCCAAAATCCCTTCTGTAAAAGCCTTCAATTCTAATATGACTACAAAATGAAACAAGAATTTTTAACCTGGCTTTATCCAATTTTAAAAGTTCGGTTCCTGAAATGTGTTAAAATATGCGCATATTTAATGAGATTATGGTTAATTTGCATATTTAAACATGCTATTTCTAATACAAAAAACAATTGCCTTATTGTAAGTAATTAACTGGAGAAATTTCTAGCTGATATCTTTAAGTTAAAAAAATTATCCTATTCACCTGTAGTGTCTCGCCTTAAATCAGACTTTAGTTACAGTTACAGTAAATTCACAAGCTACCCTGCAGTATACAAAGTCATTAAAACTAGCTGCAGCTTTACCAGCTTTGATAACACTTTAATGATCAATAATTATAAAACATATCATATATATTTTTCTGAAATGGACCAATCTGCACAACACTACTTTTACTTTTGGTATTTTAACTATATTTTAATGATAATACTTTTCTACTTTTACTAGACGTTGACGATAGACGTAGCAAAAACCTATATACATATAATACAAATGTACAAATATATATACATTGAAGAGTTTATCGCCGGCCACTAGAGGGCAGCACCTCACTGCTGTCGCTGACCGGATATGCCGTGCTCTGACCCGGTAGTGCTGAGCGGCCATCTTAGGTCGATTATTGTTCCTTCACTCCGCCTCGAGTTGAGACGTTCATTCACTCACTCATGTATGTATCTGTATTATGTATTTGTGTTATGTTGGTGATGACAGGCATGTATGTCGTCATCCTTGTCATTAAACTACCAAAACTGACATCGAGGAGTGTGTTTCTTCATGACGACACCATGGTAGTTGTTGGATGCCCTGTCCCCGGCTGCGAGTTCGAATCCGAAGACTTGTCTGATGCACTCGTCATTGCTCTATTGACGATTCATGGATTTAGCCACCAGCACGCAGCGCCTGTCATGGCCGCGCCAGCCCAGGCCCCAGCCCCTCACGGCCCGAGACTCGATCGGCCCAAAGTTGATGTGGGCGTGTCGATAGAGGAATGGAACGCGTTCATCCGCCGTTGGAACGTATTCCGCGCCGGCTCAGGCATAGGGAATGCCCAGGCCCCCTTCCAGCTGTTTCAGTGCGCTGGGCCTGTACTTGGAGACAGCCTGTTGAAAGCCGTCCCCCCCGACGCCGCTTACGGACCCTTGCCAGACCTGATCGCCGTCATGCGTTCCCTAGCTGTCATCCCAGTCGCTACATGCGTCCTGCGCACCGAGCTGCTTCAGTTACGCCAGGAACGCGACGAGACATTCCGCGCATTCGCTGCCAGAGTGCGGGGTAAAGCAGAGACATGCGCATATAATGCTGTATGCGAATGTGGTAAGGACGTGGACTACACCGACCACATTATCCGTGATGTTCTGCTCAATGGCATTTATGACTCGGACATACGCCGCGAGACGCTGGGGACACCTGACGTCCTGGTCAAGCCAGTTAACGACGTAATTGCACTCGTCGAGAACAAAGAGATGGCCCGTAACGCTCTCCCGTCGTCCTCCCTATCAGCTATGTCGTCATTCCGGCGCCTGAAGACGACTCCACAGACGAGCCCCGCCCCGAGCCCTGCGGACGGGGCTAAACGTGCCTCGTGCCCGGAATGTAAGAGCGTCTTTAACGTCTTCACGGAGGGGCCTCGCGGGTGGAATCCTAAGCCTCACCAGGTGTGCATCGGCTGCTACAGGGCCCGCCGGCGACAGAGGCGTCAACAGCCGTCGTCCGACAGTCAACAGGCCGCCATGGGGTCAGAGCTGGTCTCCCAGGTCTCGTCGGTGCAAGCTGGAGCCCGCCCTGGCCGACGTCACGGGAGCCATCGCCGACGCCGCGCCCCTACGTCGCACGGCTGTGTCAACAGGCCTGCACCTATCAGACTCGAGCACCACATCTTCTCCAAGGGCGAATGGAGACGAGCCAGGCTGAGTGACCACCCCCGAGCATTAACCACCATCTCGATGGACATGCCAGTCGGGCTGAGGGATGGCACCAGCAACCGGGGCTCGGCCGACGGAGCTCGGATATCCGCCGTCGCAGACACTGGCGAGCAGTCGGAGCTTTGGTCTCTAGAGGAGTTCCTGGCCTGCGGTTTCGCGCGGGACGACCTGCGACCCGTCAGCCTCAGCCTGTCGGCCGCCAACCGTTCCCCTATAGCCATCGAGGGAGCGTTCTTCGCTAGGCTCTCGACGACCTGCAGCGGGGGGCGTGTTACATCCTGCCGTTCCATGGTATATGTGAGCAGCTCAGTCCGGGCCATGTACCTCTCCTACGAGTCGTTGCTCAACCTCAGCCTCTTGCCCGTGAACTTCCCGTCGGACGACGTTGCAGGGGGGCCCAAGGACAGGCGTAGCCCTGACACGCCAGACCAGCCCTTGTCCGTCAATGCAACGAGGTCAACCAACGGCGGCTGCGTGGGGCCAGGTGACCCCCAGGACGCCCAGTGCTCATGTCCTCAGCACGGCTCGGCACCCCCGGCGCGCCCCGAAGCACTGCCGTTCCCTTGTACGCCAGAGAACAACATCCGGATGAAAGGTTTGCTACTCGGGAGATATGCCTCGTCGACATTCAATACTTGCCCCCATCGGGCACTACTATGCATGGAGGGGCCACCTATCGAGATGCACGTGGACCCCGCAGCTACGCCTAAGGCATGCCACACCGCGGCTACAGTGCCTCTACACTGGCAGCGGAGGGTCCACGATGACCTCCTGCGGGACGAAGCCCTTGGGGTCATTGAACGCGTGCCATACGGCGAGCCAGTGACGTGGTGCCATCGTATGGTAGTCACTCGGAAGCACGACGGTTCCCCCGCAGGACCGTGGACCTCTCCCCCCTCAACAAGTTCTGCCAACGTGAGACCTTCGCCACTGAGTCCCCGTTCCACCTTGCACGCCGCGTCCCGAAGGGCACCTGGAAGACCGTCACGGACGCCTGGAACGGCTACCACAGTGTCCCCCTGCGTGAGTCGGATCGCCACCTCACGACCTTCATCACACCCTTCGGCCGTTGGCGCTACACCAGGGCACCACAGGGTTTCCTGTCATCAGGGGATGGCTACAACCGTCGGTTTGACGCCATCCTCTCGGACTATGAACGCAAGGAACGTTGTGTGGATGACACCATCCACTATGACACTGACCTGGAGCAACACTGGTGGAGGACCATCGACTTCCTGACGCGGGTCGGCCGGTCGGGCATCGTGTTGAACCCGGACAAGCTTCAGTTCGCGGAGAGGTGCGTCGATTTCGCTGGCTTCAGGGTGTCGGAATCTACCATCGAACCGCTCCCGAAATACTTGGACGCCATCCGGGACTTCCCCACCCCAGGCTCCACGACGGACGTCAGGAGTTGGTTCGGCCTTGTCAACCAGGTGGCTAACTACGCCCAGTTGCGTGACACGATGGCCCCATTTAAGCCGTTCCTCAGCCCACGCTGTGTGTTCCTATGGTCCCCCGTTCTGGAGGGCATTCCAGACGTCCAAGCAGGCCATAATGGAGGCCATCCGAGAGGGCGTGGAGATCTACGACATGCAGAAGCGTACCTGCCTCCGCCCTGACTGGTCCATGCGTGGCATTGGCTACTTCCTGCTCCAGCAACACTGTCACTGTGCCTCGGGCATACCGGACTGCTGTCCAGGAGGATGGAGGATCACCCTCGCGGGTTCGCGTTTCCTGTCCCCTGCGGAGCAGCGCTATGCGGCCGTCGAAGGAGAGGCCCTAGCTGTGGCCTGGGGTCTGGAACAGACGCGGTACTTCACGCAGGGGTCCGACAACCTCGTCGTGGTCACCGACCATAAGCCATTGGTGAAGATCTTTGGCGACCACGCTGGATGAGATTACAAACTCGCGTCTGTTTAGACTCAAGCAGCGCACCCTCCCATGGCGCTTCGACATTGTGCATCTGCCTGGCAAGAGCAACTATGCCGCTGATGCCACGTCAAGGCATCCTTCCCCCTCGGGCTCAGCGAACGGCCTCTCACTGGGGCTGCCGAGCGAGCCTGACGCCGTGGAGTCAGCACTCATGGCCTCCATCCGCGACGACGCGCGGGAGCTCGGAGCCGTCTCTTGGCCCCTCCTCGCACGGGAGACGGCGGCTGACGAATGCCTCGGCCACCTCCTCCAACTCATCGAGCAGGAGGGTGGGATTGACGTTAACGACCCTGCCCTGGCGAGTCTGTCATCGGTCTGTGAGTCCGTCTACGCACAGGACGGCGTCCTGCTCTATCGGGACCGCGTCGTGGTCCCCCCATCCCTCCGTGGGAGAGTCCTTCGGCAGCTCCACGCCGCTCACCAGGGGACCTCAGCGATGGGACAGCATGCCCGAGCCATAGTTTACTGGCCCGGGATGTCCGGGGACATTCAGGCCACCAGGGACGGGTGTGCAGACTGCAACCGCAATGCTCCGTCACAGGCGGCTACACCCCCTGCCGTCCTCACCCCCGTCCACGCCATTCGAGGCAGTGTTTGCTGACTTCTTCGACTATGGGGGCCACCACTACCTAGTTGTCGGGGATCGGCTCTCGGGCTGGGTAGAGGTCCACTGAGGACTTCCTCCGCTTATGGCACGTCACACACCGTGTGTCCTCCGTTAGCTTCCCGCAGTCGAATGGGAGGGCGGAAGTTGCGGTTAAGTCTGCTAAGCGCCTCCTGATGTCCAACACCGGCCCGTCGGGCAGCCTTGATCAGGACCGCTTCCTGCGTGCTATGCTGCAGTTGCGAAACACGCCTGACCCCGACTGCAACCTCTCGCCGGCGCAGATCATCTTCGGCCGCCCCCTTCGTGGATCGCTCTCCTTCGTGAACCGCCTCGAGAAGTTCTCAAACCCGCATATCCGCCTGCTATGGCGCGAGGCATGGGCGGCAAAGGAGGACGCTCTTCGGACCCGTATGTCCCGTACCACCGAGTCTCTGTTGAATCACTCAAGACCGCTCCGCCCATTGGCACTCGGCGAAAGGGTATTCCTCCAGAACCAGCAAGGCCCGAGCCCCCACAAATGGGACAGGTCAGGGATTGTGGTGGAGTCGCTGGGCTACGACCAGTATCGGGTCAGGGTTGACGGTTCGGGACGTCTGACACTGCGCAACCGGCGGTTCCTCCGTGCATACATGCCGGCCACGCCCTGCGCCCGTGAGCAGTCGGCTGCGCCGCCGCCGCCCGCTGCCCTGGGACATCAGCCCCCACCTGTCCACCCGGGCTGGGCGACGCCCCAGGGGATTGCTCAGTGGCCGGCTGATAGACCCTGCGACTCGGCTATGGGCGCTTCCCCCGCCGGCGCCTGCTGATGAGGCGTCCCCTGACCTCACTGTTCCTACGGGTGCCTTCCTGGGCGCACCGCTCACGGTGCCGCAGTCGCCGCCGGCGCTGCCCCAGCCTACTCGGCCGGGCCGCGTGAGGAGGCCGCCTGCACGTTACGAACCCGAGTCCGGCAGCTGGATACGGGATTTAGACCGTTAATCTATTCCAGCACATAGCTTTCCGGTCTGGGGGGGATGAAGAGTTTATCGCCGGCCACTAGAGGGCAGCACCTCACTGCTGTCGCTGACCGGATATGCCGTGCTCTGACCCGGTAGTGCTGAGCGGCCATCTTAGGTCGATTATTGTTCCTTCACTCCGCCTCGAGTTGAGACGTTCATTCACTCACTCATGTATGTATCTGTATTATGTATTTGTGTTATGTTGGTGATGACAGGCATGTATGTAGTACTTTGTCAGCTCATCATGCTGTATTGATCTGTTTCAGGGTGTCGTCATCCTTGTCATTAAACTACCAAAACTGACATCGAGGAGTGTGTTTCTTCATACATCATGTACAACAATCTTCTTTTTAAAAAAAATCTTTATCTGGGCCACTCTCAAAACGTCTCGCTTCTGTCAACTATGACACAGAGGGCAACATCCAAGGCCTCGTCCCAGGCCTTTTACTTCCACAGTGTGAGGTTCCTTCTCCCGTGAACTTCATGGCAGTGTTGGCAGGTACTGCGTCCTTGTTTTGCCTTTTCACCGGCTTCTGTTGCCACAAGTTTTCATAAAGAAATACGTCTTATATCACAAACAAAGGGTCCTCCACTTCATCATCCAAGTAGTCACTCTCTGTCTCAGGATCAGGGCCGTCCCTGGCCAACTTGAGGCCCCACGCAAAGTTAGATGATGAGGCCCTCTGTCTCGCGAGCGTCGACGGGGGGGGCGGTGCTACTGGAGCCTCGCAGCGGCGAAACCGTGCCGCGCCACACTAGTTGCGCCGCATAAACGCATAGGTGCGCCGCATTTGCGGGTCAGTTGAGGCTCCCTCCGCAAGATGAGGCCCCCTCCGCGAGGTGAGGCCCCACGCAGTCTGCGTGATCTTCCTGTAGGGAGGGACGGCCCTGCTGAGGATGAAAGGTCTTCCTCCTCTCCCATGTCAAAAAACAAGCTTGACTCGAAAATATTAGTTATATCGTCAAAACTCAAAATCCCTTCGTCTCTCGCTGTCTCTCTTCGTCTCGCTTCAAATCACTCCGTTAAACTGATTACCCCACCCCCTCCCTGGTACATGTGTCCTGTTGAGGATCTACAGTTTCCAGCATAATTTTCCATTTCGTAAAATGATAAAAATACGGCAAAGATATTCAAATGTGTAATGTCCGCCACATTCCATTTTTTTTTTGTGAAAAAAAAGATTTTGTAGCAACTTTATATCATAGTATCTTGGTTTTTACTGAGTCTATTTGCATTAAACAAAGACTGGAATAGAGTTTCAAGCCAGTACTTTCGACAAACAGCCGGCAATGTTGGCTGGACTATTGTTTTTAATGCGGCGCTGGCTTGAACAGGCCGGCCACATGATCTGATCACGTTGGCGTGACGGTCGACTCATAATGGTTAAGGTCAGGGTCCATCTTAACTCCCAGGTTTGTGATAATGGGCTTGGTGAACTGACCCAAGGACCCCAGGTCTACAAGAGTGAACCATTACTTCTGTTTTGTCTTGGTTAAGTTTCAGAAAATTGGAGGCCATCCAGACCTTAATTTCCTCAAGACACTTTAATAGTGGGCTAGCTGAGTAGTTGTCCTTTTAAGTGGCAAACTTAAAAAGGACATAGCAGTGGAATGCAATGCCGTGCTCTCTAAGTATGGACCCAAGAGGGAGCAAGTACAGGGAGAATAAGAGGGGGCCTAACACTGAGTCCTGTGGGACCCCAGTGGAGAAGGGGATGACTCACCAAGGCTGACGCAGAAAGTTCTATCAGTCAGATATGACCTGAACCATTCAAGGTCATGGCCCAAAAAACTTTAGATACACCTGGATTGATTTCACATTCTACAACTCAGAGTGGCAACTTAAAAAAAACAAGATATTGCCATGATTCAATTGTCTTCTTTCCTCAGGGATTAAATGAGGGTGTGAATTTGCTCATCACGGGGAGCACTTCTTGGCTTTCAATATTCTTTCTTTGGCACTAAAATAGCTCTGCCCAGTCTGGGAAAATAACCCTCATGATGTTACCAGGGTTACTTCAGCTGGTGCTTTACCTAGTTGATAACCTCAAACTAATCAGCAGTCTTATCTTATCAGGCTTTTAGATTCCTGTTCCTCAGTCCCAGGTGGAGACGCTGTTCTGATTAAACCATCTGGTCAACAACAGATCCATCGCTGTGAGACTGACAGGCACAGAATGAGAAGCTGACGCTGAGAGAGGCCACTTCTCTACAAGCCTGGTTTATTGATTTCTAAAGGGAGATGTGAAGACCAAAATAACACGATTTCACATATAAGGACATGGAACTAATACCTGGGCAGGGGGGGAATATTACAATCAAAATATTGGAACATTGATATTATCTGTATTACAGTAGTATTTTTTAAAGTAAATAGTACTCCTATATAATGTTCTATTAATAGGAACTCAAATTGAGCGTATCTATGTTTATATGTTTTTCAAGATTATCCTTTGGGCCACCAGTGCCTTTATTATAGAGACAGGTCAGAATTGAACCTTTACAGAGGAATGGAGATGCAGTAAATGGGCCACCAGCTCTACCAGGTGAGCTATCCAACAGCCCGGACGTATATTCTGCTCGTTTTTTAATTCACGCACACAACGCCACTTCAGTCAGTGTGCCAACAAAAGAAAAAAGAAATGTGTGGGGCACTTTAATATAAAGCGGTATCGACTGCATTAGAACGCATACCAAGGCGTTGACAAAAAGCAAAGAGGTGTTGCTATAGTCTATCAAACAACAGCAGTTAGAGTGTCGATATGTTGTCAAGATATTATTATCATAGACACAATATATTTACCCAGCATTAATGCCAGAAAATAAAGCGGCATTTGGACACACTCCCACTCCTCCACATTTTGCAATATTGCCCACTGCTGTATTTCAAATGAGCTGCAATAAACTTTATCGTTGTGCTCTGATGACCCAGTTTTTAACATCACTCTTCTATTTTTCCAGACTTCTGCAGTTATGTTTGGTAGCATTTGTGTTTTACCCCTGAATACAGTAAAATGGTTCAGAAAAAAGTGGACAAACTGTCAGATCATCTGACTGCTAGTGTTTTCTTGCCCGATCAAACCTTGTCATAGCGGAGTTGTACTCCACAAAGATGCCTTTTCTGTTTCTGTTGCCTGTTTAGAATGGTAATAGTGCCTTGTTAAAACCTGAGGCTAGGATATGACTTTAAATTGCGCTGAAAACAACCAAATATTTTTGACATACACGTATTACTGCAGACATCCATCGGAGCACACACTCCTGTATGCAGACTCTTTTACTATATATAGAAAGACAGACGGACAGAGAACAGCGAGACGACAACAAAGAGCTTTTTGTCGGGACTCGGGGGTCGACAGGAGGTTCAATCAGTGTCGGGTTTCTTTAATGAGGGGAAGGCTCAGTCAGGGGCGGATTATCAAGCAGGAGATAGAGACAGAACCATTCACATTTCGTGTTCTAGCAAACTGAATTTGAAAAGATTGAATTAGCAGATTTGAGAACTGACCTACAGATACAATGTTAATATCCCATTAAATAGGATGTACAAAAGAGCAAACATATTTTGTCATATAATAGTTCTATTTATAGAATACAATCAAAATCATTTGTTACAAAATCTGCCTGAAAGTTACGATATGATTGTTAATTCCTGAAATGGCAGCACTCAGCTAATACTATCCCAACTTTATTTATATATTATTAATACTGTAATCACTGCATTTGTTTCTCAAATTACTTCAGTATCTAAATAATTTAGCTGAATTATCAACAGCTATTGTGCAGTGAAAAAATACACTGTAATTTAAAATGTACAATATTTCCCTCTGAATTGTAGAGGAGAACAGGTTTAAAGATTCATACCATAGTAATTCCGAAGTTTTATTTACATCGCAGTCTGAACATCTCATTTTTTTCTTATGATACTTTAAAAGTACATTTCTCTCTGTGTCGCTCTTTATGTCTGAAGGTTTTATTTCCCATTTTCCTTCAGCTGAACCTGAAGTCTAACAACACTTTTATTCCTCACCTCACCTCGCTCCTCTATCAAACTTTTTTATTTGAAATCAGATTGCATCATGGCACAATTGAGCTTCCATTCCTCTTAAGATTCCGTCTTAAGCGTCTCAGGGATGATATTCTTCTCATAATTGTTCCATCATCAGCAGGCATCAAAGGGGCTTTCCTGCGGAGATCTCCGAAGATCAATCTTAGTCAACGCTCAGATTCACCTCTGCATATGATGTATTTATTAACCTTATAACCAGGGGCGAGCCGTCAGGGCCCTCTAGGCCCTCTCTGAGGGCCTAAGATATTCTACAAAATAATATTTAAAAACATAAAAAGAAAAAGAAATCTTTTTTAATATATATTTTTTAAATATATTTTTTGTTATATTTTTCATTAGTTTTACCAAAATAACTTGATTTAATTGTATTTAAAATAACATTTCCAAAGAAATAAATCCTTCGAATCTGCTTATTCAGTTTCTGTTTGAATGTGAAGGGTTAAATGAAAGAAGCTCGTCTCTGCGAGTTACTGTGAATATAGGAGCTGATTGGTGGTCCTGCTATGAATTCACAGAGGGCCCGCTATAGTAACTGAATGAGAGAGTAATGTCAAATGACAGTACAATTGACCAATCATATCTTCCCTCTAAATGGGTGGGCTTTATTATCGCGGACTTTATGAAAAGTTCCGCCCGCTGTGAAGCTTCCTGTCATCAGCGTAAACTCGCCTTCAAAATAAAAGCATGTCCATACAAAATAGGAAGCCAAGCCAAATTACACTTAAGACATATATACAACTGAAACGAAAGTAACAAACACAATGCAATATCCTTTTCAATTTCAAATAACACAAATTGGGTTATTTACAGGTGTTGTTTTGTGTGGTAGAGGGTCGCTTTCATTGATGCGTTTTGCACCCCGGGCCGTTGTTTTGATATCCCGCTGAAGTATACGCTGTGAAAAATGTATTAAGACGATAGAAACACTATACAACAGACCTACGGCAAAGTTTAGGATTAATGGCTCATTAACTAACGACTTTGAATTAGAACAGGGCTGTCGGCAGGGATGTCCCATGTCCCCACTTCTCTTTGTCATTTTCATAGAGCCATTAAGCCAGTGGGTAAAACAGAGCGAGGAAATACAGGGAATTACAATGGCTGGAGGTGAACAAAAGATAGCCTTGTTCGCGGACGATATTTTAATATACCTTGGGTGCCCCAGTTCTTCCCTCCCATGTTTATTAACAACCTTAACAGATTATGGATGTTTATCTGGTTATCGACTAAATACCCACAAATCTCAAATACTGACGTTTAATTACACCCCTAGTCAACCCATCAGAGATGTGTTAAAAGTTAAATGGGAGGCTGAAACTATGAGGTATCTGGGAGTGAATATCCCCAAAAACATTGACGAAATAATATCACTGAATTATGACCCCCTAATTACCAAGATTAGGTCTGATCTGTCCCGATGGAATGTAATACCATTCCTCAGTTCAGCACAGAGGGTGGAAGCTATAAAGATGAACATTCTCCCAAGACTCTTATATTTGTATCAATCCATCCCTGCTGAACTGCTGAACGGACATTTTTCTAAATCTGGACAGGGCAATTTCTAGATTGATCTAGAAAAAAGCCTCGGATTAGGTTCAAGACCCTCCAGCTACCTAAAGAGAGAGGGGGTCTCTCTCTTCCTAATTTTAGGAATTATTACAAAGCAGCTCAGATAAAACCTCTGGTCGATATATGCAATCCTTCCTACGTAGCACGATGGAAGGAGATAGAATGCCGGACTTCGAGCAATGTCCCATTCCGGATTTACCCCTCTCATTCTGTTCTTTTCCTCTGATCTTTAATAATAGATAGTACATTATTAGATGGCTGCACTTTGGTTAAAAGACTAACATTGATTTCCTCAATTTATAAATTGACAGGCTCTGTAATTATACCATAACCTTTTCTCCTCTATCCCTTAACCCGTCTTCCTATACAGATTTACTTACATACTATCTACTCTATATCATTTTTTATTTTCAGGCTTGAATGTTCAAACCAAGGCCTAAAACCTGGCATTTCATAAGAAAGTGACTAATATATCAACCAAATGTAATATTGGATAAAATACTACACCAAATGGACAGACACAGATTAAAAATAAAGTCCCCTGGTTTGTCTCTAGAGTCTAACTGCCATGAGAAAAATCAAATCAATGTTCCACAATCCGCCACTAGATGTCGCTCATTGTACCAATACGGTTGATATAATACACAACATATTATTATTATAGTAAAAGGGCTCGCTTTGGCAAAAACCTGATCCATACAGGCATTGCAGGCATTGCAGTAACCATCATGTGTGGTGCTATCTGTAGTTGTCTGTCTTATTTTTTGTTGATTTCATATTGTTTTCACAGTGCTGTGAAAATGAACTTCCCCCTGGGGACAATAAATCTAAACTAAACTAATGTAATATACAATCCCACACTTGGCAATTGAGAACATACATTCGTAACTAACCTCGTTTAAAGCACTTTTGTTGTAATACTCTGGATTTAGTTGACACTGCTAGCCGAGTTTCTTTTGTCCAATATCCCGCGGGCAGGTACATTGAATTAGAAGTAGAAGAAGAAGAAGAAGAAGCAGAGGTAGAAGAAGTAGTAGAAGAAGAAATACGCTAACGCTACAAACAGTCACAACACTGTTACTCTGTTTTTGCTGACATGTAACATTTTATTTCACCTTCCTCTATGTTTTTTAACGCACATTCAAAAACGAGAACATTTTCGGGAGTTTCAACCGGGTACCGGCCACCGAAAACGGGGACTTTGCCCGGAAAACGGGGATGTTTTGGTCACCCATCCGACTGTGTTTACAGCTAAGCACACAGGCTAACATTAATTAAGACTACAAGCTCACTTGGGGTTGAGGCATTTTTACACGTTGCTTGACTGCCTGTTCACATATCTGATCTAAACATAGTAACGTGTGTTGGGGAGTATAATTATTTAAAGTTATTTAATAATTGTGACATTTATTGTACTTTTTGATGGATGACTGATGCTCAAAGTGAGGGGGCAAAGAATACAACTGAGGGGGCAATGCCCCCTTTTGCCCCCTCGTGGCGCCGGGCCCGGTCCCACTACAGGCGGGAATAGGTTGGGGTATTTCAAAAAAACATGAATGGGAGTCAAATCCGTGGGTGGTGTCATCACTCAAAATATGGTCACAGGTGGTAAGAGAACATGAGAATAAGGAACCTTTTCATATGTTGAGATGGATAGCTTATGATTCTGATTTTATACCCAATAGGACAGACGCAGGATTTAAAAAATGGGCAGAAAAGGGGCTGATAAAATATAGCGATCTCTTTGTTGGTGGAATACTCAAAAACGTTCAGGATTTTAAAGTTCAATATGAACTTATCAAACAAGACTTCTATAGGTATTGCAGCTTAGACACTACATAGGGGAAATGTATAGGAAGGGGAGACTTAGAAAAGACAAACTCGGGTATTCTGAAAAATGTTTTAAAGGGTTACAAATCAGATCAAGGTCTCAAAAATATCTCAAAGTTATATAATGGACTAAATGAGTTAATTGCACAAGACACAACATATGTAAAGGAAAAATGGGAAAAGGAAGGAAATCTTACTCTAGACTTGGAAATATGGGAAAAGCGGATTAAGCAACAATGGAGATCTACTTCCGCCCTGACCTGGAGGGAATTTGGGTGGAAAAACTTAATGAGGTTGTTTAAAACACCTGCGCAGCAGGTTTTCATAAATAGAAACACTTCATGTTGGAGGTCATGTGGTGAGAAAAAGGTGAATCATTACCATGTGTTCTGGCAGTGCCCTGTGCTCCTGAACTACTGGAAACAAATCAAGTCCTTTATGGAAAAGATACTTGGGGTCGGGATCCCATTTAACTTTGAGACACTATGCCTGGGCTTGAGACCAGACACCGTCAAGGGATATACAAGCAAATATATGTTCAATATCCTATTAATAGCAAGTAAAAAAGCCCTGACTAGGAAATGGTTGACAACGGAGGCACCTAAGGTTGAGGACTGTTTTTATGTTATTCATGACATATATGTAATGGAGAAACTGACTTCTGTTGTGAGACTTGAAAGGGACAAGTTTGAGAATTGTTGGGCTTCATTGGTTGAGGGCATATCTACAGTCAGATCGGATTTTACTTGAATTGTTATTAGACACTGTATAAACACCTACCCCCATGTTCTAAATTGAGCTACTCGGTTGTAAACATTACTTGATTCTCTTGTTTAGGAATATATGTACAAATCTGTGTTTTTCTTATTTTATTGTTTTTAATTCTTATATATATATATATATATATATATATCGTCTATTTATGTATTATTATTTTATTTAATTATTTGTATTCATTTTTTTGTTGTTGTTATTATTCCCTGTCTTTAACTTGTAGTCTATTTGAATTTTGTTTACTTACTTATAATAATAATAATAATAATACATTATATTTATATAGCGCTTTTCTACAACTCAAAGGCGATTTACAGTATGAGGGAGGGTAGACAAACAAGGACAGGCAAAAAATAAATAAAATAAAATAAACAGAAAAGGCAGTCAAGAGGAAATTGATTGAGAGGGGGGGGAAGGGGGCTTATAGGTAGACAGAGTTGAAGAGATGGGTTTTGAGGCGGGACTGACACAGTTTGGATGTGGGAATGGATAGGAGTCCGGCTGTGGTGGATCTGAGGGACCGTGGGGGTTGATAGGGGGTGAGAAGGTTTGTGAGATAAGGGGGGGCCAGATGGTGGAGTGCTTTGTAGGTGAGGACCAGAATTTTGTAGTTTATGCGATGGGAGACAGGAAGCCAGTGAAGGTCTTTGAGGACTGGGGTGATGTGATGCCATGATTTGGTATGCGTGAGGAGTTGTGCAGCTGCATTTTGAACCCGTTGGAGTCTATTGAGGGATGTAGTGCTGATGCCGTAAAGAAGTGAATTGCAGTAGTCAAGGCGGGAGGAAATGAAGGCGTGGATTAGTCGCTCGGCTGTGGGGCGGGTGAGAGAGGGTCGGATTTTTGCAATATTGCGGAGGTGGAAAAATTTGGTTTTGACTGTTTGGCGGATGTGAGGTTCGAGGGAGAGGGTGGGGTCAAAGATTATGCCAAGGTTGCGTGCCTGATCCGAGGGGGAAACAATGGTGCCATCAATTGGCGAGTGTTATGTTAGTGACCTTGCTGAGGGTGGATTTGGAGCCGATTAGGAGGAGTTCTGTTTTGTTGCTGTTCAGTTTGAGGAGATTATGTTGCATCCAAGTTTTTATAGCTGTCAGACAGGAGTCGATGTGGGTGAGGGGTGGGTTATGGAGGGATTTGGTGCTGAGGTAGATCTGAGTGTCATCAGCATAGCAGTGGAAGTCCAGGTTGACGGAGTATCTGACCGAGGGGGAGGATGTAAATGATGAGGAGGAGGGGGCCAAGTACTGATCCTTGAGGAACGCCTGGGGTGACTGAGGCTGTGGCAGAGGAGTGGTTGGGGAGGGAGATGAAGTGGGATCGTTCAGTGAGGTAGGACTGGAGCCATCTGAGTGCAATACCTTCAATACCAATGTCCCTGAGTCGGGTGAGCAGGATGTTGTGGCTCACGGTATCGAAGGCTGCACTCAGGTCGAGGAGGATGAGAATATTGAGGGAACCAGTGTCAGCAGAGGTGAGGAGGTAGTTGAGGACTTTGACGAGTGCAGTTTCTGTACTGTGGTGAGGACGAAATCCAGACTGAAGGGGTTCGTAAAGCTGGTTGCTTTGGAGATGGCAGTGGATTTGTTTGGCTACAATGCGTTCGAGAGTTTTTGAGAGGAATGGTAGGTTGGAGATGGGGCGTAATTAGTGAGGGAGGAGGGATCAAGGCCAGGTTTTTTGAGGACTGGAGTAACGGCAGCAGTTTTGAAGGCAGAGGGGACGGTTCCATGGGACAGCGAGGAGTTGAAAAGGTTAGCAAGATAGGGGCAGAGGACGGGGAGGCAGGACTTCAAGAGAGGAGTGAGTAAAGGGTCAAGGGAGCAGGTTGTGGGATTTGAGGAACCGATCAGATGGAGTATTTCAAGTGGGGTAACCAGGTTGAACTGGGGAGGAGGAGTCAGGAGGTCAAGGGAGATGGGGGGAGAAGTGGTAGCGGTGGAGGTTGGAGATGCTTGTAAGTCAGATGGAGCTGAGAAGGAGTGGTTAATGGCGTTAATTTTGTCTGCGAAAAACTGGAGGAATGAGCTGCAAGTAGCGGAAGTAGAGGTAGGGGTTTGAAGAGCTTGTTAACTGTGAAGAAGAGGGTCCTGGGGTTACGGGAGGGGTCAGTGAAGATGTTGGAGAGGTATGTGTGTAGACAGATTTAGCGGCAATAAGAGCATCTTTGTATGCATTGAGATGGAGTTTGTAGCTTATGTGATGGACTGTGAGGGATGTTTTCTTTGAAAGACGTTCAAGTTGGCGGCCTCGCTGCTTCATTTTACGCAGTGCAGGTGTGAACCAGGGTGAGGAGGTCTTGAAAGTGACAGTTTTATTTTTGAGGGGGGCTAAAGTGTTGAGGGAGGTGAGTAGGGAGTTGAAGCGGTTGAGCAGATCATCAGGTGAACTGAGGGTTGCGTCCAGGGGGAGATTAGACGATAGCAGTTCGGAGAGATGGTTATGGTCAATGGAATGTAGATTACGGAAGGTGATGTTTCTGGGTGGGTAGGGGTTTCGGGTGGGGGAGGCAATGGTGAATTGTATGAGTTTGTGGTCGGAGAGGGGAAATGGGCAAGGGTGGAGGTCAAGCACTGGGAGGTTGGTAGAGCAGACGAGATCAAGGATGTGTCCTTTGTCATGGGTGGGGAAGGTGACATGTTGGGTGATAGTGAAATTATCCAGTAGGGTTGTGAATTCGGATGCCAGCTTGCGGGTGAGTCAATGTGAATGTTGAGGTCACCAAGTAATAACAGATGTTGAGAGAGAGAGAGGGATGAGGCAAGTGTGAGGAATTCAGTCAAATCAGAGAGGAAGGAGGGATGAGGTTTACGAGGCCGGTAGATGAGGATGACTGTCAGTGAGGGAGGGGCTTTATAGGCAATGAATTCAAATGATTTTACTGAGGGGAGGGTGAGTTCTGTGATCTCGATGTTCTGGTTGTGGATTACAGCAAGGCCACCACCACGGCGGGAGGGGCGGGGTTTATGAATATTACAACCACGCTATTGCAGAATGATCATTTTATTACAACTGATTATTGATTATTATTCTCCTTTTGCATATGGAGAGTTGAAAGCATGTTCTGCTGTATACTGTCCATGGAATACCTTAGCCTTTATCTTTAATATGCTATATTACACTGCACTTAACTACTTATTTGCCATCTGATTAGATGCCAAAGCTGAATCTACAGGTGCATCTCAAAAAATTACTATATCATAGAACTTTGTTTCTGTAATTTAATTCAAAAAATGAAACATTCATATATTCTAGATTCATTATGCATGAAGTGAAATATTTCCTTTTTTGTTTTAATTGTGATGATTACAGCTTACAGATCATGAAAATCACTAATACTGTATCTCAAAATAGTATAATATTAGATAAGAACAATCAAAACAGGATTTATAATACAGATATTTCGACCTTCTAAAAAGTTTGTTCATTTATTTACTGAACAAATACTTGGTCAGGGCTCCTTTTGCACAGATAACTGCATACATTTTACATGGTATGGAGGCAATATATTCCATGATATTGAAATTATTTTCTGAGGTGCACCTGTAATCTGATTTCTATAATATGTCTTAGGTCTAGCAAATGTAATGCATCTTTTGATGGTCACATATACTTCTCTTCTCTCTTCAGATGCACTTTGGAAATATTTTGGGCCATCTGCAGACACCCTCTCCACCTCAGCACAGCACTGCAGCAGCAGCATCAATTATACAGTTTATTAGGCTATTTATACTGTAGTTTACTATATTTAGAATATAATATAATTAGTTGTGTCTGCTTTAATTTGTCACCTTATTTGTTTTGTATTTAGGTTTGAATTTTGAATTTTTGTTTATTTAAAATAATACAAACTAAAAAAAAAACATATAGCTTCTGTGTGCTTTTATTAACATTATTAACAGCCCGCTTATATCTTGCCTAGGGCAGCAAATTGGTCAGCCACAACACTCACCATGTGAAAATCTTATCCTGCTGATTCTGGCTTCATATGTTATGTCAAGAGATTATAAAAGAGGGGGACTGGAATGGCATGCAACATAGGTTCATAGAAGCAGGGATGTTGTAGGGAACATGGCATGGATCTCAACAAGTAAAGAAACATCTCATGGCAGGTCAAAGTTGAAGCCAGCTGTGGGTGAAATCGATTGGCCAAACATTCTAAAACTATTAACCTGAGCTATCGTTTACTTTAGACATTTGTTTAGGGGCAGAGATGCCAGAGGAACGGTTGTATTATTCCTTTAGTTAGCCTCCAGTCTGAAAGTGTGTGTGGGTGTGAAGAAAAAGTTGCTGGAAAAGCTCAATAAGTTCTCAGGAGTTCGCAGGATGCACAGAGGTGAAATGAAAAAAGTTCAACAACTTCTATTCAGCCAGTGTGTGTGTGTGTGTGTGTGTGTGTGTGTGTGTGTGTGTGTGTGTGTGTGTGTGTGTGTGTGTGTGTGTGTGTGTGTGTGTGTGTGTGTGTGTGTGTGTGTGTGTGTGTGTGTGTGTGTATATATATAATCAGCAGTTTATGGACTGTGCTGTAGAGGAAGTGTTGGGTAATTCATGGCTGCTTCATCACATGACAGAGTAGATTAATTGACGTGGTTCTGGGATGCTGTGGAGCCAGCACCTGTCCCGTCACAGCCATACATCAGCATTAGGAAATCAGCCGCCTGGTGATCATTATTTATATGCCCCGGCTAAATGCCCCGTGGCCCCCAGAATACAGCCCGATGCTCAGGAAAGAGGAGAGCACTTAACATGGCTATAAAAGTGCTGGCTGCAAGACAACGGGAAAAACAAGGGATAAGAACCATGGAAACTCAGGCAATACTTCCAAACTGCTTTCTACCACATAAGGATATAACAACAACGTTTCCAGGTTTTCTTCTTCAAATTAGGTTTTTTCCTTGTTGGCCCACACAGTCCTGAAGCCATCAAAAGAAACATTTGAAACGTTGATGAAATCGTGACCCAAACAGTCTGGAAGCCATCGATGGAAATATTATCGTCAGATATATCCTGGTGCAGCCATATTTTTGGTAAAGCATATTAAACTACAGTCCAGACATTCTGTCTGACTTCTGACTAACGCCGTTAGCTCTTCCATTCCATTAGCCTGTGATCTTATATTGCCAATGACGAGGGGCGGGGAGACACTGCTTACATCTATTTTTCTCTATAAATCTGGACCCAGCTCTCCTCCTTCAGCTCTTTGGTTTACCCTGCATCCTCTGTGTCCTTTTTCCAGATTTCAGTGGGGGTAGCTGTTGTTGCAACCACTGTGCTAGCTGGTTTTAGCACAATTAGCTTCTCCCTCGTGTAAACAAGGCAATATTTGCTGGAAAACAGCGGCATGGATGCACAACATCAGCAACTCAATGGCGAAAACACTGAAAAATCTCTCTCTATAAGTACGTTTACAGAGGGCACAGCTTAAGATGTTACTAAGGTGAGTTACTAATAGAAAAATAACAAGTCAGATCATATAAGGAAAGCTAAAAGTTTAAATTGGTACAAATCTAGCAAGAGCAACTTCAACAGGCTGCATGCACAGTGAACTACTATATTCAAACAAAAAGTAAGTCAGCTTCACCGTTGGTTACAAAGTAAACAGCTTGGTTCTTAGTTGAAGTTATTGCTGATTGCTTTCACAGCACAGCAACCTGTTAGTGAATCTTGTTGCTACGCTAACCTACCTGAAAGGTACAATTTAGTTATATTATCTAAGCATTCCATTCAAACAAGCATTAGATTGGCATGTTATAATAAAGCTTCGAACGTTTTTATATTTACAAAATATACCTCCAGTACCGCTAGTACAGGTGAAAGTATTAAAGGTGGAAGTATATATTGCACATGTGTTTCCTGCTGCTTGGCTTTGTCCCTTGTGTAGTCTGAGCACATAAAAACATGTTTGGTGTAGAAAGGTGAAACGTTTGAGATGGATGGATTTGAACGGCTTTCTAACAGCAGGTCTGTTCACTTATTCCCTTTACCAGCTTCATCCTCATTAAACTCCACTGGGCTTACATGTTTGTAGACCCAGCAGCAGGTTTGCTGTGTGTGTTCACACACATCTACGCACTGAAAACACCTGAACACACACGCACTATACCACATTCCAGCGGCAGGCAGACCCCCCCTCACAGGGTCCTGGCTTGGCTCTCCTCCAGAGCCTCTGATAGAGCGCATAAAAGACTGACTTGTTGTAATGAATGCCTTCTTTCTTGTGTGTCTGCATGCAGAGCCAGCTCTCCTTCACACTCCGACCTGAGTCAGGGGCTTTAGTGGGGGGGTGGGGGTACTGCCTCCAGAGCTTGCACAATCTTATTGTTGTTACTAATATTTCCCCGTCAGGAATCTGCAGGCATTAAACCAGACCAGGTATTGATTTAAAAGTGGAGGTGGTATAAGTGCAGGGGAGACAGTGCCACCAATTGGCTCGACAGATTTCACTTTTGAACATATTTTAAATTCATATAACTCTTTATAATGCTTAATATGTAAAGAAGTATGTTTGATTGTTTAAATACTTATTTATTTTTATTCATGTACTAAAAAATGTTTGTTCATTTTCTCAGGGCAACATTATATAGTAAGACTATTTTTGTCAAAGCAATATTGTGTTTAAGCATGGACATGTAGTATGCTTAATTATGAACATAGTCAATGTTTCCCTTTATTATCTACTGTTAATCAAAGGAAATAGACACAATAATCTTATTTTTAACTGTATCTCAATTTGCTTTGTAAGCCCTGCGACCATATTATTCTTAAATTGGACATTTAAAAAAATGTATTTACAAAAGAAGTGAGGTATTTACCATCAATTTAGACTTGTATCAGGGGAACAGCTAGCCTTATTGCAACACACTTTCCCTAAAATAACTACCGACACCTCTGCAGCTCAATTATTAACATGTTTAATATTTTACATTTTCTTCAGTGTTTCTAAAAACACCCAAACATCAGATATTAAAGGATAAATTGTGAACATTTTGCTGATATAATAAGTATAGATATTATGTGTGGCCAATGAATGGATTATAATATTAAGAACACCATGCATTAGTTTATAAAAACACCTCTGGGACAAGGATTTGTTAACAGTTTAATTACTTTTCTTATGGTAATTTGAATTGATAGAGATTATATCAGCTTTAACCAAAGATATGGGTGATGGAAATATTTAAAAGAAGGATCTTGAAAACGCTTATTTTTAGGGGGCTACTCTACACGGGCTGTGGCTGTGTCAACAGCCTTATTCAGTGGCGTGAGTGTAGAACAGGGGTAGCCAACACGGTGCCCGCGGGCACTTAGTCGCCCGCAGGGGCAACGTGAGTCGCCCGCCGGGCATGTTCTAAAAATAGCTCGCCAAGCAAATCCAAAATGTATAAAATACACAAAACAAAAAAGGAAATGTAATTAAAAGAATCAACCCTATACATAAACGAAACCTAAATCATTGCGAACTCTATCTACTTACTACAACTCTATATCTATCTAACACCCCTCCTCCCCCCACCCCACAATGAATATCGACCAATCACGTTCTTGCTTGATTTGCGGGACCAGCGTTGCAGTCGGGAAGAAAAGCAATGTGGCACCTCCCCGCTTCATAAGGAGTGTGACCGTGATTTTCCTTCTGGCAGAATCTACACAACACATCAGCCCCATTGAACAGCCTAGTCATGCCAGCCTATACAGCACATGAGGGGCAGAGTTTTACTGTGTGTGTGTTGCAACTTGCACATATATTTATTGCACTTGACGCACACACATGGCGTAATTTCCACTGGAGACCGGGGGGACATCTCCCCCCCACTTTTCGAAATCCCGTCTGTGTCCCCCAACTTTACAAATATGTTTATTATTATTTTTTAACGCAAGCCGTCATCGCCACGGAGGAGCACACAGCCTCTGTGAGAGAGAGAGAGAGAGAGAGAGAGAGAGAGAGAGAGAGAGAGAGAGAGAGAGAGAGAGAGAGAGAGAGAGAGAGAGAGAGAGAGAGAGAGAGAGAGAGAGAGAGAGAGAGAGAGAACACCTTTATCTATTTAATATAGATAAAGTAAGAAATCATTCCAATGTGTACTATAGGACCAGTAAAAAAAACAAAAACAGTTTAAAAGGGGAGTGATTAGTAAAATATGCATAAATAAAAAGAAAGAATGCTAACTAGGTAACATAAGATAAGAATAAACAAGTTTAAATGATTTGTTATTGGTTGTGATCATATTCTAAAGATGTTTGGATCATTGAAAAGTATACAGCTCCCTTTCATCTGAGTGTTGAGAGCTGTATCCATAAATTCATTTTGTGCTCAAAGTGCACCAGATTGATGCATTTAACATGGTGCATGCCCCCGGACCCCCCTAGAGGATGTGAGGTCCAAACCCAAATAAAGCAGGTTAAAATAATTAAATTGCATACATGTTCTGTAAACACTGAAAACGGGTCCCACAGACCCAAACAGCACACAAAGGTTAAAGGTCAGCATATAATAATGTTAAAATGTGCTAAATATATACACTGCAAAAAAAAGGAGGAGTAAAAGTAGCCCCCGACTTGTTTTATTTTTTGAAAGTAGCCCTCATCCTAAAAAAGGTTGGTGACCCCTGGTGTAGAAGATATATGCACGGCGGCGTCTTGGTCTACGCCAGGCGCCTTCATAAAGTTGTATCTCTTGGACATGTCTGGGTCCTTCTCGTCGTCCTTCTCTCGTCGTGCTTGCCGGGGCAACACATGACTGGTGGGAGGGGGGGGGGGGCTGTGGGTCAGTAGGTATCTGACCCCCCCCCCCGGACATAATGCGCTTGTGTCTTTTCCCATGCTCCTTAGGGACTCGGGAGACATGGTGCGCAATCAGCCCCAAACAGGGCTGGAGGACTCTCCCCGCCTGCCCATGAGCCCTCCCCACGATCGTCCATGCACACTCTACACGAGGTACGCGTGTGTGAGTGTGCCTTATCCAAGCTGCGGCCCCGACTTCTCCAAGGTTACGACCGAATGGGAGGAAGTGGGGATGCGGTGGATGTTAGCCAAAAGCAGGTCAGGGGCAGTGTGATGGGTCAATGTTGTTGGACGACAGGGCGTTTATACATCGGGGCTGTGTGAGATATAACGGGGGGTTACGTATTGTAACCCTAGTTATATAAGCACAGGCGGAGCCCTCTACCTGGGGACCCTGTCTTTCCTATGCCACTCGCTGAAGAGGATGTAGGATGACGGTCGGAGGGCGTAGCCGCCTTATATACTGTGGGCCTGCGCACGCATTCAGGTAGGCTCGCCCCGATTGGCCGGCTACGTTTACGTAACTCAGTAGGTGAATGCACGCACGACATGATAGAGAGTAGTACCCATAGAGTCCAGTAGAGGGCTCCGCCAGTGCTTATATAACTAGGGTTACAATACGTAACCCCCCGTTTCTTGCAAGATGTTGCGTTTTGCCCCCGCCCGCGGGGCCGTGGGGTTTAACTGGTTAAATCATGTTACATTCCACATTCTTCTTCCTTGTTTAAACCTGTTGCCAACATTACCCACAATGTTACTTGACTGGAGAAAGTTTGGCCAGAGATTCCAGTGTGTATGCTTTTATTTTACAGGTTGACATATTAACCCTTCGTTAGCCATTTTGTTACATACCATTAATGGCAGACTACAGACACACACACAACAAGTGAGAAAAGCACTGTTGTTGCACTGAAATTAGCATGCTAACTGATTAGCCCCCCTGTGATGTGATACCACTTGTTTCTGTAGAGATGATAGTGAGGCACTGAAGTTCAGTCTGACCTCATCCAGAGGAAGAGGAAGTAAGCTGCTCAGACTGGCTTGTCAATAATACATCCCTGTCTGAGTATGTACGATGCATATTAGCACACTTAGCTTGTCTTAGCGCGGCATATTCTTCAAGTTGCTATTGCAGACGGAACAAAACTCCTGCTGAAGCGCGCCCTTCTCCATAGTAATGTGAGGTGTGGTTCAGAGGGTGAAATGAGCCTGGTTTTGTTGGAGATAGTTCACATGAGGAAAAACATCAGGGGGAACAGTGCAGCAGTATGGGTTACATCATGCATTGTAAAGCAACAACACACTGCCTGGGATCAGATCTAGAGTCTGTGATGTGTTGATCAAACTGAGATCCTTGGGTCTGAGATTTACAGATGTAGCACTCCAGATAGGACTCCACCCAGCGGATTCCAACCGAAAACCCAGCGGATCCCAGTGGCGGGGGGCATTGCCAAATTGCTAAGAGGGCGTTGCCAAATTTCCCCATTTGTTCAATTTCAGGATTTAACCATGAGATGGCGCTTCATTCACAAATACACAAAGACAACTGGGTGTTGTAGACCTTAGTCTGTTTGCAATGTTTGCAGCTCTGCAGTTGTGTTTGCTGAATACTGTAGCATTTAATCACTTATTTGTTATGGTTTTCACAGGCTACTGTAACGAAAAAACATCAATATTTTAGAACAAATAAAGTATATCTAATCTTATTATCTTAATTGTAATTCAATAATATATAGTCTTTTAAATAATCATAATAATAATGTAAATGTTTACACTTCTTTATTTTTTATGCTCATACTTTTTACCTTTACAATAGTTTGCTTTAATATGCAGTATATTTTTTGTAATATTGTTGTGGTGTACACAGTACAGTAGATCGAAGTAAATCAACTCATACATTATCACGTATTATACATTAATGTGTTGTATTATTAAGTAATATCATACATTAACCCCATTATAGCAGATGCCACATTGAATGGATGAACACATTTATGCATCAATAATTACAACGGAGTATTTCTAAATATAAGTTGTACAAATTATATGTATTTAATACTAATAACAATGATTCATTTTACTTTCAGATGATAATACTTTTCACTTGGGCAATTGACAATTTTGAATGCAGGACATTTGCTTCTAACACGTCTTTTTACCTAGGTAAATAATCGGAATACTTCTTCCACCTCGGATTTTAACCTGTCACTGTTTTTAAAACTTTAATTAAATGTTTGATATTTCCAGAGACCCTTTCAGACCGGCAATGCTGCCCTGCATGTAATTCCGATTTTCCATCGGAATGTGACAAAAGTCAAAAGTCTCCCATCCCCCTTGGGAGACTTTCTCCACACATTCCGATGGGCAATTATTTTAAACAATGAGTCCGCAACATAGGCTACTATCTCTTGTTGACAGAGGGGAGAATTCAAAAGGATTTAGGAGAAGAGACTGCAGTGCTTTGAGAATCCGACTGCACTTACACTATCGACGTATTTATGATGCGCCAGCGGACATCATGAATGTGCGTCTGCAGCTGTGGGGAAACTATAGTTTTCTATACAGCGGACTACATGATGTATAATAAGAACAACAACAACCCAGCGCCGTATTCTATCTAGATACTTTGCACCGCGCTCCCACTTGTTGTAGCCTACCTGGCAGAGCAAGAAACACTCCAGCCTTTTATTTAAACTTGTTTAAAACATATCTAAATAAATATGTGTGTCCCGGGCCATAAATGCAATTATGCTGTCAGTTTTCAGATAAAGCCACGGCATCACAATTCTTCTGTATTCTACAATATAGTTATTTTCACCTCCCTCCCATATTGCTTTCAACCCACCACACCAGCTTTTATGGAGAAAACAAGTTATATAATAATTAACCAGACGCATGTTTCTCACTATTTTATGCATAGAAACAACAGGCTACTGTGTATCAGGAAGGAATCAGCTGTTTATTTCATATGAACGTTTTAATGAAGTTGACTACAGTATATTCATATTTGTCAGTGCTTTCATGTCAATTCGGCGAACATAAACATAAATGATCGTGAAGATGATGATTAAATTAGGATTAAAAATCGGTAGTGAGAGCCGTTCTGCATTTTCTCCCGTCGGATGTGATATAAAAACAAACCGATTATTTTTGTAGTTGTAAACTCACGTGGATTAAACCATATTTATTAGTGCGTTCATGTCAATTCGGCGAACATATGCTACATTAAATATCATACGGTCTGCATTTCCTGATGAAAAAACAAACCGATGGTTTTTGTATTGTTGTAGTACGCCAACGTGGATTAAACAACATTATTTTGTTAAATAAAAACTTGGTGATGTTTTGTAAATAATTACATGTCTCTTATGTAGCACAGAATATGATCCTATCCGTGACATATGGATCTTAACAAAGGTCCGCTATTATAGATCTATCAGCTGTTTATTTCACATGAGTTCCAGTGTGGCAGCTTTTTAATCAATGCTCCCCCTGGTGGATCCATGATCCATTTCAGCTGGTTTCATTATAATTTAATTTATTTATCAAGGGGGCGTATCAAGTCCTGGGTGGAGGTTTTCCTTTTAGCAGGGGCCCACCCCCTGCCGATCACGGGCCCACATGGGTAGGGGCGTCCGAAATGAGGTGCTACATCTGTAGTTTGGTGTGTGTTGGATGTGCTCATGACAAGTTCCTTTGACTTGTCTACCTTCAGATGCAGATAGTTGTCAGTGCACCATTGTTTAACCTCTTAAGGACGAGCGCCCCCCCGATCGGCGCTAGTGAAAGTTTCAGGGCTTCTTAACATTTATGAAACCTATTAATGTGTCACACCAGATTAACGGGAAGAATCTCAGCTAACTGACGATATGAACCATTTTTACCAAAACAAAACACAAGTCTCATAAGAAGCGTCTAAATGACCCCTGAGCGAAAAAATGCTAACGCACTTTGGCACAGAACTCAAGATAAAGATACCCTTATTACTTATCGTAACTGCACATAGAAGATATCCAATTAAAGCTGAGACTCCACAGATTATATAGGCGTAGTATCATCACTGAGCGATCAGAACTCGCGACAGGGGAAGCAAACACAGACATCACAACACGTAGCTTTACGGAGCATTCATGGGAGATCGTCTCACCTTAGCTGTTATTCTGATCAAAAGTCGTGTTCAATGGCATTAAAACAATAAAAACGCTGCTGAGGGTTAATCCAATGTGTCTGTCACTTTGAAAAAATTATTTATAATCCATAATTCCATTTTTATGTAAAAATCGGAGAATAAAAGTTAGCTGCTAATGGTAGCCACCAGAGTTATCGCAGCTTCCGGTTTTGGCTACGCGTCACTCTCACTCCTTATTTGGTAACGTGTGTGTGTATGTGGAACTTTCCCTCGATTCCATTGACTCTAGCGGTTATAAAGAGATTTCAATCATCAAAATCGACCAAGGGGGGCCAGAGATATGGAAAATCCACCCAAATGACCCCAGAAGTGTTTTTTTTGTGCTAAATCTCTCTAAAAAGGTCAAATTTCACTTGTTTTGCATCAATCTTGATACAGGCTACTAAAGTAACCTGTATAACCTGTTTCAATAACTATAACCTTGGCCCGACATATCTTAGGCGCCAATAGTCTGTGTAAAATGTATGCTTGTGAAACTGCTTATGAAACTAGGGCAATATTCTTATTGTTGCATTATTTGCTTGCTGTGCTCATTGTGTGTGCCGTGACTTGGGAATGGATGGACCCAGTCGCCCCCCCCGGGTTTTGATGGGGTGGACAGGAGCGTGGGGAGGGGTTGCATGGGAAAGTGTTTAACTTGCAACATTGAAAGTAGCAAGGTCATGTGCAGAGACTTAGAGAATACAAAGAGGTAGTCAGAACAGCACATCGCACCGGCTTTTGCAAAGATAAAGATTGTTATGTTCACCCAATGTTGACCCCTAGGAAGAGGGAGTACCGCCAGGTGCGAAGATAAAGATTGTTATGTTCACCCCATGAATTGTTCACCCCATGGCTGCCATGAAGACGGCCTTGGACTTATCAGCGGGCGCAGTAGATCCAAATCTCCCACGCTCCAGGAGTGGAAGACGGTCTCCAGGGCAGCAATGGCTGACTCACTCTGATTCGCTGCCTAGGGCTCGCCCAGGAGTGAATCCACCAGTAGATAACACCTAGGGAGGAGCAACCGACACAACTCCTCCCACACAACTCCTCCCCGTTTGTGTGTATAAATATTGTAACTTCCTTATACTCAGGGCCCCTATTCTGTCTGACTGTCCCGATACGTATATCGCACGGTAGTAGAACCGGGGCCCGAAGTACTTCGTTATATTGTACTGTTGCTTTTACCATTAAATCAGCTTATTGTTAACCTCATATCTCGGTGTCTGAGTCCTTCCTCTTATAGCAGACCACTCATCAACGAACGGCGCGGAGCAGGCTTGAACCTTCAACCACTCCAAAGGGTGGTGCTCCAACAATTCTGGTGACCCCGACGTGATGAGTAGGGTCTCATAGAAGGAACACCGGCAGCCAGCGGACGAACGGTCCAGGGAAGACACCTCGAATACCTCTGACAACTAAACCAGGGCGCCCTACAACTGAAAGGTAAGCAGATACCTGTTATTATCAAAATCTGTGATTGGCTATACTACAACATTTTAGAGTTGTCAGCGGCATTTTCAGTGTTTTAGTCTTACGGTAGAAAATACAGTACTAGTTAGTTAGAATAAATAAAAGTGAAGAACGAGGTGTGTAAGAAGACGGTGAAAGGCCCCGTAGGTCTTTCAGGACCATACGGCTAACTCGTTGGAAAGTTCATAGGAGCTACAGTTGTGTTATATGTATACAGTACTAGTTAGTTAGAATAAATAAAAGTGAAGAACGAGGTGTGTAGAAGACGGTGAAAGGCCCGTAGGTCTTTCAGGACCATACGGCTAACTCGTTGAAAAGTTCATAGGAGCTGCAGTTGTGTTATATGTATACAGTACTAGTTAGTTAGGATAAATAAAAGTGAAGAACGAGGTGTGTAAGAAGATGGTGAAAGGCCCCGTAGGTCTTTCAGGACCATACGGCTAACTCGTTGAAAAGTTCATGGTTTTCTAAAGGGAACTCCATCGGAACTAGATAAAGAATAACACTTTCCAGTCTCAAAGAGGAGCTGCAGTTGTGTTATATGTGGGGTATTTCAAGAGGAGAAACGCAACTTTCAAAATCAATTTGAAACGACCGGATCTCGCAAACTCTTGCTGTGGGGTTAATCTAGAAGACTAAACGTGACGATAAAGAGATTCTGTAGACTGGGTTTCGACTCCTTGCCAAAAGCCACATCGCCGAAAGGGGGTGTTGAAGCGCTTTTGGAAGTCTCTCCATCTGTTGAAATAAACATCGCACTATAAAAGTCAACTAGACTGTACGGGGAATATAAAAACTGTGTATGAGTAAATAACTATTCTTGAAATAGTACGAAGTTAATTTGAAGAAATAGTACGAAGATAAAATAAAATAATAATAAATAACTAAATATAAATAAATAAAGTAAACTATTTGTTCGTAAATATAATAATACGAATTACAAGTGAACAGAAACAACCTTAGTCAGAAACAGATATACGAAGTCATAATGGATGGAGAATTTGATGGCGAAGAACAAGAATTAGACGCCCCAGTACTAGGGACTCTACGAGAACAATGGGGACAGGCGGAGAGATTGATCCTTAGTGGGATCAAACCAGGAGACCGGAAGAAGGCCTGTGCCGACCTCCGTTTCCTACGCAATAAAATGATAGCAGAAGACAGAGTAGGGGGCGACGAGACATTTGGGAATCTAGCTTTAGCCCTAAATATTTATGAACGACAGCTTGTAAAGAAACTCGGAGACCTAAACAAACAAAAGCCCGGATTATTAGGCCATAATAAACTGAACAAAGAGAAAGAGGCGGTAGACAAATTACGGAGGATTTGTCATAATGCGGCACTCGCCATGAACGGAGTAGCTATTACTCCCGTCCCAGCCAAGAATCTCCCAGCCATGGTCGCGGTTCAAACCCCGACCCGTGGAGGGGAGTTTCAACACTCTAGTTACGTTGGCACTCTCCTGTCCCCTCATGACATTAAAAGAACACCTGTATCAACACATACACCTACAGATGAAGAAATACTTGACTTTGTTGCAAAACGCAAACTTTTTAGGACTATAAAAAAAGATGAAACCTCTGCCTCTGACAGAGAAGACACGGCAAGTCAAGACGGCACAGGGGACTCCACCTTCCTCTGAAACAGGTTGATATATTTGTTTAACACATTAACTGAGGGACAGGTTTCTCCCCATTTGAGCTGACCCACCCGCGGCCATCAGTTTCCGGGTCCTGGGGCCCTAAGTGTAGGGAAAGAAGTAGAGGAAATGAACTCAAAACCATATTACCAGCGACTTAAGGGCTTGGTATCAGACTTCTCCACACAGGTTGCTGACGCCAAAGGGGGACCCGAGAAGCACGAGGCCAACACCGCAGAATTCGTCTGGTTGAAGGTCATCAGGCCGAAGTGGCTGAATCCAAGGTTCTCAGGACCATACCGAGTGACCCAGAGGACATCCCATGCAGTTTGCCTAGAAGGAAAGGGGGACAACTGGTACCACTGGAGCCAGTGTGCGGTCGGGAAGCCGCCGGCAAGGACCTTGGGCGACATCAGGACGGACTTGGCTCTCATCGAGGAAATCGACCCGGAAGCCGCCATCAGCGGACCGGAGGAGGAGGAGGATCGGGAAGACATCTCTCCAGCAGTCGACCCGGAAGCCGCCATCAGCGGGCCGGAGGGAGAGGACGGGTATGATGACTCAGCAGACAAGGACGCAGTTTTTAACATACTTTGGTCTCCCTCCACTGTCATAAGAGGTTGTTCTATTTCGTATATGGCTCCGCCCTCTAAGGCTATCGCTACTGGGTAATCCCCTGCGCGCCCGCGCAGCACTGAAACACTTGTAGTCCACGCAAACCCGCAAGGTGAGCCCCACCCTCGGGCTCCCTTCCTGTATAAATAGGAAGGAGGCCCGACAATCTGCTCCCTCTTTTTCTTCAGCACCCCGTAAAATACTGAAGCACAAGAGACACTTCGATTAGCAAACATGAGTACCAACTGTGTGAGAGATTGTCCCTCATGTGGCTTTGGTATATCATGAGCTACGACCAGCACACGTCATGCGAATCCTGCCTGGGGTCAGAGCACGCGTACGAGGCTCTCAGCCAGCAGGTCGCATGCACCCACTGTGCCCGTCTCCCCTCGGACGACAGGAAGCGCAGAGCGGACGCTCTCGCTGCTGCGGCCGAGGAGGACGATTGGCCCGTCCAGGCTTTCGAGCCTGTGGGCGGCAGCCTCATGTCCCTGGAGCCGAGTGCCGGGCAGGAGTCGGACGACTCCTACCCCACCTCCCTCCACGGTTCACCGTGCGGTTCTCCCCTCCCTCTTCTCCCCCGGACGGGGGAGACAGAGTCGGAGCAGGGTGCCGGCTTGACGGCCGAGCACGCGGCCCCCTTCTCCGTCATCACGCTGCCGGCGATAGGTGGCATCCTGGGGGAACTGCCGGAGATCATATGCAAGGCGGCCGCCTGCAGAGGTCTCCCGTTCCCCTAGCTCAGGGGGTGCAGACGGTCAGGAGTGATCCGATCTGGCCACGCTTTCCCGCCATCAGGAGGTAAGTATGTCGCCCGCCAGGCCGACGGGTGCACCAGTGTGCCTTTCAGGTGTCGGCGGCGGCGAACAACATCGCGCTGCTCTCCAACTCGGTGGTGACGCTGGTGGAGCGGTCCACCACCTTGGCCGCGGTGGAGATCAGCAAGGCGGCCAGCACGGCGCTCACACTGTGGCGTGTCCGTTGCTGTCTCCCAGGCAAGGATCGCCGCGTGGGTGACGCAGATTCAGCGCCACCTCTGGCTGCAACAGGCGTCTGTTACGGAGACGGCCAGGAAGGTGCTACTGGGCGCTCCAATCAGCCCGGACGGGCTGTTCGGACCCCAGTTCCACGCCATGGTGGAGTCCATGAAGGCGGCTGCAGAACAGGCGGACGACATCCGCCAGGACGTTAGCTGGCTCCAGCCTGCGGGGCGGCCACAGCGGCACCAACGCCCGCAGCAGCCGCAGCAGCCGCAGCGTCCAACCCGGCCACAGCGGCAGGCGGAGAGACGCACACAGCAACCGCAGCCGCGCGTCAGGCTCGCCCGTCGGCGGCGGCAGGGGCTCCGCCCCGCGTCTCCGCTCCCCCGCCACCCCAGAGACAGAGGGGTCTTCCGGCGGTGAGTCAACGGGGAGTGAGGCACTCCTGCTCCTGGTCTGCTCCGCGAGAGCCTCCGAGGAAGCAAAGCCGCTTCTGACGTGTTGGGGGGGGTTGTGAGATAAATGAAATGGGTTCATTTTCCAACTTGTTGTCTGAGGCATCAGTATCAAGTGTTTCTCACATATCCCCCACTCTACCAGCTGCCTATAACCTATCGGTTAGTAGCCAGCAGGGCTCGTTGAAAAAACCTGCAGTTTTTAATCTATCGGTTAATAAACTGCAGAGTTCGCTAACTAAGCCAGCTGCCACCAATCTGTTGATTAGTAGGCAGCAGGGATCGCTGCAGAAGTCTGCTGGTTTTAACCTATCGGTTAATAAACCGCAGAGCTCGCGGCATTCCTCTGTCCGAGATACGCCTCCTACACACGGTCATAATAAGCCCATGAGAGCAGTTATGACGCCTCATGTGGACGTCACTGCACACACCTCCACTCATCCCCTGAGTGTGTACACACCTCATGATGAGAGCCGGAGTGAAACGCAGCGTGTGGAGGCTCCCTCACAGCCCTTTCGCTCCAGGCCCACCTTGGGTTGCCTCACGGGCAGCGGCGGCGAGGGCTCTGACGTGGCTCGTCGCCATGACGACCACAACACATCTCGAGCATGTGCGCCCGCTCTCAGAGTGTTTCTCAGAGTGGCAGCGCGTGTGTCTGATGGACAGACGGATGAACAGGCTGATCAGCAGAGGGTGCACCCTGCAGTTCGCCTCTCCCCCCCACAGTTCAAGGGGATACAGGAAACACTCCTGTCATCCCAGGAACAGTGTCTTGCGCTCCAGTCAGAGCTGCGGGAACTCCTGTTGAAAGAGGCTATTTCCAGGGTTCCTCAAGGGGAAGAAAATCAGGGGTATTACTCCCGCTATTTTCTTATCCCGAAAAAGACAGGGGGAGTGAGACCCATCCTCGATCGGTCAGTTTTCAACAAGGCAATAATGAAAAGGCCTTTTCACATGCTGACGATCAAACAGGTGCTGGAGTGTGTTCACCAGGGGACTGGTTCACCTCTATAGACCTGAAGGATGCTTACTTCCACGTACCCATCATCCCGAAACACAGGAAATTCCTGCGTTTCTCATTCCAGGGAATATCGTACCAGTACAACCGTCTGCCGTTCGGTTATTCCCTGGCTCCTCGCACCTTTTCAAAGTGGGTAGAGACGGCGCTGCAGCCGCTACACAGAGGAGGGAGGAGAGTACTATTTTACCTGGACGACCTGCTGTTGCTGGCTCGCTCCAGGGAGGAAGTTGCTTTACAGACGGTACAGCTCGTTTCACATCTGTCAAAGCTGGGTTTCATAATAAACTGGAAGAAGAGCCGCCCTCTTCCCTCCCAGAGTATTGTTTACCTGGGTGTGGAATTGAACTCAGCCCGCATGAGAGCGCGACTCTCACAGCAGAGAGTGGAGGCACTGACAGCTCTTCTCCGACGCGTCACACCTCGCAGCGTGGTGACAGCCCTCTCCGTGATGCAGCTGCTGGGCATGATGGCAGCTGGTCACGTGGTGATCCCCCTGGGTCTCCTTCACATGAGGATACTCCAGAGGTGGTTTATTCGCCTGCGCATCGACCCCGTGCGACAGAAGAGGCGCATGGTGGCCATCCCTCCTTCCGTGGGTTCAGACTTAACCTATTGGAAAAGTCCCCACGTGCTGTCAGCGGGTGTGCCCCTGGGCAGAGTTACGTCACACATCTCGGTGTTCACAGACGCATCTCTCTCAGGGTGGGGAGGAACGTGTATGTCGCAGGCAGTGGGGGGACAGTGGCCGGCTCACATGTCCCTCCACATAAACGTGCTGGAATTGCTCTCCGTACGGAGAGTAATCCAGCATTTTGCCCCGTTGCTGCGGAATCAGCATGTGTTGATTCGCACAGACAACAAAGCCGCGGCAGCCTACATCAATCGCCAGGGCGGAGTACGCTCAGCGCAGCTTCTGAAAAACTGCAGAGTTCGCTAACTAAGCCAGCTGCCACCAATCTGTTGATTAGTAGGCAGCAGGGCTCGCTGCAGAAGTCTGCTGGTTTTAACCTATCGGTTAATAAACCGCAGAGCTCGCGGCATTCCTCTGTCCGAGATACGCCTCCTACACACGGTCATAATAAGCCCATGAGAGCAGTTATGACGCCTCATGTGGACGTCACTGCACACACCTCCACTCATCCCCTGAGTGTGTACACACCTCATGATGAGAGCCGGAGTGAAACGCAGCGTGTGGAGGCTCCCTCACAGCCCTTTCGCTCTAAGCCCACCTTGGGTTGCCTCACGGGCAGCGGCGGCGAGGGCTCTGACGTGGCTCGTCGCCATGACGACCACAACACATCTCGAGCATGTGCGCCCGCTCTCAGAGTGTTTCTCAGAGTGGCAGCGCGTGTGTCTGATGGACAGACGGATGAGCAGGCTGATCAGCAGAGGGTGCACCCTGCAGTTCGCCTCTCCCCCCCACAGTTCAAGGGGATACAGGAAACACTCCTGTCATCCCAGGAACAGTGTCTTGCGCTCCAGTCAGAGCTGCGGGAACTCCTGTTGAAAGAGACTATTTCCAGGGTTCCTCAAGGGGAAGAAAATCAGGGGTATTACTCCCGCTATTTTCTTATCCCGAAAAAGACAGGGGGAGTGTGACCCATCCTCGATCGGTCAGTTTTCAACAAGGCAATAATGTGGCCCCTGAACGTGAACATTTAGAGGGGCTGGGCCTCTCTCAAGATGTTGTACGTACCATTTAGGGAGCCAGGGCAGCGTCTACCAGAGCGTCCTATACACAGCCAAGTGGACAGCTTTCCAGCGTTGGTGTGTGGCGAAAAGCCTGGACCCCATTACGTGCCCCCTGCCTCACGTGCTGTCATTCCTCCAGCTGTTGCTGGACAGGAATTTGGCCTTCAACACAATCAAGGTATATGCCGCTGCCATATCATCTTGTCGCGTAGGTTTCGGGGTCGGGACGGTGTTTAGTCACCCCCTGACGAAACGTTTTCTGCGAGGAGTACGGAGACTCAGACCTGTGTCACGCGCACTGGCGCCTCAGTGGGATTTGGCTTTAGTGTTACGCGCACTAAGCAAAGCCCCATTTGAACCGTTAGCTCAGGTTCCCCTTAAACTGTTATCAGCCAAAGTAGTACTACTTTTGGCTCTAACATCAGCGAAAAGGGTGAGTGATTTGTCTGCTCTCTCTGTGGCTCCGTCATGCCTCCGGATCCAAGGAGTGGCAGTTCAGCTGTTTTACGCCCTAACCCGGCTTTTATGCCAAAGGTCATCACAAGCTCTTTTAAGTCAAGAGTGATCACCCTGGATGGCTTCTTTCCCCCTCCTCACAAGTCGGAGGAAGAAGCCACGTCTCATCTCCTCTGTCCGGTGCGCGCGCTGGCCTGCTATGTGGCGCGCACGGCTGCCTTGCGCCGTTCTCAGCGCCTGTTTGTGCATTACAGAGAGCGCTCGATCGGGCAGCCTCTGTCTGCACAACGGCTGTCACACTGGCTGTGTGAGGCTGTGTCACAGGCATATGTCTCCTCTGGGGCGGATCCCCCGGAGAACATCAGTGCGCACTCCACCAGAGGAATTTCCTCCTCCACGGCTTTGCACGGAGGAATGTCAGTGGAAGACATTTGCACTGCTGCATCTTGGTCTTCCCCCTGTTCATTTATTCAATTTATTTGAGGGATGTCTCCCATTCCTCTCTGACACACCCTGTGCTGAGTGTCCTGTCAGAGTGAGTGACGTCAGGGATCCAGCTGTGCGCCTCTCTCCTGCCTCTCGGCACACGAAGAGCGGCCCTTTTCCCCTCTTATGAGAGGGATGTTTCCTTGTTTCCTCTGACACATTTTGTACGGAGTGTCTTGTCAGAGTGAGTGATGTCAGGGATCCAGCTGTGCGCTCTCCTGTCTGCACGCAGAGAGCTGCCCGTGTTCCCCCTTTTTGTCGCTGGGCAAAGTGTGACCTTCGTCTCTACTTATCACAGCGGCGGGTATGTATTGTTCCCAGCCTGCGTCCCCTCATGGTAAATATTCATATTATGCTATATTCCAGGGACTGTGATGCGCCATTCGCATGGCGCAATAGGCATGGGTTATTATCTGAGCAGGTGTGTCTGTGCTTCCAGTACCGGGGAGACCCAGTGGGGCGCAGACTACATCTTGCTTCGCCATTAACCCAATAGCGATAGCCTTAGAGGGCGGAGCCATATACGAAATAGAACTGAAGTTACCTACTGTAACTCCAGCTTCTATGAGTATTGGCGTAGCCCTCTAAGTTCTGGGCCCCACTGGGTCCACGAATAGCTGAAGAAACGTTTTTTTGTGTGGGAGCAGATTGTCGGGCCTCCTTCCTATTTATACAGGAAGGGAGCCCGAGGGTGGGGCCCACCTTGCGGGTGGGCGTGGACTACAAGTGTTTCAGTGCTGCGCGGGCGCTGTTGGGGTGAAGCAGCCTTCAGTGGTTGAAGGTTCGAGCCCCCTCCGCTCCGTTCGTTTGATGAGTGGTCTGCTGTAAAAAGGAACGGCTCAGACGCAGAGATATGAGGTTTAACAATAAGCTGATTTAATGGTAAAAACAACAGTACAATATAACGAAGTACTTCGGGCCTTGGCTCTTACTACCATGCGATGTACGTATCAGACAGTCAGACAGAACAAAGGCCCCGAGCGTACAGAATTCATAATTTATGCCCACAAACGGAGAGGAGTTGTGTGGGAGGAGTTGTGTCGGTTGCTCCTTCCTAGGTGTTCATCCATTGGTGGACTCACTCCTGGGCGAGCCCTAGGCAGTGAATCAGAGTGAGTTAGCCATCGACGAGGTCTAAACAGCGAATCAGAGTGAGTCAGCCATAAGTGTGGGAACTTTGGATCTCCTGCGCCGCCGATCAGTCCCAGGTCATATTTTATGGCAGCCATAAAATAAACAATTCTGGGTCGCACGGGGTGAGGTACCAATCCTTATCTTCGTTTATCCTCAGCACCTGGCCGTACCACTCTGCATCCCAATCTTTCTCTCAGTACAATCTCTGCATAGACTCAATGGTGTCAGTTTTATTACCTTTCTCCTACAACCCCCCCCATGCTCCTATCCGGCCCATTAAAAACCCGGGGGGTCGACTGGAACCTCAACATTCCTAAGTCAACGCACACACAATTGACCACATCAAACAAAACAAAATAAGAACACTTGGTCTAGTTTCATAAGTATACATTTTACACAGACAAAGTTATAATTATTAAAACAGGTTATAATTATTGGAACAGGTTATATAGGATATACAGGTTACTTTAATCCCCCTTTTGATCTCACCTCCAGAGATCAATTCACACAAAGCATTCGACACATAACCACTGTCATTCTTTTCTACTGTGTCTGTCCCCCAACATTATATAAATCCATCAGAAGCTGGGATTTAGAGTACTTTAAACCTTCGGGAACTGCCCACCATAACAACCTCTTATGACAGTGGAGGGAGACCAAAGTATATTAAAACTGCGTCCCTGTCTGCTGAGTCATCATGCTATCCTCTCCTTCCGATGCATAAGCCAACAAGGGCATTTGGTACGGAGGGACAGCTTTTCCTTCAATGGTGGAACTGATGAATCTAACACACAATGAGTGGATACAAGGCACACAACAACCACATGTTACTAAAATGGCAATAAAAGTAGCTATAGAAATCAAAAGAGACATTATTAAACCTTTCCATGACCAAACATGTTTGTAAACCATTCCTCCAAGGGGTTGTGTATCCCTGATTGTTCATGCATAGTTATGGATAGTGTGCGAAGACCTTCTAAAGCCTTTGTGACGGAACCGTCCGGAGCCGTATTGTTTGGAATGAAAGTACAACACATATCACCAAACATTGAACACACACCTCCTTTTTCAGCTAACAGCATGTCAAGGGCCATTCTATTCTGAACTGCCATAAGGGAAGTCGGCCCCAGCTGTTCAGCGAGTCCTTCTACAGCGTCCCTAGTGAGATTAGCTAAACGGAGCACACTGTAATGTATAGTTGATCCGGTCTGCATTATTCCATCACTACCTGCTTGGAAAGTGAAGGTTTGTTTAGGAGACATTTTGGTAACAACTACCTCATGTTTGGCCCGTTTTACCCTAGTTACGGACTCCTCTGGCGGGGAATGGAGTCTGGGTGGTCAATGGAATCATTAAAACAAAAATAAAGGCAAGGGTGAACACATTATTTCTGTTATTAATAATAGGAGATTTACTAGGACACAAGGAATTAACACCCAATCAAATAATAAGGCAATTCGCTAATGGGCCATATAACTAAGAATGGTGTTCAAGATACAAACAGTGTCCCAAGTAAAACCACGATTCCCACTAGCAGAGTACACCAACAAACAATAAGGAAGTGTAATCCACAGTCTGTCATTATTGAGTACCTTTAATCAGTGGTCCGTGTTATTGTAATTAGGTTCTCTGAACACAATGCTAAAATCTCCTAAAGATCCTTTAAAACTAGGGTGTAAAATAGTACCCTGTAATGGTAAATACTGTGCTCCCAGAACCTGTTAAATAGAAGGTCTGGTGAGTGGGGAGACTTTCACTGCCCTTTAACTATAGGGATAACCTCTCGTTATATATAACCTACTACTCTTATTAGAAAGAGGCCCTATAGGTGGGCATAAAAATGCTGCTACTTATTGGAAAGTGCCCCTAAAGGTGGGAGTAAAAAAGTCGGGTCCTATATGGAGTCGTGTGTTTCAGAGTAGACTCGTGTCCGCCTCCTCGCCGGCCGTAATCTCCTTTCCAAGATCGCCTGTTGTTACCTCTGTGTCTTTGTCCTTGTCATCTGTTGTATGGGTCGTTGCTTCTGCTGGGCTGTCGTCGTCAGATGTGTTCTCTCTCGTCCTGCTGCAGCGATGTCAGTTCTGATGTCGTCTAACGTCCTTGCTGGAGGTTTCCAACGGCGCACTGGCTCCAATGATACCACGTTTCCCCCTTTCCTTCGAGGCGAACTGCATGTGATGTCCTCTGAGTCACTCTGTGCGGGCCGGTGAACCTTGGGTTGAGCCACTTCGGACGGATGACCTTCAGCCAGATGAATTCTGCGGTGTTAGCCTCGTGCTTCTCCAGGCCCCCTTTGGCGTCAGCCACCTGGGTGGAGAAATCTCATACCAAGCCCTTAAAGACCCAGTGAAGTGTGCGCGGTGCATGATCTTTATGCTAATACGTATAGTAATGACCAAAATTGTCCATTGGAACCCATATAAAGATGTTGGAATAGCAACGAATTTGACGAGTTGAATTTTCCGCTGGGAAACCTCCGCCTTCGTGGGCGTGGCTTGCGATCTACTGCGTGACGTCAGAAGATGGGCTCAGCCGAAGTGTTTACATTCACCACCGTTCATTTTGTCTCTGTTTCAAAGTGAATTTACCAACGTTTTTGAGCGAGTATTTGATTGGAAAGTGTTTCGCAGTCGACTGGAAGTGATTGCCAATCGAGGAAACCTGACAATGGAGGCGACAGTGAAGAAAAAGGGAGGAAAAACACACGGGAAGCGATGCATTGCCGCTGGCTGTGGTAATGTCAATTCTGCCGAAGTGGCGATGTTTCTGTTCCCAAAAGATGAAGGTGAGTGGCTGGTGTTATTGTTTCGTAGATTCGTAGATTGTTTATGAAAAATAAAGGCCACTGTGTTTGTGTCTACTAACAAGACTATCATGGCGGCGGCAGAGCTCAAGTCGAGTTTCTCCGCCTGGAGATATTCTCACTATTTCACTTTTGTCGAGCACAAAGAAAAGAACGTTTTAGTTAAATGTAAGTTGTGTCTTGGCGGGTCAAAGATCCTATCGACTGCCCAAAACAGCAATTAAAATCTGTTGAAACATCTGCAGAAAACAACATGCTGGGACGAAGCTAGTAGCTAAGACCACAGACCCAGACTCATCCGACGCCACTCCACCTCCACCTAAGCAACAGCGGCTGGATTGGCACTTTGAAACATATCTTTGTGTTTGTGTTTGTATAGACCACATTGCTTAGCAGAGTTCAGTGATGCAAATGCATGTCAAGTTGATCAACAGGTTGTATTATTCTCCGATGCAATAACAGTACTGAAATGAAGGCTACAGTATAAGGGCATTAATGGGTGCCCTTTTTAAGTAACTAAAAGTTACTTTTCACAGTAACGCATTACTTTTTGGTGTAAGTAGTGAAGTAACTAGTAATTGTAACTAGTTACTGGTTTTCAGTAACTAGCACAACACTGCATGTGAACATGAATGTTGCATCATGCTATGAACAGATGAATGTATGATCAGGTGATGGCCAATCCTGTGTGTAGATCTACTCTAGATCTATGACAAAATATTGTCCTCAACTAAATTGACTTCCATGGCCACTTTCCTCATCTATCCTGTCCGAAAAGCTGTCAAAATCACTCATTTCTCTCGCACCAGTATCACTTTCCGAAGTCTCCGCCATGTTTACAATCACAACTGGGCCCATCTTGTGACGTCACAGCCGCTATCGTCTGCAGCAGCGGTAGGCTCAGACTCTGAAAAATTTGCGATGTTTATCTCGTCCCTCGCACTTCCTAAAAAATTATTTTAGCCATGAACAGGTACAATTATATGTAAGAAATGAAACTGCCATTTCATTTTGGCGCAAAAAAATGCACTTCACTGGCACTTTAAGTTGCTGGTAATAGGGTTTTGAGCTAATTTCCTCTACTTCTTTCCCTACTGCTAATGCTCCAGGACCCGGAAACTGATGGCCGTGGGTCAGCTCAAATGGGGAGAAACCTGTCCCTCAGTTAATGTGTTCATAAACAAAGTCCGACACCGGCTATATCAACCTGTTTCAGAGGAAGGTGGAGTCCCTGTGCCGTCTTGACTTGCCGTGTCTTCTCTGTCAGAGGCAGAGGTTTCATCCTTTTTTTTTTTAGTCCTAAAAAATTTGACGCGTTTTGCAACAAAGTCAAGTATTTCTTCATCTGTAGGTGTATGTGTTGATACAGGTGTTCCTTTAATGTCATGAGGGGAACTGGGTGAGGGGGGGTTAGAGGTGGAGGGAAGCGTATAGGGAGGGGGTCGGGTCTTAAAGGGGTTGTATAAATCTGGATAGAGGAGGGGACCGCCCTCTGGGATGTCTGGGAGGGGCCCACCATATGGCTTCTCCTTCCTGACTGGCTCTATCACTTCTGTGGGAGGGGCTGGTGCAGGACTGGGTGGGGCTGCTATGGCGGGCAGATTTTTGGCGGGAGTTTTGCTCAGAGAGCAGGTTACTGCCACTCCATTCATAACTAAGCTGCGTTATGGCCTATTCTCCTTAGCTTGTCAACTAGCTCCCTTTCTTTGTTAAGTTTAGAAGCCCTGATAAAACCTGCCTTCTGCTTGTTGAGAGTTTCTAATTTCCGAACCAACTGTCGCTCGTATGTATTGAGTGCTGTGGCTAGGAGACTTATTGCCTCGTCACCCTCTACTCTATTCTCTGCGATCATCTGATCGTGTAAGAAACGGAGATCCCTGCTCGCCTTTTTATGATCTCCGGGCTTAAGTCCGCTAAGTATCAATCTCTCTGCTTGTCCCCACTGTTCCCTTAAACTCCCCGGAACAGGGACTCCTAATTCTCTCTCTTCACGTTCAAATTCTCCTTCCATTTTTGACTTCGTTCGTATCTGCTTCTCCTAAAGGTTTTAGTTTTTTATAAAAAACACCAGATATCTCTGCGTACTATAATTTACTAATTATTGTAGTTTTATTCCCACAGGTATACAGTCTGATAGTTTTCGTTGCGAGGTGTATTTCAACCAGTTACGGAGACTGCAAAAGAGCGCCTCTCCTTAAGGAGGATGCGGCCCAAGGCATGGAGTCGAAACCCAGTCTACAATAACCTTTGATCGTCACGTATATGCTATCAGATACAAATAAGATTCTACAATACTTTCAGGGACGGTCCTTTCAAATTGATGTTGAAAATATTATAATATACAACCACAGTTAATCACACTCAAAATAAATAAACCTAATGTAACCCCAGATCCGTCTAAGGATTGCCTGTGTACTTAGTCGATGAGCCCCAACCCCAGAATTCGTCTAAGAATTACTGTGTGTGTCACCTTATTTCTCAGAGTATTTCAGCTGGACTTCCTTTAAATTTTAAAACCACTGAAATCTCGAACGACCATTGCAGCTGGACTTCCTTTAAATTTTATAACCACTGCAATCTCGTTACACAGTTAATATATTCCCCGTACAGTCTAGTTGACTTTTATAGTGCGATGTATATTTCAACAGATGGAGAGACTTCCAGAAGCGCTTCTACACCCCCTTTCGGCGATGTGGCTTTTGGCAAGGAGTCGAAACCCAGTCTACAGAATCTCTTTATCGTCACGTTTAGTCTTCTAGATTAACCCCACAGCAAGAGTTTGCGAGATCCGGTCATTTCAAATTGATTTTGAAAGTTGCGTTTCTCCTCTTGTAATACCCCACATATAACACAACTACAGCTCCTCTTTGAGACTGGAAAGTGTTATTCTGTAGTACTGTTCTTTCTACCGTAAGACTAAAACACTGAAAATGCCGCTGACAACTCTAAAATTTTGTAGTATAGCCAATCACAGATTTTGATAATAACAGGTATCTGCTCACCTTTCAGTCGTAGGGCCCTTGTTTAGTTGTCAGAGGTATTCGAGGTGTCTTCCTGGACAGTTCGTCCGCTGGCTGCCGGTGTTCCTTCTATGAGACCCTACTCATCACGTCGGTCGGTCACCAAATTGTTGGGGTGAAGCAGCCTTCAGTGGTTGAAGGTTCGAGCCCCCTCCGCTCCGTTCGTTTGATGAGTGGTCTGCTGTAAAAAGGAACGGCTCAGACGCAGAGATATGAGGTTTAACAATAAGCTGATTTAATGGTAAAAACAACAGTACAATATAACGAAGTACTTCGGGCCTTGGCTCTTACTACCATGCGATGTACGTATCAGACAGTCAGACAGAACAAAGGCCCCGAGCGTACAGAATTCATAATATTTATGCCCACAAACGGAGAGGAGTTGTGTGGGAGGAGTTGTGTCGGTTGCTCCTTCCTAGGTGTTCATCCATTGGTGGACTCACTCCTGGGCGAGCCCTAGGCAGTGAATCAGAGTGAGTTAGCCATCGACGAGGTCTAAACAGCGAATCAGAGTGAGTCAGCCATAAGTGTGGGAACTTTGGATCTCCTGCGCCGCCGATCAGTCCCAGGTCATATTTTATGGCAGCCATAAAATAAACAATTCTGGGTCGCACGGGGGTGAGGTACCAATCCTTATCTTCGTTTATCCTCAGCACCTGGCCGTACCACTCCGCATCCCAATCTTTCTCTCAGTACAATCTCTGCATAGACTCAATGGTGTCAGTTTTATTACCTTTCTCCTACAACCCCCCCCATGCTCCTATCCGGCCCATTAAAAACCCGGGGGGGTCGACTGGAACCTCAACATTCCTAAGTCAACGCACACACAATTGACCACATCAAACAAAACAAAATAAGAACACTTGGTCTAGTTTCATAAGTATACATTTTACACAGACAAAGTTATAATTATTAAAACAGGTTATAATTATTGGAACAGGTTATATAGGATATACAGGTTACTTTAGCGCGCAGGGGATTACCCAATAGCGATAGCCTTAGAGGGCTACGCCAATACTCATAGAAGCTGGAGTTACAGTAGGTAACTTCAGTTATGGTGGGCTGTTCCCGAAGGTTTAAAGTACTCTAAATCCCAGCTTCTGATGGATTTATATAATGTTGGGGGACAGACACAGTAGAAAAGAATGACAGTGGTTATGTTTCGAATGCTTTGTGTAAGTTGATCTCTTGAGGTGAGATCAACAGGGGGTAACCTGCATAACCTGTTTCAATAACTATAACCTTGGCCCGACATATCTTAGGCGCCAATAGTCTGTGTAAAATGTATGCTTGTGAAACTGCTTATGAAACTAGGGCAATATTCTTATTGTTGCATTATTTGCTTGCTGTGCTCATTGTGTGTGCTGTGACTTGGGAATGGATGGACCCAGTCGCCCCGCCCGGGTTTTGATGGGGTGGACAGGAGCGTGGGGGAGGGGTTGCATGGGAAAGTGTTTAACTTGCAACATTGAAAGTAGCAAGGTCATGTGCAGAGACTTAGAGAATACAAAGAGGTAGTCAGAACAGCACATCGCACCGGCTTTTGCAAAGATAAAGATTGTTATGTTCACCCAATGTTGACCCCTAGGAAGAGGGAGTACTGCCAGGTGCGAAGATAAAGATTGTTATGTTCACCCCATGAATTGTTCACCCCATGGCTGCCATGAAGACGGCCTTGGACTTATCAGCGGGCACAGTAGATCCAAATCTCCCACGCTCTGTCCAGGAGTGGAAGGCGGTCTCCAGGGCAGCAATGGCTGACTCACTCTGATTCGCTGCCTAGGGCTCGCCCAGGAGTGAATCCACCAGTAGATAACACCTAGGGAGGAGCAACCGACACAACTCCTCCCACACAACTCCTCCCCCGTTTGTGTGTATAAATATTGTAACTTCCTTATACTCGGGGCCCCTATTCTGTCTGACTGTCCCGATACGTATATCGCACGGTAGTAGAACCGGGGCCCGAATTACTTCGTTATATTGTACTGTTGCTTTTACCATTAAATCAGCTTATTGTTAACCTCATATCTCGGTGTCTGAGTCCTTCCTCTTATAGCAGACCACTCATCAACGAACGGCGCGGAGCGGGCTCGAACCTTCAACCACTCCAAAGGGTGGTGCTCCAACAGTACTTATTATATGTTGTAGTTTGTATTCCTAAAGCTTTTAGTCTAGGTTCCCATCATTCAAGGGTGGTTTTCACTATAAGTAATTTTTTTTTTTTGAACGGACACTATAATTTATGTTTTTTTACTGTGTTCAATCTGAATTTACTTTAAAATAAAAACATCTATATTGATTCTGACACTTCTATATCCAACTCACAGATGTAACCTTGCTTTGAGAAAAAATATTATTAATTTAACCCTTTTTAGAAGGGAAGATATGGTCATTTGTTCTGGGAATGTCATTTTCGAGCCTGTGACCTGAAAAACAGGCTTGGGGTTTAACAGGTTTTAACCTGTTAAACCCTGAGCCCGTCCAAAAAAAAAACATTTGCCATATCTCTGGAACCCATCGGTCAACTTTGGTGATTGACACCTCTTTTGAACCGTTAGAGCCAATAGAATCGAGGGGGAGTTCCTAAATCCATCTAAACATTACCATTGAGGATTGAGAGTGATGCGCATGCAGTTTGCCCAAAACCGGAAGCTGCGTTACACTCTATATGAAAAATATGATTATTGACATAAATGTTATGATGGATTATCAGTAATCATTTCAAAGTGACACAGAGACATTGGATTAACCTTCAGCAGCGATTATATGCGTTTTAATCCCCTTGAACACAACTTTTGATCAGAAAACAGCAAAGGTAAGACATATTTGGCCGCTTTGGCCCCGTAAAGTGAAGTTGTGTGTTGTCTTTGCTGGCTTTTCGCTGCCGTGGGTTCTGGTCGCACAGTGATGATACTTATACCATTGGAATCTGTGGAATCTCAGCTTTCATATGATATCTAGTTTGTGCAGATTGCATGAAGTATAAAATAGTGCTACCGTGAGTTATGTGCTAAGTGCGTTAGCACTCTTTCGCTTAGTGCTAATTCAGAGGCTCGGCGTTAGAGTTGTGTTTTGTTTAGGTAAAAATGGTTCATATTGTCAGTTAGCTGAGTTTCTTCCCGTTAAGTGGGTATGACACATTAATAGGTTGTTAAATGTTAAGAAGCCCTGAGACACAGTTTTGTGAATATTGTTATGTTTTGGGGCATGGAGTTTAACAGGTTAAAGGGAGAAATTGAGTTTGATAGTTTGTGACAGAGTTGTCATTGAGTTGTGAGAATATGACAGTGATATCAGAGTATTTAAAGTATGTGGAGGTGGGTAAAGGGAGGGTACAGTCATTAGTGTATTGCAGGGGGTGCCCAATAGGTCGATCACGATTTGACCGGTAGATCACCATTGCACTGGGGTTAGATCGCGGCAAATTCCAATCTCTCCCGTACATTTTTTCCATAAGCACAATTTCAAGTCTATTCAGATAAGCAGAATAGACGAGTCGGCACCAGTCCCTCTGATCGATGCCACAAGCGTGCAACAAGATTTGAGCACACAAGAACGCGTTCGCTCAAATCCACTGATGTCGATGTACCGAGCCTTGTTCAGCGCGACAAGGGTAAAAAAAGAAAGTTTCCCATTTCTTTCTGCGCAGAGACAGAACACACATCTCCAGAAAGACAGATGGAGCATGATTTAACACCAGGAAATAACTTTTATATAAATACGATAATGAAACTCCTTTGTTGAAAAAGTTTGAATGTATCAAACTGTCTGTATTTGAATGAATATATGAATATGAACTGTTAATCGTCTCTCTACGATCACATTGTTTAGTTATACAACAGAGATTGAGCTCTAAAGAGTTGTAAAGCTGCTCTGATGCGCCCTGGTGAGCGTACGTTTACTCTGCTGTTGTGCCGATCCTGTCTGGAGAGAGTGAATGACAGCAGTTACAGATCCTTTCAGACCAGCCACAGCGTCACAGCTGTTTGTACTAATATCACTTACAGCGCTCCGTGGTTATTTCAGGCTTGAACTCCTCAATAATCACTTTTATAAAATATCAATCCACATGTCTTGAATATGTCTCCGGACTATGCACCGCTGGCTGACAGACCAAGTCATCAGAGTAAGGTATAGTGGGGGTCCAGCTGTGGTCTCAAGTCAGAAAGCATGACGTACTGGTATAAAGGTGGATGTTTCCCAGAGGGTGGGACTTGCTACTGTCCTGTAAAACTCCCAGAAGGTGGTGTGAAGGATGGCAGAGAGCTTCATTGCACAGATTTTAAGCATCCTAGCGAGGAAGCCATATGGGCCTGGTGATTTGCCAAGCTTGCATCTGCCCAGCTGCTGTTGTACATCTTGGGTCAACCCGGAGAAAAAGTATTCAGAGCATTTGCAAAGATTTCTACCAGACCCCCCTGGTTGGTTTTGGCAGGGAAAGGATTATTTGGTGTAAGGTTAAGCCACAATGATAGCTTTATGGTGGTCAAGTGTATTGCCAGTGACAAGCTGTGAATACATAACTGTGTTCCTGCTCAGAAAACGTCCTTTCCCCACAAAAGCATAAACCGTAGGCTCCAAACATTGGAGTTTGAATCTGCCCATTTAAGTGTTAACTTGTTCCTATTGAAGTGAATTTGAAAAGGCATGAAATGAAAATTCAAAGCAATGTATTGGGAGTCTCATTGTTGGCCCACACTTTTTTACCCTGGCTCTGGGATTGACGACCACATTACCCACCCTAAAGCAAACAGCGTGGAAAAAAAGACCCACACACTCCCCCTGCAGCTCCACACACTACAGTACTCTGACTTCCAGACTCATTGCACATGCAGACTGGTACAGAGTATGCTGGGCTGAAAGACTGATTATAATTTTTTACTGGCTAAAGCGTGTTAATTAGGGATGTGCATCTCCATCACTGAGGCGATGCGATGCGCATCTCGATACGTTGTCAACGATATGATACATTAACGATACATTTACGATACATTTGAAACACCATGTGATGCGATACGATACGATTCACCCCTGTTGCGATACAGTTCGATACGATTTGATTCAACATTATGCGATTCGGGGCGATACGATGTGATTCAACACGATGCAAAATAATGATACTTCAATATGGTACGACAGAGGAATTTTGTTTTATTCCTTATATGCAGCAAATCATAAATTAACAAAAAAGTGCTTTACATATTTGGTTCTCTCTACTAGTACTGCGCATCCCATCATGCTGTTTCTTTTTTACCTTAACAAACTCTCCAGAGTGGCTACAGTACAATGTTATAACACCTCACAGTTAAACAATTTAAGGATGCATTGCCCATGATTAACAATGTGCAAATAACAACTACCATAGTGCAATGCCCATACAACTGTGAGCCTGATGTGCTTAACACTCATTCATAGGCTAACTCACCAGTGAGCAGAGAGCAGTGGTTTCTATATGAACAATAAAGAATTCAAATAACCTTTGTTGGGTTGAAGCACCCTTCAGTGGTTGAAGGTTCGAGCCCGCTCCGCGCCGTTCGTTTGATGAGTGGTCTGCTATAAAAAGGAACGGCTCAGACGCAGAGATATGAGGTTTAACAATAAGCTGATTTAATGGTAAAAACAACAGTACAATATAACGAAGTACTTCGGGCCTCAGCTCTTCCACCGTGCGATGTACGTATCAGACAGTCAGACAGAACAGAGGCCCCGAGTGTACAGAATTCATAATATTTATGCCCACAAACGGAGAGGTGTGGGAGGAGTTGTGTCGGTTGCTCCTCCCTAGATGTTCATCCATTGGTGGACTCACTCCTGGGCGAATCAGAGTGAGTCAGCCATTGACGAGGTCTAAACAGTGAATCAGAGTGAGTCAGCCATAGGTGTGGGAAGTTTGGATCTCCTGCGCCGCCGATCAGTCCCAGGTCATCTTTTATGGCAGCCATAAAATAAACAATTCTGGGTCGAACGGGGGTGAGGTACCAATCCTTATCTTCGTTTATCCTCAGCACCTGGCCGTACCACTCCGCATCCCAATCTTTCTCTCAGTACAATCTCTGCATAGACTCAATGGTGTCAGTTTTATTAACTTTCTCCTGCGACCCCCCCATGCTCCTATCCGGCCCATTAAAAACCCGGGGGGGGCGACTGGATCCTCTACATTCCTAAGTCAACGCACACAATTGACCACATCAAACAAAACAAAATAAGAACACTTGGTCTAGTTTCATAAGTATAAATTTTACACAGACAAAGTTATAATTATTGAAACAGGTTATAATTATTGAAACAGGTTATATAGGATATACAGGTTACTTTACCTTTCACAAACAGGTATTTCATAACTGCTTACAGTGAGGAAGACATTTAAACTATTATTGGCAGTCACAGGCTGTTGTAAACTAAACACCACTCTCTCTGACAGAACACCTCACTGAGTGATTTAACTCATATGTCTAACTTTCAGGTTTTTCTTTTCAGCCGCAGACCCCATGTCGCCTCTTTATGTGCGTCGCTAAGTTCCTCGTACTACTTGTGTACTTTAAAGTGGCACAGCATCGTTTACAATTTGCGATTTTCTGTCTTTCTTGAAAAATCCGAAGTGTTGCCAAACGTTTGATTTGTAGGTATTTTTCGGTGCGCCGTGTTTCTCTTTCTCCTCGACTTCCATGTGTGTTGATAACTGAGACTCTCAGCCTCCGTAGTGCGAAGCAAAGATCGTCTCTGCTGAGTGCTGACAGGATGAGAGGATATTATATGAATGAATCGTTTTTTTACCGATGCAAAGACGCTACAATCAATGCATCGCGAGTTCAACCCAAACTGTAGCCGATGTGCACTCTTTCAACCGGTGGACTCGCATCTTGAACGTTTATGCCGTTGCACCGATGTGAATCGGTGAATCTTAACATCCCTAGTGTTAATGTATTCCTGTAGTCCACAGATAGTTGAACAGATCAAAGAGGAAGCTTCAAAAGAACATTTAAGGATAGAAAATCTAGTATTACCTGATATGTTTTAAGGATTACACAGATTTTAGCCAAATAAAACACATAGTATATCTGTCTCTAGGGAACAGTAAATGGGGCCCTTTGTATGAGCTGAATAAAATGTTTCTGCAATGTAACATATAGGGCACACTACTTCCTACATTGGTACTGAAAGTTTGCATTAGTAAATGAACGAATATGGAAGTAATTCCTAGGGATAACAGTTCATTCATCTGTCTTTTACAAGCCCTGTTTGGGATTGTCTTAAACAACGTGCAGGAGACAATCATGGATGCTTGCTTCCTGTACAGTAAAAACTAATTCTTAAGGTTATGTTGCCACAAAGGTTAACGCTAGCAGCCTTATACCTACATTAATATAATGCGCCGGTGAAGATGGCCGCATTGTCTGTTGGCTCCTCTCCAACTTCGCCTTCTTCTATTTTTTTAGTGTTTATCTACTTTTTGCCGTTTGCTTTTAACATGGGCGGCTGTGGCTCAGTGGATAGAGTGCTGGACTTCGAATCAGGGGGTACCAAGTTAGAGTCCCACTGCAGTCAGCATGTCGTTGTGTCCCTGGGCAAGACACTTCACCCCAAATTGCTCCTGTGGGGATTGTCCACAGTACTGAATTGCAGTAAGTCGCTTTGGATAAAAGCGTCTAATAAATGACATGTAATGTAATGTAATGTAACATGATTCGCAACATGCAAGCCGATCGCACCAACTCTGCTATACAATATAGCAGAGAGGAACTTCTTCACATCAGAAACTTTGTGGACAATAGCCCACCGACAGACAATGGAGATTCGCTATGGCTACCTCTTGTCTTACCTGAGAGACGCAGGAGAAAGACAAAGCGGGGGTCCCGCGCCGGGCTGCTGGTCAGACTGAGGAAACGAGAAAACCGACTCCCTCTTCCGAGTATTCTTCTGGCTAATGTTCAATCGATTGAAAATAAGCTAGATGAACTCAGAAGTCGGATTGCTTTTCAACGGGACATTAAGAACTGTAACGTGTTCATTCTCACCCAGACTTGGCTAAACGTCAGGAACAACGTCAGGAACAACTCCGCCATTGTTCCTGACAGATTCACTATTTCTCGGGGAAAAGTAAGGGAGGTGGTGTGTGTGTCATGATTAACAATAACTGGTGTACAGATGTGAGGATTATTTATTCGGACTGTTCCCCTCATTTAGAGCACCTCATGATCACATGTGTTGGAATGGGGCACCTTTTGGAGTGGTTGAAGGTTCGAGCCCGCTCCGCGCCGTTCGTTTGATGAGTGGTCTGCTATAAAAGGAAGAACTCAGACACAGAGATATGAGGTTAACAATAAGCTGATTTAATGGTAAAAACAACAGTACAATATAACGAAGTACTTCGGGCCTTGGTTCTTCTACCGTGCGATGTACGTATCAGACAGACAGTCAGACAGAACAGAGGCCCCGAGTGTACAGAATTCACAATATTTATGCCCACAAACGGAGAGGAGTTGTGTGGGAGGAGTTGTGTCGGTTGCTCCTCCCTAGGTGTTCATCTACTGGTGGATTTACTCCTGGGCGAGCCCTAGGCAGCGAATCAGAGTGAGTCAGCCATAGCGTGGGAGGAGTTGTGTCGGTCACTCCTCCCTAGGTGTTCATCCACTGGTGGACTCACTCCTGGGCGAGCCCTAGGCAGCAAATCAGAGTGAGTCAGCCATAGCGTGGGAAGTTTGGATCTACTGCGCCGCTGATAAGTCCCAGGCCATCTTTATGGCAGACATGAAATAAACAATTCTGGGGTGAACGTGGGGTGAAGTACCAATCCTTATCTTCGTTTATCTTCGGCACCTGGCAGTACCTCTCCGTGTCCCAATCTTCATCTCTGCACAATCTCTGCGTAGTCTCAATGTTGTCAGTTTTAGTACTTTCTCATGCAACTTTTAGCACTTTCCCATGCAACCCCCCCACGCTCCCATCCAGTCCATTAAAACCCGGGGGGGCGACTGGGTCCTCTACATTCCTAAGTCACGCACACACAATTGAGCACAGCAAGCAAAAATAATACCACCATGAGAACTTTTTGCCCTAGTTTCATAAGCATACATTTTACACAGACTATTGGCGCCTAAGATATGTCGGGCCAAGGTTATAATTATTGAAACAGGTTATACAGGTTACTTTACATGCCAGGCTTTTCACCTGCCGAGAGAATTCACATCTGTTTAGATTACAGCATTGTATATTCCGCTGCTCGCCGACAACAACACGGCACTCGATCAGCTGTTTGGGATTATCGACAAAACGGAGACTTCACGGCCAGAGGCGGCGTTCGTTGTGGCCGGGGATTTTAACACCGCTAACATGAAGAAGGTCCTGCCGAAGTACTACCAACACATCGGCTGCCCGACACGCGGGGGAAACATACTGGACCATGTTTATTCCCCTTTTCGACATGGATATAGGGCTCTCCCTCGCCCTCCTTTCGGCAAATCAGACCACATTTCATTGCTGCTGCTGCTGCTGCTGCTGCTGCTGCAGCCTGCTTACAGGCAGAAACTCAAACAGGACAGACCGGTAACTAAGTCAGTACGAGTGGAGTAAGGAGTCAGAATCAGCTCTGCAGGATTGCTTTGCATCTACGGAGTGGAGTGTGTTTGAGGACAACAACATCAACACACACACGGACACGGTCATCTGCTACATTGGGAAATGCATTGATGACGTGGTACCGAAGGTTTCTGTACGAACATTCCCGAATCAAAAGCCCTGGATAAACGGCGAGGTGCGCGGCAAGCTGAAAGCACACACTATCGCGCACAGAGCTGGAGATTTGGAGGAGTACAGGAAAACTAGATATGAACTCCGGAGAGCTATCAGCAGTGCAAAGAGACAATACAAAGAAAAAGTGGAGGCTGACTTCAGAGGCTGTAACACCCGGAACATGTGGGCGGGACTAAGAACAATGACAGACTACAAAGGAGCAGCGGGGGGTGCTGCAGGAGTGTCTGCGTGCGCATCTCTCCCAGATGAGCTAAACAGTTTTGCACGATTTGAGAGCAGCCAGGCTGTGGAGGCACAGGAGGATCAGGACCCCTGCCCTTTTGTTTTAAACAGGGCAGATGTGTGCAAATCCTTTAAAAGGGTTAACCCACACAAGGCTCCTGGACCTGATGGCATCCCTGGCCGTGTAGTTCAGCTGGTGTAAGAAATTAAAATCAATATTGAATGACGTAATTTAGCTTAAACACACACTGTAAAAAAAATCTGTAATCTAGGCAGTAAATTACTGTATTACCCACAGTAATTTACTTTGAATTTGTAATACAGTGTGATACTGTACATTATGCTGCATTGTGGGAATATTATCCTTAGGCGGGAAATGTATACAGCACTTTAAAACCATACTGTAATATTACTGCAATACTGTAATATTACTGTACAATGTACAGTCACATTACAGTATTGCAGCACTATGTACATAGTGCTGCTGCATTGTGGGAATATGATCCTTAGGCGGGAAATGTAGCAAAACCATACTATAATATTACAGCAATGCTGTAATGTTACTGTACAATGTACAACAACATTACAGCAATACTGTAAATAGTGCTGTAATGTTACAGTAACTTTTGTTATTACTGTACAATACTTTGGGGTGCCATATCAGGAGCAAGAGGAGAGAACCGCTTTGTCCTTTAACGGATTATTTAGATCTATTCACGTTATTATTGCCGTTTTTTTTTCTCAAAAGTCCGTATTTTATTTCGAGATAGAATTGTATTATTATTTGGCCAAAACTGCTGTTGAGGTAGGTCCCATTCGTGACTTAATTGTTTAGAGAGCAAGCCAACTGACTCCACAAAATGCACTGACTGTTTAGATTAGTAACGTAACGTTGGTTTCCGGTAGCCTATATTGTTAATTATTTTGTAAACTGTGTCTGTTCAGCGGGGGATCGTTTAGCTGCAGATGAAGGCTCAGATCTCGGAATTGTTGTGATTTAGGGTAATGCAGAATCAGATCGCTATCCCTTTGAGAGAGAGAGGGGGGGGGTGTGGCGCGTGCATGGTAGAGCGAGCGAGAGTGAGCGAGCGGTTGTATGTGTTGTTTTGAAGTGAAACGAAGCAGCTGCAAAATAAGTCTGTCAAGTATTTTCTGATTCGTTATTGCGTTATTTTACAAAAGTGGGTTAATGAACCCGAATTGTGTTGTTTCCCTGGAAGACTGCATAGAGTGGTTCTGAATGTAGATCCACATTTTCTGGAGCGCTACGCACTATTGGAAGATCCAAAATGTTATTTAGTTGCAAAAAATGCGATTTCTCCAGTGAGTCAGCACATGCATTTACTAGACATGTAAATCTTCATAGAAATGAAGCACATTTTTCGTTTGCTTGTGGGGTATCTGAATGCCCTTGCACATTTAAGAAGTTTTCTTCTTTTAAATCACATATGTACAGAAATCACAAAAAAACAAGCAGGTAGGCCTACACATCGAGGGCATTGATTTGACATGTCAGGTCGATGCATGTACATTTCAATCACCTGATTTTTCTAGTTTATGCACACATCTAACATGGCATATCAGAGACGGAAAAAAGATAGTGTGTCCTTATAAAGACTGCTCTAAATATTTTCGTGTCAGGTCAACATTTTCCTCACATTTGAGCAGAAAACACAGACACTCATCTTCACATCTTGAAAATGAAGAGAGACATGCTTCCCCAGATATTGACCAAAATGAGAGCTTGATAAATGAAGTTGATGAAAATGATGCCTCGGAGTATTCTGTTGACCAAGAGGCATTTCTGACAAATTTGGCTCTTTTTTATTTGAGGATGCAGGCTAAAATGCTTCTACCAGCATCCACTATTCAGTCGATCATAGAAGAGTTCCAGGAGGTCCACAACTGTGGAATGACACATGTGCTTTTAAAAGTGCGAGAAAAGTTGTCTCAACTTAATTTGCCAGAAAATGAGATTCAGCACATCATTGATGAGGTATCGCAAGATGACCCAATGAAGTTGTGTAATGAGGGAGTGTTGAGGTCAGATCATACACGAAAGACATTCTTTAAAAAAATGTTTAACTATGTTGATCCTAAACAAATCTTCCTGGGTTCAGATGGTGCAGGCAGGGAATGTTTCTGTCAGTACATTCCCATCAAAGAGACATTAAAATCTCTTCTCAGCCAGTCATCAGTTAAAGAGCAATATGTACATACAAAGATGCATAATCCTGTAGAGAATGTTATAGAGGATGTGACTGATGGGACAAACTTCAAAAAGAATGCCCTTTTACTAGAGTCTCCCTCGTCACTCTCAATCATTTTGTTTCAAGATGCATTTGAAGTTGCAAATCCCCTGGGCTCAGGCAGGAAAAAACATAAAATACTTGCAGTATACATGACACTTTCTGAGATTTTGCCACATAATAGATCATCTATTGATCCTATGCAGTTGGTGATGCTCTGCAGGGAACAGGATGTTAAGTTTTTTGGTCATGAGAAAATGTTTTCCTCTCTTATCAGAGATCTTAAGGACATTGAGGATGTAGGCTTTCAAACAGATGATGGCAAAACATTGAAGGGCTCTTTACTTGCAATATCTGGTGACAACCTTGGGTCACATTGCATTGGAGGTTTCTGTGAAAATTTCAGCACAAGTACACACTTCTGCCGATACTGCCTAATTGACAGAAAGACCTTTCACAGCGCACCACATAAGCCTGGCCCAAAAAGGACAGTTGACAGCTACAAAATAAATGTTGAAGAAGCAACAACGAGTAACAACATGTGTTGTGGGATCAAGTTTGATTCAGTCTTTAATAGTCTAAGACACTTTCATGTTTGCCAACCAGGGCTTCCACCTTGTTTGGGGCATGATCTATTTGAAGGTATTGTTTCATTTGATCTTGCGCTTTTCGTAAAACATTTTGTGACTGTGAAAAAGCATTTCTCATATGATCAGCTAAACCGTACCATTTCACAGTTCAAGTATTTAGGAAGTGATGTGAACAACAAGCCTTGTGAAATGAAACATAATGCTGAAAAGCTCGGGGACATGCAGCACAGAACTGGTGCTTTTTACGGCTTCTCCCACTTTTTGTTGGCGATCGAATTAAAGATCCTGTCGACGATCAAGTTTGGCAATTGTGTTTGAAACTCAGGGAAATTGTTGAGTTAGTTTGTGCACCAAAAATCCATCTAGACCAGATTGCATACCTGCGGATTCTGATTGAAGAGTATATACACCTAAGAAACATCACATTCCCTGCGATTCCACTGAAACCCAAGCATCATTACTTGATACACTACCCAGAACTTATCCAACAGTTTGGCCCTCTCATCCGCTTATGGACAATGCGCTTTGAAAGCAAGCACTCGTATTTTAAACAGTGTGCGAGAAAGTTGCAAAACTTCAAAAACCTTTGCAGTACATTAGCAGAGAGGCATCAATTGTTGCAAGCCTATTTATGTGCAGGCACCCTGTTTCCACCATCTTTACAAGTTGCCAGCATGGCAAATGAATTTGACGAACACTTGTACAATAGTGGTATTCAGGAAGCGGTGAGACTCCATGGTTTTAACAAAGATAACACCTCTGAAACAGCTGCTGTTGTGTACAAAGGCACACAGTACAAAAAAGGTTTCTTTGTTGTTGCTGACCAAAATGATAACGGGTATGTGTTTGGCAGGATCAAATTAATGCTCCTAAATCAGTCAAAGTTATTTTTTGTTTTAGAGGATTATCAGTCAGTGCTTCTTGTGGATCTTGGTGTTCATTGCCTCCAAATGGGTTCCAAGTATGTTTGTGTTAGTGCAGATAGTCTGTCAGACTACTACCCTCTACCAGAGTACAGACTGTTTGGCCTTAACCTTATTGCACTCCATCATTCTGTATGTATATAGGTCAAACATGGCAGCCATACAAGAGGCAGTTAGAGGTGCTCTTCCAGGATTGGAAAATGAAACATTTCGCCTTTTAGTTGAGGAATTATTGCTCGTAGTTGGCGTGGAAGATGTTGAAGACCTTCCACTTGTGAAGGAGCTGGACGTCAAGCATCTTTTAACTCCAATTCAGTGCAGGAAGATGCTGCTTGCGTTTCGAAGGAAAGGTAAGACATTTAAGTGAAATGTGTCTTGCTGCATGATCAAATTTCATCAATGGTTATTTGTCATAGCTTTATAATGTGTATTAATCACAATAACTGTCTCTACCTTTTAGAAGACGAGCAATGCCCTCAGCAAGAACTGCCGACACCTCTGCCCTTTACAAGTACTGCCCTCACCCCACCCCAGCCTAGAACCACCGACAGCCAAAGCATAACCTTGACCCTAACCTCTGTTGATCTCGCCCTCCTTCACCCAAACGCATGGGCTGAAAACTTTTGTCTTCCCTGGGAGAAACTGAACGCCAAACTGAGGCTGGCGGTATCCAAAGAAGAGAGGCCTGAAGGCACAGACAGGCGACATCTTGTGAAAGTGGTGGTGAATTCTATTCGAGAGAACTGCACAAACCCCACGCGCAGCCAATGTGCAGAAGTAGCCAAGGCTATAATAAGGAAGTACCCCAAGAGCTTCGCAGATCTTACAGAGGAGGGTGACTATATGGGCTGCGGCTACTTCACCCTGCTCACCCAAATAAAGACCAGGGTGGAGCATGTCAACAGGAATAATACAATGGCTCGCTTACGTAAAACAAAAAGGAAGGCAATGGATGATCAGGACAACCAGGAATCACACTCCTCAGTGAAAATTGACAGCTACGGCTGTGTCAATTGGCAACCCCAGGAGTGTCCAGAGGGGGAAACTCTTCAGTCTCTGGAGGAGAAGAGACAACTCATGGTGGGCATTTTTAATGAAGAGGGGGCCAGGGGAGCTCAGAGAGGCTGTGTCGGTGACAACATGGAAGACACATACATTCTCCAACGACATCACATCAATGAAAATCCACCACCAGCTGTTGCAGTGCTGGAGGAAAAGTGGCCCTTCCTGTTCACGAAAGAATTGCTGTGTTCCCACTTCAGTAAACTCACTGGGATCCATCTGCACGAGAGACTGAGTGGTGCACTACAAACAAAAGGAAAACGAATTATAAACTTTTTCAACAGTCAGCGGACCAAATGGAGAAGAGAGATACAAGATCTCCTCTCCCAAATCGAGGAGGACTCCTCAAACCAAGATCTGTGTGCCATTCTCATCATGATGGCACACTTCAAAGAAAAGGAAGAGGCTCTTTTCCTTTTGGCCGATGTAAGTGGAGTTATACATATATGTGATCTTGAAATGAAAATGTAATAATTGATGCCTTTCAAATAATACATTGCATTGTGCATTAATATTTGTGTGTGTGTGTGTGTGTGTGTGTGTGTGTGTGTGTGTAGGTGACTGCAACCAAGGAGGAAATTGAGGCTCCATTGACCCTACCAGGCACACCAAGGCTCATCATGTTAGGTAAGGATTTAGATTGCCACTTTACTTTTGAGGTGTAAAGCTGAACATGTATTTTAATTCCACATTTGAAATTGTTCAGTTTTGAAGTAGCAAACTTTTTTTGCCTTTTCCATTTTGTCCACTTCTCTTGACCCCTTTTATTTCCAGGAGGGCTCAGCCTCTTTAATGTTCAGGAAATGTGACAACATTTTCAATATATTTCAGGAAATTCCATTTTGGGAGCTTCGAAATGGATGGTGTCGCTTGAAGGTAGAGTCATCTGCACTCTGCCGAACCAGGCCAACTTTATGGATGCATTCACGGTCTTCTTTGGGTTCTTCTTTGTACTCAATATCCAGTACCAAGAGGAGGCCTCAACAATCCTGGAGTTCATTCAGAGGCAAGTTCTAAACTCACGATAACATGGAGCTTAGGAGCTGTCTTTCTCCAGTAATACTGGTAGTTGAAAGAATGAACTTGTTTAGGCTGATTCTGTGAGCTGCAGCTGACCACGCCCCCCAGCAAGAGAGGGGAGCGTGCTTTGAGATCAGCTGCTGGGCTGTCAGAAGAGGTGGAGGAAAAGAGATCTCCGTCCTCCGTGTTTTATTCTTATATGATTAGTCATTATTCATTTGTTTTAAAGCTCAATAAATAACAACGAAGACCTTTGACCGGCAGTTTTCTAATTTTGTCCGGAAGATTTAAACTTTAACGGACATGTTGACCGGGCGAAAAAAACCTAACTGAAACTCTGCCGCACGGTCCCCTCGTTCCTTGGAAGAGGCGGAGAGGTGGGTGTTTGTCATTCTGCTGGTGGACTACCGGAGAGAATTACAGTGCTTGCCTCGACGGGGAGGGATTGCATTGAATTACAGCAGCAGGAGGCGCAAACGCTTGCCTCGGGGAGGGAGAAAAAGAGCCACAGCGGAGAATAAACAGAAGGGCAACCATGGCAACCATGCGCGGGAAGTCTTCTTCGCTGCTTTTGTGGCAGACTACAGCACCACTTACAGGCCTGGCATATGTACTACATCGTCTCCAGCGCTTTCGAGTGGCAATGGCCGGCCGTGGCCCAACCCCACATTCCCCTGATAGGTGGAGAGTTGGCCCAATAGCCGTAGCGCACTTCTGTGACGACATATAAAGTGTTCAAATCTGGATCAGTCTGTATCAGATCCGTTGCAGGCCCGTTTTTAGAGATTTGGGTATGGAGGAAAAGAGAAAGGGTTGTGTTTTATGACACTTGGTGAGGTCCCCTTTAAATTAATAATAAATTAATTTTTTCACATAAATTTTATTAAGTATGCAAAAGTAAAAATGTCTTACAAAAACGACGCCAGATGTCACTGTAGTGTATATTTCTGTATATTTTTTTGAAAATCTAGTGTATACATAATTTTCCTACACATGTATTCACTGGGGTCTCTAACCTGCAAGTTGCTCTTTAAGTGGTCGTTTGGCTTTTCTTATTAATTTCTCACCTGGCCATCTGCAGAAAAGAAGAATGCTGAAATCAGTGACTGGATGGGTTAACTAAATATAATTAAAATGTATCTACAGATTCCTGGTCAGGATAAATCCTGTCGATGGCACAAAGTGCTCGTCAAAAAGGTGTGAGCCGCAAGAGTGGACAAGTGGTGCAGAGGAAGAGCTCCGCACTCAATCTTCATGTTGCCAGATTCCTTCAAGATCTGACGGAGTTTGAATGGAAGACAAAAAATTGAAATCCAGAATCTGCCTGAAAAAGTAACTTCAGGAGAGAGAGAGAGAGAGAGAGAGAGAGAGAGAGAGAGAGAGAGAGAGAGAGAGAGAGAGAGAGAGAGAGAGAGTGTTCTAACTAAAATATCGCCTCCAGGATCACTTTTGTTTTTTACTTCCATATAATTACAGAAGATGTACTGTTGTGATTTTGTATTTGAATTGGTCTGTTGTATTGGAATCTGTTATGAACTGCAATTGAATCTGTTATGAACTTTTGTATATTTATCTTTTATGAACTGTTGTATTGTCATCTGTTTTTTTTATATTGAGACCACATATGCATACTTCTTTTCGAAAGCACCTCGTTTAATGTTAAATGTTCTAACTAAAATATCGCCTCCAGGATCACTTTTGTTTCTTTTACTTCCATATAATTACAGAAGATGTACTGTTGTGATTTTGTATTTGAATTGGTCTGTTGTATTGGAATCTGTTATGAACTGCAATTGAATCTGTTATGAACTGTTGTATATATGTCTTTTATGAACTATTGTATTGTAATCTGTTTTTTTTATATTGAATTTAACATTGAAATCAAATCAATAAACATATTTTATTTAAATTGTATCCTGGTTTTTGTTTATCGTTTCAGGTACAGTAGCACGAGACAAGGATCTAAAAGTTTTCTTCAAGTTTGTATCTTCTTGGTCGAATGCACTTATTGTAAGTCGCTTTGGATAAAAACGTCAGCTAAATGTATTGTAAAAGTGGGTAAAGATAAAACTGCAGTAATATACTGTTTTAATGCATACTGTAAAATTATACTGTATAAACTACAGTAATGTATTTTTGTTCACAATATAAGTATTGTATAATCACAGTAAAATATTGTTTTTGAGATTACAGCAACCTACAAAATTACAGTAATATACAGTAAAATAAAAACACAGCACTGATTTTATTACTGTAAACTAAATACAGGATCGCTACTGTAAAGTAAAAATACAGTACTGATTTTATTACTGTAAACTAAATACAGGATCGCTACTGTAAAGTAAAAATACAGTAACTTGTTGGCAACTTTGCTGCCAGTAATTTACTGTAAAATCCCCCATAATTTTTTTAACACAGTAAGCTTAAAACTGTTTTATTCTGAAAACAGTTCCGTTTAAAGTTTATTTTGAAAGACGATGCCGTTGACAACAATGACCACTTCCGGTTTTACTTTAACAACGATTACAGCCGTTAAAATGCATTAAATAAAAAGTCATGAAAGAGAGTATGAGGAGAAAAGGCGTGTGGAGTTATACAATGAAGACACTACGTCTAAATCCTCTGTTTTACGCAATATCGGACACAAGAAGAAAGCGGTGGGAGGACCCCCGACGCCACGGGAGCCATGCGAGGAGGAGTCACGGAAGAGATATAGCTAACGGGAGAGGGTTTTGTCGCTCTCTTTCCATCGCTGCAACTTCGAGACAACATCAGCTGCTGTTGTCCCACTACGCCTCTGTTTGTTTCATTACCACGCTACTTAATTAAAGTAACCAATTTGACCCTTTTCAGAGACTCCATTGTCTCTTATTTTTAAACTTCTTCCTGGACGCGAGAGAACCAACACAGATCTGCAATTTGGATGACGTGACGCGACCGGGAGAGAAACCAGCCAGTTTCAACGGAGATCCTGCAAATCATAGAGACACAAAAGGGCCCAGATACATGGTATCTATGGTAAGTAACCTGTATAACCTGTTTCAATAACTATAACCTTGGCCCGACATATCTTAGGCGCCAATAGTCTGTGTAAAATGTATGCTTGTGAAACTGCTTATGAAACTAGGGCAATATTCTTATTATTACATTATTTGCTTACTGTGCTCATTGTATGTGCCGTGACTTAGGAATAAATGGACCCAATCACCCCCCCCAAGTTTTGATGGGGTGGGCAGGAACGTAGGGAAAAGTTACATGAGAAAGTTTTTAGCTTGCAATATTGAAAGTAGCAAGGTCATGTGCAGAGACTGAGAGAACACAAAGAGGTAGTCAGAACAGCACATCGCACCGGCCTTGACTCTGTATGGGAGGCTCGCTCCCCTTTTTCACAGGTGCTACATTTCATGCAAAGATAAAGATTGTCATGTTCAACCAAAAGTAACCCCACATCAAGGACACGCTCTGTCTCGGAGTGGAAGACTCTGCTCCAGGAGTGAATCCACCTGGCTGACTCACTCTGATTCGCTGCCTAGGGCTCGCCCAGGAGTGAATCCACCAGTAGATAACACCTAGGGAGGAGCAACCGACACAACTCCTCCCACACAACTCCTCCCCGCTTATGTGTATAAAATACTGTAACATTCTTACACTCGGGGCCCCTGTTCTGTCTGACTGTCTGATACGTATATCGCACGGTAGTAGAACCAGGGCCCGAAGTACTTCGTTATATTGTACTGTTGCTTTTACCATTAAATCAGCTTATTGTTAACCTCATATCTCGGTGTCTGAGTCCTTCCTCTTATAGCAGACCACTCATCAACGAACGGCGCGGAGCAGGCTCGAACCTTCAACCACTCCAAAGGGTGGTGCTCCAACAATACTGGTGACCCCAGTCAAATCAAATTCTTCGATAGCTTATGTAGGAACTTTTAGATTTGTGTGTTGATGGCGAGCAGGTGAGCCTGAGAAGAACTGTTCATGTAATGTTAAAAACAAACAACCAAATTTATAACAGATATATAACACGTGGCGTTGTTCTGAGGCAGGCAAGGGTAAGAACCATTTCCTTCTTTGTTCTTTCATTAACGCTGAATAATATTAATGTGTGTGTGTGTGTGTTTTTTAAGCCGGAAAGTATAGTAAAGTATAATGTGTTTTTAAGCCGGAAATATTAATGTGTGTTTTTAATTGAAAAGTGTGTGTGAAATCAGTTCGGCTGATAAATAGGAATGTGTGAAATCAGTTCGGCTGATAAAAAAGTGTGTGTGAAGTCAGTTCGGCTGATAAATAGGAATGTGTGAAATCAGTTCGGCTGATAAAAAAGTGTGTGTGAAGTCAGTTCGGCTGATAAATAGGAATGTGCGAAATCAGTAAGGCTGATAAATAGGAATGTGTGAAATCAGTCAGGCTGATAAATTGAAGTGAGTGATTGTGTAACACAGTTTGGGCTGTTTAAAAAAGTCCTTCATGAAGGCCTGATGAAATTTGCTTTATCGGTGGTTATACTGTTGTGTTTTCAACCAGGCATTGCGCGTGGATTACGATGCGGAGTTACGGCAGCATTACGTTAATTTAGACGACGGTCTGTTAATAGTCGCTGACTTGTTTCTATATTAGTCCCATGATAGCGTGTTTAAACAGCAACAGATAACCATAGTGACTATAAAGTATAAAAATTACGTTATTATGTTTAAGGCCTATAACGTAAGGGTTTAAGGCCCATTTTCGTAGTAAACTAAATAGATTTGTTAGTATTTTAAACTAAAATTTTATTTTGTCTTGTATTTTTAAAACAATAACTTACAACACATGTTTCCTTTGTTGTAGTACATTTAAAGATCATCCCGCCATTACTCAATTTCATCTGTGAGATGACCCCATGAGGAGAGTCGCCATTTTTTGAAAGGCGAACCAAAGGACTCCTTTGTTCCTTGTCACCCAGTTGGTTAGACCCCATGAGGCCAAGTCATTCTTTCTGACCTCCATCTTGTGAAAGACAAATCATTGTCCTTTGTTCATTAGTCGGTTTATCTATACATATTGTAATTGGAGTTTTGTTTTTATAAAGAAGGATTATTGTATTTTCTAAATGCGCAGTGTTTTCCCAGATATTGGACTTTAAGCTCTCCAAACTGGATGTTGAAGTATTTGTGCTTGCAAATGTATTTTGGCGTGTTTATGCTTCATTGTTTAACCATACTGTAAATTTTCTTCCCATTTCGAAGACATTCTTAGGAAACAGAAGCTTATTCTTGTTACATAGAAGTCAGTTTTACAACAGCTATCCCTGGTGGATGAAGCTGAAAACAGCGCACTCTGCTGGTTGTATAGAATTGTTGCACATTGCAGGAGTAAAAACTTATACATGACACATAACATATTATAGGCAGAATTACAATTATATGCTGAAGTTTAATTTCAAGTGTTATAAATTAACACATACTTCACCACACACAGATAGAATTACATGTGGTTTCTAATTTTAAAATAAGAAACCTTACATAATAGTCTTTCAACCTAGACTGTAGAATACAAAAACACCATATTATTGAAGTATTGAAGTGAACACATTTTATGACATTAGCATAATTTCATAAACTAGTGTATACTCTGTACACAGCATATTTGGATTTTCACCATATTTCTATTTTCATATTTTAAAAGTCAAAACCATACGCTGTTCATTTTTTATTTTTTTCTGATTTTAAAATTTGCAATATTTCAAAATTTTGAATTTAGCTTTCCATCTAAAAAAAAAATGTAAATGTTTTTTTCAGATTTTAAAGTTGAGGCCAGATTACATAGGATACTTCCATAAAGAATACAAAGGTACTATTCAGAGGATTAGTAATTAATCTTTGATAATTTAGTAATTTCATTCAAGTATTTAAGAAACATGTCACCGAAAGAAACTAAGTTGAGAGCACTTGCAGTGCCAGGCTCAACTGCAGATATCAAGGAGAGGGTAAACATGAGATCAGATTCTATGACATACCCCAGAGAAAGGAATATGGCTAGGAAACAAATCAAGAAGATGATGAACTCGTGGCAAACCAGAGGACTGTTCCCAGCAGATGATCAGCCTGGACCAACGAAAGCTCATAGAAAAGCTGTGACTGACTATGAGAATGGAGAATACCTGCGACAGCAAGAAGCATGGATCAAAGCCGGACGACCCTCTTGGTATGGACTTGCACAGAATGCTATGAACAAAGCTGAAGTAAGAAAATCACAATTTATAGCTCTGATGCTCCATCTCAAATATGTTACTATAGGGACGGTAGACATGTACGTCGCTCAAGAAGCAGATCTGACAGTAAAGGTAGACACGACAGAAAAAATTGAAGAAGCTCCAGTTATCCAAACATCGAAGCTCTATACAAGCTTCACTGAAGCGCCTCCTCCCTACATGAAAAAAAAAAAGACCTTTTCTCTCAATCCTCAATACAAGCCCCGACTTTTGGTATTTCAGGAGAAGTATTGCATTTGGATGGAGTCCCCACAGAAAGAAGGGTCAAAGAATTGGAGTATGAACTGAAGGCGGAACTCAACAGAAGATTAGGAGAACACAGCAAAAGAATGGAAGAAGAACTCAAGAGACGAGGAGTTGAAAGGCGAAGAGAAAAAGAAACATACAGATTAATTACAGAAGAAGGAAACGCAGTGGAAGCACTAAACCTAAGACTCTTGCAGATACAGATGGCAGCTAAGATAGAGATGGCCATACTAGAAGAGAAGGCAGGGCAGACACCTCCAACAGTTCAAACTCAGGTAGTGCCAGAGATTCAGATGCAGAATCAACAAAGAGGCAGGGGGTCTCAGGGATGTCAAAAAGGAACAGAGGAAGCTCAGAGGGCCAGACCACCAGGTCATTCATCTTCAGACCAGAAGGGAATCTTGAAATCCAGCTATATTGAGCCATATCTGTCACCACAGGAGGGAGACATTGAATGTTATTTAAAAAATCGTGAGTAGCATATTGCATTTAAATATAAAGCATCCACAGATTAGTAGAAGAAGATTAAAACATAGTAGAACATTTAGCAGACTATTTCTGTAATTATGAGAAGGAAAGAGATTACGAGTGATGTTGTTCCCCCACACAGAAAACTATTGTGTCCACACTAGTGAGGTCAAGACGATGGGTTTTCACCCAAAAGATGAAGAGGAAAAACTTAGTACTCGCCCAAGACGGAGGGTCCTTACCAAGTCCTCCTGTTTACACCGACTGCAGTTCAAGGGGCGAAGATACACCTGACGTGGAGCTGTTGAGACCTGAAAACAGAAACTCGATTCTGCTGTGGTGAAGTCTGGCTACAAAGGGAGGTGTTCCGATAGGGTCGCTTGTCTCAAACCAGTGAAGAAGTCAACAAGAACCCAGCAGAGCTAGAGAGTGACTGTTAGCGGGAGAACAGTGACAGAGCGAAATAAACTGACACAACAATTACCAGCCAGTACATAGATAGACCCCGTCAGAAGACCGGGGCTGTGTTTAAAGGGGAACTTCATTTATTATTAGTTGAAGTATAGTTTTTTAGTCAAACAATTATGTGATGTATGGAGTCAGATTACATTTTCTCATAAACACATTTTTATAATCAGTCTGCAGCTTTTGTTTTAAAGCATGAGCTGCCAACTCAATAAACTGAGACTAATTAAGCGCTGAGATTAAAGGTTGTGGTGTTTTTTACAGCAGTTTCAAGAATCAGTCTTTATTTGTTTAAGTGATTTTTTAGATTTATAATGTAGTGCATAAGGCAATATATCTAATTTTAAGTGAGGGGCACCAGCCCTTCATGTTCGTCTGCATGTAACCCTATGTGAGAATAGTTCGAATTTTCCCTCTAGGATAGAGAGATATTATTTTGTCATGATAGGTTTGTCCAGCTGCACTCAGCATTGTCAGCCAAGCCTCTAGTCCTAGAGCTACTAAGACGCATTAGCAACACCAAGGGAGTTGTTTTTCGCAGCAACAATGATACATAATACCATGACAAAAGCCATTATTGAACTAACAAGATGTAAACTATTTCTTTGCTAATGGCAGATTTTTAGTAAATATGCATGTATACCATCGGAAGACGATACATCACACAACATCTTTGTACGCCTTGTGGGTACACGGAGAATTTATATTTATTTAATACAAAGTTATGGGTTTTCCATGTCCTATTCATAATAGGGTAATCATTGCAATATTAATTGAGCATTTTATGCTCAAAGGAGGGAATGTCATGATTAATCAGATAATTGGTTTCGGTGACGTTGTAGTTAATAAATAATAACATGTTGTCAACAATAGGTCACATAACAACAAAAGATATGCCAAAGCTTGGGCCTCCTCCAAGGAGGGAGTGGTCCAGTTTTGGATATTAGACAAATAGAAGTGGATGAATATGTCAGAGCTCTGAGTAATATTATCCAAGTTTTGTCTACACAGGCTAGAAAAAACTGCAGAGATACCAGACGAGACACCAGAAGAGACTCCTGTTCGGCCAGGTGATTGGGTGAGGGTGAAAGTTCACAAAAGAAAGTGGGCTGATCCCCGGTGGTCGGAACCGTGAGAAGTTGTAATGAACTTCACACGCGCTCCGGTTTAAAGGTAAAGAAAAAAGGAGCAAATTGACACCACCTCACACATTGCCACCCTTCACTGGCAACTTCCTGAAAATTCTTGGAAGTTAGGATTGATTTGGCAGATCTGGAACAAAACAATAAATAGAAATAAGATCAAGAGACATTGAGATAGAAACAGCTCAAAAGACGAATTGTCTTTAGAATTTTATAGATTGTACACTAAAGTGAAAACATTTTTTGTTTTACACCTGAAAAAGAGTCCAACGTTTTGTTACTATTTTTATATACGTTATTTTTGTTCTCATCATTTTAAATTCTGTAAACTGACACAACCATGGATAAAATAGAGATTATGTCAAGAGTCAGAATAGCATTGTTGATTGTGTTCATTACATTTGGCACCTTTCTGGTTGGATGGGGAGTACAATATCATGAAAAACATGGATCCATTAGTTCACTCATAGAAAATGCCCACATCACTAACAAAACTCCAGCTGTGTTTCAGAGACTTTCACTTATCCCCAGAGCCAAAAGATCAGCTGAGCAACAAGAGGAGGAGTTAGAAATACTCGTTCCCAAAGGTGAGGAGGTTATAATCAAGATGATTCACCCCCCCTATATGCAGATCTTGTACCAAATGATGAGATGGGTTTAAGTGATCGGAATATTTAAGTGATGGAGATTTACAAATTAGGGAAATCTACAAATACACTGGATCCATGTTTTAGTCTGTACCAGAAACACCCCCCTTTAAGACTATGGACAACCGACCGGTGACCTATCTGATCACAATTATTGAAAAATTATTACAGTAGAGATAGGCTACTAACCCACGACGACAGCTGTGTATGTACAAACTCTATGAACAAAATTTCCCAGCAGATTGTGGCTACACCACAGATATATCCAGTCACAAAAGTTACTAATGTTCTAAATAACAGTGAGATTTAAGATATTGGAGAATATATGGGGACGTTCTTTTTTAGTGTGTGAAATATGTGATGCTTGAAACCAGTGGGTATTTCAATTTATGGAAGAAAATGGTTTCCTGAAAGTTATTTGGAGTAAACATGTTACAATGGGTGAAAACAATGTTTAGGGATATGGTCAAATTTAGCAGACATGAATTGTGTTTAGATGGCATTTAACATCTAAGACAGATAGTATGATTAGTAAAATAGAGTGGAAAAGATTGGATTTATTTTACCTCAGTGTGTTAGAATTTTCCATAGGGAATGCATCCCGAGACCTGGACTCTCTCTCTCTCTGCCTGTCAGACCGCTACGACCCCTATCTTCCAAGCAGACAAAATACCTCACCACAGGAGACTCCTCCTTCTCCATCGAACAGACAGAGAACCAGAGCTGAACCAACAACGACGAGACTGCATCCAGAACCATCTCCACCTGAGGCATCCAGAACCAAAACAGCATGCTGACATAAAGAGGCATACTCTCATCAGTCCCTCAGACAGGACAAGAAGTTCCAAGCTGAGCCACGAGATTTAAAGTAACCTGTATATCCTATATAACCTGTTTCAATAATTATAACTTTGTCTGTGTAAAATGTATACTTATGAAACTAGACCAAGTGTTCTTATTTTCCTTTGTTTGCTGTGGTCAATTGTGTGTGCGTTGACTTAGGAATGTAGAGGATCCAGTCGCCCCCCCCCGGGTTTTTAATGGGCCGGATAGGAGCATGGGGGGGTTGCAGGAGAAAGGTAATAAAACTGACACCATTGAGTCTATGCAGAGATTGTACTGAGAGAAAGATTGGGATGCGGAGTGGTACGGCCAGGTGCTGAGGATAACCGAAGATAAGGATTGGTACCTCACCCCCGTTCAACCCAGAATTGTTTATTTTATGGCTGCCATAAAAGATGACCTGGGACTGATCGGCGGCGCAGGAGATCCAAACTTCCCACACTATGGCTGACTCACTCTGATTCGCTGTTTAGACCTCGTCAATGGCTGACTCACTCTGATTCACTGCCTAGGGCTCGCCCAGGAGTGAGTCCACCAATGGATGAACACCTAGGGAGGAGCAACCGACACAACTCCTCCCACACAACTCCTCTCCGTTTGTGGGATAAATATTGTGAATTCTGTACACTCGCGGCCTCTGTTCGTCTGACTGTCTGATACGTACATCGCACGGTGGAAGAGCTGAGGCCCGAAGTACTTCGTTATATAAGTACTTCGTTATATTGTACTGTTGTTTCTACCATTAAATCAGCTTATTGTTTAATCTCATATCTCTGTCTGAGCCGTTCCTTTTTACAGCAGACCACTCATCAAACGAACAGCGCGGAGCGGGCTCAAACCTTCAACAACTGAAGGGTGCTTAAATCCAACAATTTGGTGACCCCGACGTGATGAGTAGGGTCTCATAGAAGGCACACCGGCAGCCAGCGGACGAACGGTCCAGGGAAGACACCTCGAATACCTCTGACAACTAAACCAGGGCGCCCCACAACAGAAAGGTGAGCAGATACCTGTTATTATCAAAATCTGTGATTGGCTATACTACAACATTTTAGAGTTGTCAGCGGCATTTTCAGTGTTTTAGTCTTACGGTAGAAAGAACAGTACTACAGAATAACACTTTCCAGTCTCAAAGAGGAGCTGCAGTTGTGTTATATGTGGGGTATTTCAAGAGGAGAAACGCAACTTTCAAATCAATTTGAAATGACCGGATCTCGCAAACTCTTGCTGTGGGGTTAATCTAGAAGACTAAACGTGACGATAAAGAGATTCTGTAGACTGGGTTTCGACTCCTTGCCAAAAGCCACTCGCCGAAAGGGGTGTAGAAGCGCTTTTGGAAGTCTCTCCATCTGTTGAAATATACATCGCACTATAAAAGTCAACTAGACTGTACGGGGAATATATTAACTTTGTAACGAGATTGCAGTGGTTTTAAATTGTTAAAGGAAGTCCAGCTGCAATCATCGTCCGAGATTTCAGTGGTTTTAAAATAGTTAAAGGAAGTCCAGCTGAAATACTCTGAGAAATAAGGTGACACACACAGTAATTCTTAGACGAATTCTGGGGTTGGGGCTCATCGACTAACGTAAACAGGCAACCCTTAGACGGATCTGGGGTTACGTTAGGTATATTTATTTTGAGTGTGATTAACTGTGTAACGAGATTGCAGTGGTTATAAATTTTGTAAAGGAAGTCCAGCTGCAATCGTCGTCCGAGATTTCAGTGGTTTTAAATGTTGTAAAGGAAGTCCAGCTGAAATACTCTGAGAAATAAGGTGACACACACAGTAATTCTTAGACGAATTCTGGGGTTGGGGCTCATCGACTAAGTACACAGGCAATCCTTAGACGGATCTGGGGTTACGTAAGGTATATTTATTTTGAGTTTGATTAAGTGTGGCTTGATATTGAGTAAGAAAAAGGTTGATAGGCGCTGTGAGAATGGGTCTGCAGAGAGAATTTCGCCTTGATGCCAACTGGCTGTTATCAGCCTGCAGCCAGGGAGGAGAAATCAGCAGAGCTGCCTGCACTGAGTGTGTGTGTGTGTGAGGAAGTCCGTGGATTGGTCAATTTGGACCAATCAGCGCGGGTTTAACGTAACGGCTAAGCGGTCCTACGACGCTGGTTATCAACTCGGTAAATCGAGCCAGGGTTTCTCTCTCCAGCTGAGAGCGCGTTCACGTGAAAGGGACAAGTGTACTAACAGCGCAGCGTCATACATCATTAATGAAAAGTAAATTAATATTAGACAAATATGAACTTTAAACATCCATGACTTAAACATATAATAAAGGATACAAGCCACATAGTTGCACCTGCAAGGTGAATATAGAGCAACTGGTTAAAAAATAAATAAACTACCGAGTGTTTGAAAGCGTACAACAGTTTTATGTTATCACTGTTGCCCATCTAAGACACGAGTGGATCTGACTTTAATTACATTTGAGTTGAGTGTTTCGTCAACCTAATGTGTTGCTTAAAATAATACTTCTGCATACAGTATGTGACAATGTAAGTGTTGCACGGTCAGATACGGCTCGAGAAGCTGACTTAGACAAGGAAATATATGATATATTATGATATTATATGATCGATGATGTGATATGAATGATAAGTGCGACACTGTTGTGTTCTAATATACTCCTGCCAATAGGGGGCGCAGTGTAACCAGAGTAACATACAATGTTGAGAGAAGAAGTGTAAGCCCGGGAGTTGATGCTGTGGCAGTTAAGCATGAAGAACAGTAAAGAGTTGAGTACCCGTATCCTCTGTCCCTTGTTTCATTAATTTCTTTCTACTAATACACAACAAATTGGCGACGAGGATGGCCGTGGCTTCTACTCCTTTACCTCCCACCTTTCTTCAGTGTCCGGGAGAACCTACTATGCCATTTGGAACATGGCTAAAAATGTTCGAAAACTATCTGCTAGTGATCGACGTGGAAGGAGCCAAGTGGCCGGATACCCGTATACGTGCAATGCTGCTACACAGCGTCGGCACCGAAGCACAGAGGATTTTCTACACATTGACTGAAACGGGAACTACATACAACCATGCCGTGACTGCACTACGGGCGCATTTCGTACCGAAGGTAAACCTAATTGCGGAGAGACACAGGTTCCGCCAACGAGCCCAGAGACATGATGAAACAATTGCACAGTACGTCTCTGCGCTACGTGAAATGCTCGTTTTTTGTGAATTTGGAAATGCAGAACAGGATATGCTGCGTGATCAGATTGTGGAAAAAGCCTACAGTGGACGCATACGTGAACGCTTACTGCTAGAAGACAAACTGACACTGGATAAAGCCATTCAGATTGCAAATCAGGTGGAAACGGCGGCGCGCAACGTGGCCGAGTTCTCCAACAGTGAAGTGCCTGTGAGAGAGATCAGCGCGCCAAAATGGGAACAAAAACGTTCCGCTGCAAGTAAACAAAGGCAAGGTGAGAGAAAGTCTGAGCAAGCACGAAGATGTTACAGATGTGATTCAGATAAACATATGGCCAATTCCACACAATGCCCTGCTACAAACAAAATATGCAAATCCTGTGGAAAAACTGGGCATTTTGCCAAAGTGTGTCGTTCAGAACAAAAACGTGAAGTGAGGGAGGTCGTTATTCCAGAACTGACTGTTTTATTGCTGAATAATTCTGCCCCAAAAGAGAACAAATAATGTGCACTGTAGATTTGGGACTTTCTCCTGCTAACCAGTCATTTGAGATGATAGTAGATACTGGTTCTTCAGTGTCACTGCTGCCGGCTCATGTGTACGAGACCTATTTCAGTCACATACCACTGAAACCTACAAAGGTTCCTCTAGTCACATACTCAAGACAGAGAATCCCGTACTAGGGAAACTGCATTTACGTGTATTCCATGACGGAAATACTGCCTCAGCTACCCTTTTCATTGTGAAGTCAGGTTCAATACTGCTGGGCCTGGACCTGTTGAGGCACTGGAAATGGTCATCATGAGAAACAGAGTGGTACTGAAGTCAGAGCAGACAGTCAGAGAGATAACAACCCCACCTGCAACTCCTACTACACCGACACCTACTGCATCTGCACCTGTTAATACAGCTTTACCTATGGGCTGTGTTAGGAACGTTGTACACAAAGTAAAAGTGAAAGATGAGGTGAAGCCTGTGCAGCAGAAATTGAGAAGGCTTCCATTCTCAGTCAGAGATGCTGTTTCTGCAGAGTTAAAGCGCCTTCTTGATGCTGACATCATTGAAAAAATAGATGCCTCTCCCTGGGTATCACCGATCGTTGTGACTCAACGAAAGAACTCATCTAAAATAAGGATGTGTACAGACCTCAGGGAGCCTAACAAGGCCGTCATAATGGATTGCTACCCCATTCCACACATGGAGGAGCTCTTCTCAGAACTCAGAGGAGCTACCATATTCTCAACCCTCGACCTGGCTAATGCATACTACCAGCTTCCACTGCATGAGGACAGCAGAGATCTGACTGCTTTCATTACTCACGAGGGACTTTCAGGTACAAGCGAGTTTCTATGGGCTAGCATCAGCACCCTCAGCGTTTCAGAAGATGATGTCCATGGTGCTGAAAGATTTACCTGGAGTGCAGGCATATCTGGATGATATCATAATTTACTCCTCATGCCGTGCTGAGCATGAAACCCGCCTGAAAGCAGTACTGTACCGACTGCAGGAAGCTGGACTAAGTCTCAACACAGATAAATGCAAATTCTACCAGGACAAACTAACGTATCTAGGACACAGCATAAGCAAGGAAGGTCTGCTGCCAAATGATGACCACATTGCAGCTATTCGGGATGCTCCATCACCCAGTGATCCAGTGACTCTCAGGTCTTTTCTTGGCCTAACATCGTGGTACTCCAAGTTCATACAGAACTATGCAACTGTGGTGGAACCAATGAGAGATGTGCTACGCAGAGCTACATTCACATGGACTGATGAGGCACAGAGTAGTTTTCAGCAGGTTAAACTACTCATCACAGACAGTTCATCACTCGCTCTTTTTGACCCGTCACGGCCCACCATAGTGTCTACAGATGCCTCAGACTATGGCATAGGTGGGGTGCTGACACAGATACATCCTGACAACACTGAAAGAACAGTGGCATTTGCTTCCCGCTCTCTTAGTGCTGCAGAGAGAAAGTACTCTGTGGTAGAAAAAGAAGCTTTGGCCTGTGTGTGGGCTGCAGAGCGTTGGAGAACCTACTTGTGGGGAACAAAGTTCACCTTAAGGACTGATCACCAAGCTTTGACCACACTCTTGGCTACAAAAGGCATGGGGAGAGCTGGTATGAGAGTAGCACGCTGGTCTGCCAGGCTACTCTGCTTCAACTATGATATTGTCTACAGACCCGGTGCTCAGAACCATGCAGCAGATTGCCTTTCCCGCCTGCCACTGCCACACGGACAGGACTGCACCTCAGACACGGAACCAGAGACGGTTGCTGCTGTCTCTGCCCTGCTGACTGCTGTTCCCTCGTCTGACTTCACAGATGCCTGCACTTCCTGTCCAGAGTTACGTCAGCTACGCAACTACATGACAGACGGGTGGCCAGCTTCATCCAAAGGCCTGCCTGCTAACATGTTGCCGTACTACCAGGTGAGAAATGAACTTTCTGCACATGAACAACTCATTCTGAGAGGGAGTCACAGGTTAGTTGTTCCAGTAAAGCTACACTCACACATGGTATCCTTAGCACACGAGAGCCACCAAGGCATTGTACGCACAAAACAGAGACTCAGAGACTTGTATTGGTGGCCTAAAATGGATGCACTGGTACAATCGGTTATCGCCGCCTGTGTGTCCTGCCAGATGAATGATAAAACAGCTAAAACTAACCCTGCACCTATGACACCAGTCCCTCTGCCTCAGGGGCCATGGCAAAAGCTTGCACTTGACATCGTGGGCCCATTTGAGACTGGTCCGGTGGACTGTAAGTTTGCTATTACTATGACTGACTACTATTCAAAATGGCCAGAAGTGTGTTTTGCCCCAAGATGCACTACTGCAACAGTGATCACCTTCATGAGATCAGTGTTCAGCCAAAAGGGAACCCTGTGTCTGTGGTGACAGATAACGGTCCACAATTCACATCCTCAGAACTCGCCTCTTTCCTAGAAGAAAGAGACATCCAACACATCAGGACTACAATCTACCATCCAGAAGGAAATGGAGCTGTGGAGAGGCTAAATAGAGTGCTGAAGGAAAGCATTCTCACGGCACAGAGAGAGAACGCTCCGTGGAAAGCTCACGTTGCTGAGTTTCTTCAGGTCTACAGAGCTACACCTCACGCCACTACAGGGACATCTCCGTTCCAGCTCATGTATGGAAGAAAAATGCGAACCAAACTCTCAATCCTGCCACAGCTTACGGATACTCAGGATCAGGAACTGAGAGACAGAGTGGAAAAGAAACAGTGGCACATGAAAACATATTCTGATGCAAAAAGAAATGCCAAGATTCCCAAAATACATCCGGGAAGCCTGGTGCGTGTGAGAAACCCGCTGCATGTCAAAAAGGGAAAGCCAAAGTTCAGTGAGCCTCTGAAAGTGACCAAGCAGAAAGGACCTCACAGTTACACACTTGATAATGGAAAAACCTGGGATGCTTCACACCTGTCGGTGCTTCCAGAAACATTCACTCCTCCATCAGAAGAAGTGAGGCCTGCTGAGCCAGCTACAGTGCATGGTGCTCAGAGCAGGAACCAGCGAATCAGAAAGCAGCCTGTTTGGATTGAGGACTATGTCACTTAAACTGTGGTTGAATTAATGTTTGAAAATGTTCTGCATATTGTGATATGTGAAGTTATTATCATTACAGATGGTTTCATGGTTACTACATAAGTGTCTGTTTAAAATGCTAATGTTATGCATGCTGTTCAAGTGGAGAAGTAACTCTTTTTAAGAAGGGGGGAAATGTTGTGTTCTAATATACTCCTGCCAATAGGGGGCGCAGTGTAACCAGAGTAACATACAATGTTGAGAGAAGAAGTGTAAGCCCGGGAGTTGATGCTGTGGCAGTTAAGCATGAAGAACAGTAAAGAGTTGAGTACCCGTATCCTCTGTCCCTTGTTTCATTAATTTCTTTCTACTAATACACAACAGACACGTCGGCGTCTTCTCTTCATACGGCAGTTTAAACTGTATTTCCTTTATCCTGTAATATGACTTGATAGATTTAAACTCCGCACGCTGAGCTCTGATCAGGCGCAGCTTTCACTGAGTTGATCTCTTTTCTATAGACGCCGGAGGCAGGCAGCGTCAGGTAAAACAAGTTATTTAGCCTTCCCAAACCTGAGCCTTACGCGCCGCCAATAATACACCTCGCACCGAAAACTATCAGACTGTATACCTGTGGGAATAAAACTACAATAATTAGTAAATTATAGTACGCAGAGATATCTGGTATTTTTTATAAAAAACTAAAACCTTTAGGAGAAGCAGATACGAACGAAGTCAAAATGGAAGGAGAATTTGAACGTGAAGAGAGAGAATTAGGAGTCCCTGTTCCGGGGAGTTTAAGGGAACAGTGGGGACAAGCAGAGAGATTGATACTTAGCGGACTTAAGCCCGGAGATCATAAAAAGGCGAGCAGCGATCTCCGTTTCTTACACGATCAGATGATCGCAGAGAATAGAGTAGAGGGTGACGAGGCAATAAGTCTCCTAGCCACAGCACTCAATACATACGAGCGACAGTTGGTTCGGAAATTAGAAACTCTCAACAAGCAGAAGGCAGGTTTTATCAGGGCTTCTAATGGCGCGTTTCCACTACAGCGCGGAGCCCGGTTTAAGAGGGCTGTGACGTCAGCGGCCCGACTTTGGTTGCGTTTCCACTTGGCCTAGTACCTACCGGCCGGCGGGTCCTAATTCACAGTTTTTCTGGCCTCATAAAATCGTGGTTCTAGGGCCAGGAACAACCAGGCTGAGTTGTGACGTCAACACTCTCGACTGCTGATTGGTCAGAGAGAATCGTCACAATCGGCGCGTGAGATAATCCCTAGCGTCGCATATCTATATAGCGAAGCTTGCAGCATTTTTATAAACAGCATTTTTGTCAACAGAGGAGCTAAAATGGCAAAGAAAAGCACGCCGTGGTTGGTCGAGGAGGTGACGACGTTCCTACATTACATTGCAGATGATAAGATCCAGCGGGAGCTCGACGGGACAACTCGCAATATTAAAGTATTTCAGGAGGTCTCTACACAGATGTCCACAAGCGGCTACTCGAGGACTGTCGTGCAGTGTAGGGAAAAACTCAAAAGATGAAGAGTGAATATCGCTTGGTCAAAGATAATAACAACACGAGTGGTGCCAGTAGGAAAAACTGGAAGTGGTTTGAGCTAATGGACACCATTTACGGCCATAGACCGGCTAGCGTTGGGAGGGATGGAGGCCTGGACTCTGCAACGGCGTTACTGGAGTCTCTGCATGGTACGTTTTTTCTAACGCACTGTTATTTGCTTGAAAGCGTTGTGTCCCTATCTGTTCTAAAGCTCACTTCTAACAAATAAGTAGTCACGGCAGTTTTAAGCAGCGTGACTCCGCCCACCAAAAAGCCGATCGCTCCGCCTACACTGCGTTACTATAGTTACTGCCCCAGTTCCTAAACTGTAATGGAAACGCGCCATCAAGTGAGCTGGTCCTAACAAGGCCTAACGAGGCCGAGCGAGGCCGGGCTCCGCGCTGTAGTGGAAACGCGCCATAAACTTAACAAAGAAAGGGAGCTAGTTGACAAGCTAAGGAGAATAGGCCATAACGCAGCCTTAGTTATGAATGGAGTGGCAGTAACCTGCTCTCTGAGCAGAACTCCCGCCAAAAATCTGCCCGCCATAGCAGCCCCACCCAGTCCTGCACCAGCCCCTCCCACAGAAGTGATAGAGCCAGTCAGGAAGGAGAAGCCATATGGTGGGCTCCTCCCAGACATCCCAGAGGGCGGTCCCCTCCTCTATCCAGATTTATACAACCCCTTTAAGACCCGACCCCCTCCCTATATGCTTCCCTCCACCTCTAACCCCCCCTCACCCAGTTCCCCTCATGACATTAAAGGAACACCTGTATCAACACATACACCTACAGATGAAGAAATACTTGACTTTGTTGCAAAACGCGTCAAATTTTTTAGGACAAAAAAAAAAAAGGATGAAACCTCTGCCTCTGACAGAGAAGACACGGCAAGTCAAGACGGCACAGGGGACTCCACCTTCCTCTGAAACAGGTTGATATAGCCGGTGTCGGACTTTGTTTATGAACACATTAACTGAGGGACAGGTTTCTCCCATTTGAGCTGACCCACGGCATCAGTTTCCGGGTCCTGGAGCATTAGCAGTAGGGAAAGAAGTAGAGGAAATGAGCTCAAAACCATATTACCAGCAACTTAAGGGCTTGGTATGAGATTTCTCCACCAGGTGGCTGACGCCAAAGGGGGACCGGAGAAGCACGAGGCTAACACCGCAAATTCATCTGGCTGAAGGTCATCCGTCCGAAGTGGCTCAACCCAAGGTTCACCGGCCCGCACAGAGTGACTCAGAGGACATCACATGCAGTTCGCCTCGAAGGAAAGGGGGAAACGTGGGTATCATTGGAGCCAGTGCGCCGTTGGAAAACCTCCAGCAAGGACGTTAGATCGACATCAGAACTGACATCGCTGCAGCAGGACGAGAGAACGACACTCTGACGACGACAGCCCGCAGAAGCAACGACCCATACAACAGATGACAAGGACAAAGACACAGAGTAACAACAGGCGATCTTGGAAAGGAGATTACGCCGGCGAGGGCGGACACGAGTCTACTCTGAAACACACGACTCCATATAGGACCCGACTTTTTACTCCCACCTTTAGGGGCACTTTCCAATAAGTAGCAGCATTTTTATGCCCACCTATAGGGCTCTTTCTAATAAGAGTAGTAGGTTATATATAACGAGAGGTTATCCCTATAGTTAAAGGGCAGTGAAAGTCTCCCCACTCACCACACCTTCTATTTAACAGGTTTTACTGAACCTTATATTAACAGTTCTGGGAGCACAGTATTTACCATTACATGGTACTATTTTACACCTAGTTTTAAAAAATCTCCTTAGGAGATTTTAGCATTGTGTTCAGAGGAACCTAATTACAATAACACGGACCACTGATTAAAGGTACTCAACAATGACAGACTGTGGATTACACTTCCTTATTATTTGATTGGGTGTTACTTCCTTGTGTCCTAGTAAATCTCCTATTATTAATAACAGAAATAATGTGTGTTCACCCTTGCCTTTATTTTTGTTTTAATGATTCCATTGACCACCCAGACTCCATTCCCCCGCCAGAGGAGTTCGTAACTAGGGTCAAATGGGCCAAACATGAGGTAGTTGTTACCAAAATGTCTCCTAAACAAACCTTCACTTTCCAAGCAGGTAGTGATGGAATAATGCAGACCGGATCAACTATGTACATTACAATGTGCTCCGTTTAGCTAATCTCACTAGGGACGCTGTAGAAGGACTCGCTGAACAGCTGGGGCCGACTTCCCTTATGGCTGAAACAGAATAGAATGGCCCTTGACATGCTGTTCGCTGAGAAAGGAGGTGTGTGTTCAATGTTTGGTGAGATGTGTTGTACTTTCATTCCAAACAATACGGCTCCGGACGGTTCCGTCACAAAGGCTTTAGAAGGCTTTTGCACACTATCCATAACTACGCATGAACAATCAGGGATACACAACCCCTTGGAGGAATGGTTTACAAACATGTTTGGTCAATGGAAAGGTTTAATAATGTCTCTTTTGATTTCTTAGCTACTGGTATTGCCATTTTAGTACATATGGTTGTTGTTGTGTGCCTTGTATCCGCTCATTTTGGGACAGACGCAGTAGAAAAGAATGACAGTGGTTATGTTTCGAATGCTTTGTGAATTGATCTCTGGAGGTGAGATCAAAAGGGGGATTAAAGTAACCTGTATATCCTATATACCTGTTTAATAATTATAACTTTGTCTGTGTAAAATGTATACTTATGAAACTAGACCAAGTGTTCTTATTTTTCCTTTGTTTGCTGTGGTCAATTGTGTGTGCGTTGACTTAGGAATGTAGAGGATCCAGTCGCCCCCCCCGGTTTTTAATGGGCCGGATAGGAGCATGGGGGGGTTGCAGGAGAAAGGTAATAAAACTGACACATTGAGTCTATGCAGAGATTGTACTGAGAGAAAGATTGGGATGCGGAGTGGTACGGCCAGGTGCTGAGGATAAACGAAGATAAGGATTGGTACCTCACCCCGTTCAACCCAGAATTGTTTATTTTATGGCTGCCATAAAAGATGACCTGGGACTGATCGGCGGCGCAGGAGATCCAAACTTCCCACACTATGGCTGACTCACTCTGATTCGCTGTTTAGACCTCGTCAATGGCTGACTCACTCTGATTCACTGCCTAGGGCTCGCCCAGGAGTGAGTCCACCAATGGATGAACACCTAGGGAGGAGCAACCGACACAACTCCTCCCACACAACTCCTCTCCGTTTGTGGGATAAATATTGAATTCTGTACACTCGCGGCCTCTGTTCGTCTGACTGTCTGATACGTACATCGCACGGTGGAAGAGCTGAGGCCCGAAGTACTTCGTTATATAAGTACTTCGTTATATTGTACTGTTGTTTCTACCATTAAATCAGCTTATTGTTTAATCTCATATCTCTGTCTGAGCCGTTCCTTTTTACAGCAGACCACTCATCAAACGAACAGCGCGGAGCGGGCTCGAACCTTCAACAACTGAAGGGTGCTTAAACCAACAATTTGGTGACCGACCGACGTGATGAGTAGGGTCTCATAGAAGGCACACCGGCAGCCAGCGGACGAACGGTCCAGGGATGACACCTCGAATACCTCTGACAACTAAACCAGGGCGCCCCACAACAGAAAGGTGAGCAGATACCTGTTATTATCAAAATCTGTGATTGGCTATACTACAAAATTTTAGAGTTGTCAGCGGCATTTTCAGTGTTTTAGTCTTACGGTAGAAAGAACAGTACTACAGAATAACACTTTCCAGTCTCAAAGAGGAGCTGCAGTTGTGTTATATGTGGGGTATTTCAAGAGGAGAAACGCAACTTTCAAAATCAATTTGAAATGACCGGATCTCGCAAACTCTTGCTGTGGGGTTAATCTAGAAGACTAAACGTGACGATAAAGAGATTCTGTAGACTGGGTTTCGACTCCTTGCCAAAAGCCACATCGCCGAAAGGGGGTGTAGAAGCGCTTCTGGAAGTCTCTCCATCTGTTGAAATATACATCGCACTATAAAAGTCAACTAGACTGTACGGGGAATATATTAACTGTGTAACGAGATTGCAGTGGTTATAAATTTAAAGGAAGTCCAGCTGCAATCGTCGTCCGAGATTTCAGTGGTTTTAAAATTTAAAGGAAGTCCAGCTGAAATACTCTGAGAAATAAGGTGACACACACAGTAATTCTTAGACGAATTCTGGGGTTGGGGCTCATCGACTAAGTACACAGGCAATCCTTAGACGGATCTGGGGTTACATTAGGTATATTTATTTGAGTGTGATTAACTGTGTAACGAGATTGCAGTGGTTATAAAATTTAAAGGAAGTCCAGCTGCAATCGTCGTCCGAGATTTCAGTGGTTTAAAATTTAAAGGAAGTCCAGCTGAAATACTCTGAGAAATAAGGTGACACACACAGTAATTCTTAGACGAATTCTGGGGTTGGGGCTCATCGACTAAGTACACAGGCAATCCTTAGACGGATCTGGGGTTACGTTAGGTATATTTATTTGAGTGTGATTAAGTGTGGCTTGATATTGAGAAAAAGGTTGATAGGCGCTGTGAGAATGGGTCTGCAGAGAGAATTTCGCCTTGATGCCAACTGGCTGTTATCAGCCTGCAGCCAGGGAGGAGAAATCAGCAGAGCTGCCTGCACTGAGTGTGTGTGTGTGAGGAAGTCCGTGGATTGGTCAATTTGGACCAATCAGCGCGGGCTTAACGTAACGGCTAAGCGGTCCTACGACGCTGGTTATCAACTCGGTAAATCGAGCCAGGGTTTCTCTCTCCAGCTGAGAGCGCGTTCACGTGAAAGGGACAAGTGTACTAACAGCGCAGCGTCATACTTCATTAATGAAAAGTAAATAAATATTAGACAAATATGAACTTTAAACATCCATGACTTAAACATATAATAAAGGATACAAGCCACATAGTTGCACCTGCAAGGTGAATATAGAGCAACTGGTTAAAAAAAAAAAATAAACTACCGAGTGTTTGAAAGCGTACAACAGTTTTATGTTATCACTGTTGCCCATCTAAGACACGAGTGGATCTGACTTTAATTACATTTGAGTTGAGTGTTTCGTCAACCTAATGTGTTGCTTAAAATAATACTTCTGCATACAGTATGTGACAATGTAAGTGTTGCACGGTCAGATACGGCTCGAGAAGCTGACTTAGACAAGGAAATATATGATATATTATGATATTATATGATCGATGATGTGATATGAATGATAAGTGCGACACGTCGGCGTCTTCTCTTCATACGGCAGTTTAAACTGTATTTCCTTTATCCTGTAATATGACTTGATAGATTTAAACTCCGCACGCTGAGCTCTGATCAGGCGCAGCTTTCACTGAGTTGATCTCTATTCTATAGACGCCGGAGGCAGGCAGCGTCAGGTAAAACAAGTTATTTAGCCTTCCCAAACCTGAGCCTTACGCGCCGCCAATAATACACCTCGCACCGAAAACTATCAGACTGTATACCTGTGGGAATAAAACTACAATAATTAGTAATTATAGTACGCAGGATATCTGGTGTTTTTTATAAGAAACTAAAACCTTTAGGAGAAGCGCTCTTGTGAGTCTCCGCAACGGGTTGAAATACACCTCGCACCGAAAACTATCAGACTGTATACCTGTGGGAATAAAACTACAATAATTAGTAAATTATAGTAGCAGATATCTGGTATTTTTTATAAAAAACTAAAACCTTTAGGAGAAGCAGATACGAACGAAGTCAAAATGGAAGGAGAATTTGAACGTGAAGAGAGAGAATTAGGAGTCCCTGTTCCGGGGAGTTTAAGGGAACAGTGGGGACAAGCAGAGAGATTGATACTTAGCGGACTTAAGCCCGGAGATCATAAAAAGGCGAGCAGCGATCTCCGTTTCTTACACGATCAGATGATCGCAGAGAATAGAGTAGAGGGTGACGAGGCAATAAGTCTCCTAGCCACAGCACTCAATACATACGAGCGACAGTTGGTTCAGAAATTAGAAACTCTCAACAAGCAGAAGGCAGGTTTTATCAGGGCTTCTAAACTTAACAAAGAAAGGGAGCTAGTTGACAAGCTAAGGAGAATAGGCCATAACGCAGCCTTAGTTATGAATGGAGTGGCAGTAACCTGCTCTCTGAGCAAAACTCCCGCCAAAAATCTGCCCGCCATAGCAGCGCCCCACCCAGTCCTGCACCAGCCCCTCCCACAGAAGTGATAGAGCCAGTCAGGAAGGAGAAGCCATATGGTGGGCCCCTCCCAGACATCCCAGAGGGCGGTCCCCTCCTCTATCCAGATTTATACAACCCCTTTAAGACCCGACCCCCTCCCTATACGCTTCCCTCCACCTCTAACCCCCCCTCACCCAGTTCCCCTCATGACATTAAAGGAACACCTGTATCAACACATACACCTACAGATGAAGAAATACTTGACTTTGTTGCAAAACGCGTCAAATTTTTTAGGACTAAAAAAAAAAAAGGATGAAACCTCTGCCTCTGACAGAGAAGACACGGCAAGTCAAGACGGCACAGGGGACTCCACCTTCCTCTGAAACAGGTTGATATAGCCGGTGTCGGACTTTGTTTATGAACACATTAACTGAGGGACAGGTTTCTCCCCATTTGAGCTGACCCACGGCCATCAGTTTCCGGGTCCTGGAGCATTAGCAGTAGGGAAAGAAGTAGAGGAAATAGCTCAAACCATATTACCAGCAACTTAAGGGCTTGGTATGAGATTTCTCCACCCAGGTGGCTGACGCCAAAGGGGGACCGGAGAAGCACGAGGCTAACACCGCAGAATTCATCTGGCTGAAGGTCATCCGTCCGAAGTGGCTCAACCCAAGGTTCACCGGCCCGCACAGAGTGACTCAGAGGACATCACATGCAGTTCGCCTCGAAGGAAAGGGGGAAACGTGGTATCATTGGAGCCAGTGCGCCGTTGGAAAACCTCCAGCAAGGACGTTAGACGACATCAGAACTGACATCGCTGCAGCAGGACGAGAGAACGACACATCTGACGACGACAGCCCAGCAGAAGCAACGACCCATACAACAGATGACAAGGACAAAGACACAGAGGTAACAACAGGCGATCTTGGAAAGGAGATTACGGCCGGCGAGGAGGCGGACACGAGTCTACTCTGAAACACACGACTCCATATAGGACCCGACTTTTTTACTCCCACCTTTAGGGGCACTTTCCAATAAGTAGCAGCATTTTTATGCCCACCTATAGGGCCTCTTTCTAATAAGAGTAGTAGGTTATATAACGAGAGGTTAGCCCTATAGTTAAAGGGCAGTGAAGTCTCCCCACTCACCAGACCTTCTATTTAACAGGTTCTGGGAGCACAGTATTTACCATTACAGGGTACTATTTTACACCCTAGTTTTAAAAATCTCCTTAGGAGATTTTAGCATTGTGTTCAACCTAATTACAATAACACGGACCACTGATTAAAGGTACTCAACAATGACAGACTGTGGATTACACTTCCTTATTGTTTGTTGGTGTACTCTGCTAGTGGGAATCGTGGTTTTACTTGGGACACTGTTTGTATCTTGAACACCATTCTTAGTTATATGGCCCATTAGCGAATTGCCTTATTATTTGATTGGGTGTTAATTCCTTGTGTCCTAGTAAATCTCCTATTATTAATAACAGAAATAATGTGTGTTCACCCTTGCCTTTATTTTTGTTTTAATGATTCCATTGACCACCCAGACTCCATTCCCCCGCCAGAGGAGTCCGTAACTAGGGTCAAACGGGCCAAACATGAGGTAGTTGTTACCAAAATGTCTCCTAAACAAACCTTCACTTTCCAAGCAGGTAGTGATGGAATAATGTAGACAGGATCAACTATGTACATTACAATGTGCTCCGTTTAGCTAATCTCACTAGGGACCTGTAGAAGGACTCGCTGAACAGCTGGGGCCGACTTCCCTTATGGCTGAAACAGAATAGAATGGCCCTTGACATGCTGTTAGCTGAGAAAGGAGGTGTGTGTTCAATGTTTGGTGATATGTGTTGTACTTTCATTCCAAACAATACGGCTCCGGACGGTTCCGTCACAAAGGCTTTAGAAGGCTTTCGCACACTATCCATAACTATGCATGAACAATCAGGGATACACAACCCCTTGGAGGAATGGTTTACAAACATGTTTGGTCAATGGAAAGGTTTAATAATGTCTCTTTTGATTTCAATAGCTACTTGTATTGCCATTTTAGTAACATGTGGTTGTTGTTGTGTGCCTTGTATCCGCTCATTGTGGGACAGACGCAGTAGAAAAGAATGACAGTGGTTATGTTTTGAATGCTTGTGTGAATTGATCTCTGGAGGTGAGATCAAAAGGGGGATTAAAGTAACCTGTATATCCTATATAACCTGTTTTAATAATTATAACTTTGTCTGTGTAAAATGTATACTTATGAAACTAGACCAAGTGTTCTTATTTTCCTTTGTTTGCTGTGGTCAATTGTGTGTGCGTTGACTTAGGAATGTAGAGGATCCAGTCGCCCCCCCGGGTTTTAATGGCCGGATAGGAGCATGGGGGGGTTGTAGGAGAAAGGTAATAAAACTGACACCATTGAGTCTATGCAGAGATTGTTCTGAGAGAAAGATTGGGATGCGGAGTGGTACGGCCAGGTGCTGAGGATAAACGAAGATAAGGATTGGTACCTCACCCCCGTGCGACCCAGAATTGTTTATTTTATGGCTGCCATAAAAGATGACCTGGGACTGATCGGCGGCGCAGGAGATCCAAACTTCCCACACTATGGCTGACTCACTCTGATTCGCTGTTTAGACCTCGTCAATGGCTGACTCACTCTGATTCACTGCCTAGGGCTCGCCCAGGAGTGAGTCCACCAATGGATGAACACCTAGGGAGGAGAAACCGACACAACTCCTCCCACACAACTCCTCTCCGTTTGTGGGGATAAATATTGTGAATTCTGTACACTCGCGGCCTCTGTTCTGTCTGACTGTCTGATACGTACATCGCACGGTGGAAGAGCTGAGGCCCGAAGTACTTCGTTATATAAGTACTTCGTTATATTGTACTGTTGTTTCTACCATTAAATCAGCTTATTGTTTAATCTCATATCTCTGTCTGAGCCGTTCCTTTTTACAGCAGACCACTCATCAAACGAACAGCGCGGAGCGGGCTCGAACCTTCAACAACTGAAGGGTGCTTAAACCCAACAATATCGGTCTGCCATGGAAGAGGTTTGTTGGAATTACGACCGACGGAGCGCCATCAATGACAGGGAGGAAAAATGGGCTGGTGGCACTTGTTCAAAGAAAACTGGAGGAGGAGGGTGTGGAGGAGGCTATTGCTCTGCACTGCGTTATCCATCAGCAGGCCCTTTGCAGCAAATGCTTGAAGTTTGACAATGTAATGTCTGTCGTTGTGAAATGCATCAACCATATCAGATCCAGGGGCTTAAAGCACCGCCAGTTCCGTGCTTTTTTGGAGGAAATTGAGTCAGAATATGAGGATGTGCTCTACTTCACAGAGGTACGTTGGCTCAGCAGGGGAAACGTCCTGAAGAGGTTTTTTGAGTTGAGAACAGAACTGAAAGTATTCATGCTAGAGAAGGGAGGGATGGCTGTTCCCGAGCTGAGTGATCCCAAATGGCTCATGGACTTAGCTTTTCTTGTTGACATAACGCAGGAGCTGAATGCACTGAATAAGAAGTTGCAGGGCCAGGGACAGCTTGTCAGTGCAGCATATGGCAATGTCAAAGCATTCTCTACAAAACTGGTGTTATGGAAAGCCTAGCTCCCTCAGAAAAAACCTCTGCCATTTCCCAGCATGCAAGGCTCTCATGGACAGGGGCACAGCATTCAGTGGTGAGAAGTATGTTGATGCCATTGTGAAGCTACAGGATGAATTTGATCAGCGGTTTGCAGACTTCAAGACACACAGAGCCACTTTCCAAATTTTTTCAGACCCCTTCTCCTTTGATGTGGAAAATGCCCCTGGTGTGCTTCAAATGGAGCTCATTGACCTGCAGTGCAATTCTGAGCTCAAAGCCAAGTTCAGGGAAGTGAATGGGAAAGCAGACAAGCTTGGACAGTTCATGAGAGAATTGCCCCCCTCCTTCCCTGAGCTTTCCAGGATGTTCAAGCGGACCATGTGCCTTTTTGGGAGCACATATATGTGTGAACAGCTCTTCTCCACCATGAACTTCAATACGTCAAAGTACAGGTCCAGACTTACTGATGAACATCTTCAAGCCATACTAAGGGTTTCAACTGCTTCCTCCCTCAAACCAAATGTGGCTCAGCTGTGTGAGAGGAAGCGCTGCCAGGTCTCTACCAGCAAGGAGTAGGCAGGAGCAACTGTGAATAGTTATGTTGTGAAGATTAAGAAGATGTTGAAGAACTGTTAATGTTGTATTTTTAATACATTTTTTGTGGAATACTTGAAGCGGCCCAGACTTGCCCAGAGTCTACGTCCAGCGGCCCCCAGGTAAATGGAGTCTGAGACCCCTGCCTTAAAAGGTATGTAAGGAGGGATTGTAAGAAATTAAAATCAATATTGAATGACGTAATTTAGCTTAAACACACAGTAAGCTTAAAACTGTTTTATTCTGAAAACAGTTCCAGTTTATTTTGAAAGACGATGCCGTTGACAACAATGACCACTTCCGGTTTTACGTTAACAACGATTACAGCCGTTAAAATGCATTAAATAAAAAGTCATGAAAGAGAGTATGAGGAGAAAAGGCGTGTGGAGTTATACAATGAAGACACTACGTCTAAATCCTCTGTTTTACGCAATATCGGACACAAGAAGAAAGCGGTGGGAGGATCCCCGACGCCACGGGAGCCATGCGAGGAGGAGTCACGGAGGAGATATAGCTAACGGGAGAGGGTTTTGTCGCTCTCTTTCCATCGCTGCAACTTCGAGACAACATCAGCTGCTGTTGTCCCACTACACCTCTGTTTGTTTCATTACCATGCTACTTAATTAAAGTAACCAATTTGACCCTTTTCAGAGACTCCATTGTCTCTTATTTTTAAACTTCTTCCTGGACGCGAGAGAACCAACACAGATCTACACTGGCAGAGGTGTTCACAGACATCTTCAACAGGTCCCTGCTGCAGTCTGTAGTCCCCACATGTTTTAAACACTCCACCATCGTTCCTGTCCCCAAAAAGACAAAAATCACCAGCCTCAACGACTACCGCCCAGTAGCACTCACCTCCGTCATTATGAAGTGCTTTGAGCGGTTAGTCAAAACCTTCATCACCTCCTCCCTCCCTGAGTCTCTGGACCCCCTACAGTTTGCCTACAGAGCAAACAGGTCCACAGACGACGCCATAGCCCTCACCATCCACACTGCCCTCTCACACCTGGACCAGAGGAACACTTATGTGAGAATGCTCTTCATTGATTACAGTTCAGCCCTCCAAGCTGGTCATCAAGCTCAGAGACCTCGGGCTCAACAGCGCCCTCTGTGACTGGATCCTGAACTTCCTGACGGGCAGACCCCAGGCAGTGCGGGTGGGAAAAATCACATCCTCCACCCTGATCCTCAATACCGGAGCCTCTCAAGGCTGCGTGCTCAGCCCTCTCCTCTACTCCCTGTTCTCACACGACTGCTGCTCGAAAGATCAGACCATGGCCGTTTCTCAATGTCGAGTATAAGTATACTAGGTCATCGAGTTGTGCCGAATGCTGGGCATTTAACATGCATTTAAACAGTCCTTCTGCGCCACTCGATGACGTTGTATACTTTAAATAGTGGCTCTGCAGCAGGTATACTCGACATTGAGAAACGGCCCATGAAACAAACCTCCAGCAAGGTTAGTCTAGATCAGAGGTCACGTTAACCGAATATTTTCCGTCTATGACGGATTTTTTTTAACAATGACGGAAAATCTGAAAGCAGGTCACAAATGATGAATGTTGTTCTGCGTGCTTCTTGTTTCTTGCCATGGCAAGTTAAATGGACTGCGTTTATACAGCGCTTTTGCAGTCTTTCGACCCTTCAAAGTCACTTCAATGTATTAATATAATCATGTTCCTTGATCTCAGCAATTACCAAGGTGATTATCATTACTGATGGCCAAAACCAAGAAATGTAGTAGTATAACTTCATTTTATTTACAATTAGATGGATTGGATTTTGCATGTACTTTAATGCGCAGTTTTTTCATATAAAGTGAGAGGAATAAACGAGAACAGGACTCAATCAAGCGGCAAACTCTGGGGCAGAGCCGGGAGGCCAATAAGGAAGTGCCACAAACTGCAGTTCATCTATTGGCCGATAGGCGATGACTGCAGAAAGGATCAATTTCCATAGACCCCCATGTTAAAATGCCCAACTTTACAGCAGAAATAAACATGTTTCTGACCCTGGATGCAATAAAAAATATTCGGGATATAGTTAGATTCCACCTTCATGATTATGAATTGGTGAGTGAATTGTTTTATAACGCGACCCTTTTATTTATATTAGGTCTGAAAGTGTTTGCATAAATTAGGGCGTGGTCACTTTGATGTACAGGTACGTGCCTTACTGTCAGCTGACAGCAACTTGTCCACTCTGCTAGGCTACAACATTAGCTAGTTGTAGTTACTGTACTTGATATATACATATAGTTTAGTTTATGATTCAGCCTTGGGTAAGACTTTTATAGTCTATGGCTATGACGCCCATAATGCTAAACGGGAGCAAATGTTCAAAAGGGACCCAATTATCCCAGTGGTGGCCGCCGTCCGTCCCGGCGGCGGAGTCCGGCATTATAACTGGAGATCAAGGAATGCAGCGAAATTCGGACTTGGTTCGCCTGCAGCCCACTGTAGTATTAGCTAAAGAAATTATGTTGAACAAGGCTTATTAAGCTGAACATCGCCACAATTGTTCTGCTATGTATCGGTAGCCTACTTATTTTATTTTATTAACGTGTGAATGACAAGCATTAAGAATAACGAAAAATAGCTAATTCTCTTGCAGATTGTCTCGTTTGATTATGAATGTAACGTTTATAGAGTGCAACTAAACTGTTTTATCAAAACCAAAGTGCCACGCAGTAACTTGGTATGCATGTATTTGAGCAGGAAATGTGCAACGTAGATGACATTTACCAACACAGACTACAGACATTTTTGTAAAAGTTGTATGCGTTATTAAGTGAATATGGCATTAAAACACCTATGCTTTTTGACAGCCACATTTTTACATTTCAGCATTGCATCACTAATTTAAGTTCTATGTCTTGCTTGTTAAGCAGTCTGTAACCCTACACACCTAACATATAACCTTTCATGTATTTTTGTATAAAGGTTTCCTTAGCTTCTTAGCCTGAGCTAGCTCTAGAACTTCCAGCTCGGTGGCAGCAGGTCCCGCCTCGGCTCCGCCTCTTTGCCCTTATTTGGATCAGGCTGGAGCAGGCGGGAGTTATCAAATCAAATCAAATCAGGTTTTATTTATATAGCACATTTTTAAATGATTTTTGGTCGAGCCAAAGTGCTGTACATGCAAATAATAAATAACACATTACTACAATCGCAAAACAGAAGACAATAAATTACAACAGCAAATCCGCTCTGACTAGAAGGCCAGGGAGAAGAAGGGAGTTTTTAGTGTTGATTTAAAAACCCCTAGGGTCTGGGCCGACCTCACATGGAGGGGCAGAGTGTTCCAGAGCCTGGGGCCAGCTGCTGCGAAGGCTCGGTGCCCTCGGGTTTTGAGCCTGGTCTTGAGCACTATCAGCAGCAGCTGGTCAGCCGACCTTAATGCTCTGGCTGGGGTGTAGCGATGGAGGAGTTCGGCTATATAGGCAGGAGCCAGCCCATTTAGTGCTTTATTTTAGTGCTTTAAAAACAAATAAAAGGAGTTTAAAATCAATTCGGAACCTAAAGTAACCTGTATATCCTATATAACCTGTTTCAATAATTATACCTGTTTTAATAATTATAACTTTGTCTGTGTAAAATGTATACTTATGAAACTAGACCAAGTGTTCTTATTTTCCTTTGTTTGCTGTGGTCAATTGTGTGTGCGTTGACTTAGGAATGTAGAGGATCCAGTCGCCCCCCCGGGTTTTTAATGGGCCGGATAGGAGCATGGGGGGTTGCAGGAGAAAGGTAATAAAACTGACACCATTGAGTCTATGCAGAGATTGTACTGAGAGAAAGATTGGGATGCGGAGTGGTACGGCCAGGTGCTGAGGATAAACGAAGATAAGGATTGGTACCTCACCCCCGTTCGACCCAGAATTGTTTATTTTATGGCTGCCATAAAAGATGACCTGGGACTGATCGGCGGCGCAGGAGATCCAAACTTCCCACACCTATGGCTGACTCACTCTGATTCGCTGTTTAGACCTCGTCAATGGCTGACTCACTCTGATTCACTGCCTAGGGCTCGCCCAGGAGTGAGTCCACCAATGGATGAACACCTAGGGAGGAGCAACCGACACAACTCCTCCCACACAACTCCTCTCCGTTTGTGGGAATAAATATTGTGAATTCTGTACACTCGCGGCCTCTGTTCGGTCTGACTGTCTGATACGTACATCGCACGGTGGAAGAGCTGAGGCCCGAAGTACTTCGTTATATAAGTACTTCGTTATATTGTACTGTTGTTTCTGCCATTAAATCAGCTTATTGTTTAATCTCATATCTCTGTCTGAGTCCTTCCTTTTTATAGCAGACCACTCATCAAACGAACAGCGCGGAGCGGGCTCGAACCTTCAACAACTGAAGGGTGCTTCAACCCAACAAACCTAATTGGAAGCCAGTGCAATGAGGCCAGAATTGGGGTGATGTGGTGACGCTTTTTGTGGCCAGTGAGAAGACGTGCAGCTGCGTTCTGCACTAGCTGCAGGCATCTAATTGACGCCTGGTCCATAACCACGTATAGAGCGTTGCAATAATCCAGCCTCGTGGTTACAAAGGCGGTAATAACCCTTTCTACGTCTTTAAAAGATAAAAACGACTTGGTCTTGGCCAATAGTCATATTTTAAAAAAGCAGGTTTTGACTACGCTGCTGACCTGCTTATCAAATTTAAAAGCGCTATTGAAGGTCACTCCAAGGTTCATGACAGAGGGGAGGATGTTTTTATTGAGGGAGCCCAGAATATCAACCGGAGAAGCTGGAGGTTGGGGTCCAAAAAAGATGACCTCGGTCTTGCTCTCGTTGAGGTTGAGGAAATTTTGGCTCAGCCAGGATTTGATCTCTATCAAGCAGTCCATCAACGGCTGTAGTGAGTTGACATTAGAATTGAGAGGCAGATAGATCTGTACATCATCGGCGTAACAATGGAAGGGGATGTTTTGTTTTGTGAGAATTGAACCTAGGGGCAGTATGTACAGTAGAAAAAGGATGGGGCCCAGAATAGAGCCTCGTCAGCTGAGACGCACTACACCTTCGGCAAGCCCGGAGCGAAAACTTTGCATGGCTTTGCTAAACGCTAGGTCGATAGCAAACAAAACGTTCCTGTTAAATTACTTCTTCACCTCTCGTGAACTGGATTTTATGTTTCTGACGGAGACCTGGGTCCACGCTGGCGAGTATACACCGTTCTCTGAACTTCTTCCTCCTGACTGTACATTCTTCAGCTCCCCCCGTACCACCGGCCATGGTGGGGGCATAGCATCAGTGTTTAGAGCTAATCTCCAATGCCGATTGCTTCACCCTGTAACTAGCTACGCTAGCTTTGAGTTGCAGCTTTTTGAACTGAACCCGGCCTCGCCTGGGCTCTGCGCAGTCGTGTATCGTCCGCCAAAGTGCAATAAGGATTTCATAAATGACTTTTCTGACTTTCTGTCCAGGATCATGGTGAAATATGATCGTGTTTTGATCTCTGGCGACTTCAATGTCCATGTGTGTTGCGAGTCCAAACGTCTGGTTAGGGACTTTTTAAATCTCCTTGATTTTTTTGGTCTTGTTCAGTCCGTGGCTGGCCCAACACACGAAAAAGGACACACTTTGGACTTAGTATTATCGTTTGGACTGTCTGTCTCTGTGGATGAAATCTGTGCAGCAACGCGTATCTCAGACCATTTACCGGTTCTGTTTACAACTTCGTTCCCTTCCGCAGGAGTCGAATCACGTGCCCCTGCGCGTCGTCTGCGTTCAATTAACCCCTTGACTGCCTCACAGTTTTCTGATGTTTTTAATGCTTCTCCGATCTGTAAATTAGAGGTGAACTGTGCTTTTAGTGCTGATGAGCTGATCTCCATGTTTGACTCGACATGTACCCTAATACTGGATTCTGTTGCTCCTTTTACGCTTAGACGCACCAAAGTTCTCTCAGAGCCGTGGCTCGACGACTGTACTCGTGCTCTCAGACGCACCTGCAGGCGTGCAGAGAGAAAATGGAAAAAGGATAAACTCCATGTCTCCCTAGAAATCCTTCATGCTTGCCTTTCCGACTACCAGACAGCAGTCAAAGCAGCCAAAACAGAGCACATTTCTCTGTTAATCTCCAAAAACAGCCATAAACCTCAGGTTCTTTTTAATGTCCTCAACTCTATTATTAATCCCTGTGAAGTTTCTTCTATTGTGCCATCGACTACTCTCTGTGATAAGTTTCTTACATTTTTTATTGAAAAAGTATCTGCACTTAGGCTAGCCCACACTAGTGCTACCCCAGATCCTGCTCCTTTTCTGTGCCCTGCTGTCCTCGACCACTTTGAGCCTGTATCCCTCTCTTCTCTCTCGGATGTAGTCAAGCACCTGCGGCCGACAAACTGCACCTCAGACAGCATTCCCTCTCGCCTTCTCAGAGATGTGTTCGAATCAGTTGGAGCAAGTATTTTATTACTTATAAACACCTCTCTTAGCTCAGGATGTGTCCCAGCTGCCTTCAAACATGCCGTGGTGCAGCCACTACTTAAAAAGAAAAATCTCGACCCCTCCATCCTCGCAAATTTTAGGCCCATCTCCCAGCTACCTTTTTTATCTAAAGCCCTGGAGCGAGTAGTCTACGCCCAGCTGCAGTCTTTCTTAACCACGCATGGAATCCATGAAAAGTTTCAGTATGGCTTCAAACCTATGCACAGTAATGAAACAGCCCTTTTAAGAGTTTTTGATGATCTGCTCCTAGCCGCCGACTCAGGTAGCCCAGCTGTCCTGGTGCTGTTAGACCTGACAGCTGCCTTTGACACTGTAGACCAGGGATCACCAACTACATTTGTCCAAGGGCCAAAATGTATCCAACAGACAGTTTCGCGGGCCAGCGATTTGTATATAGCCCAGAATTTTGAAGTTGTTGACCGGGGGGGCGGGGGGGTTGCTAGTGGAGCACGCTCAGGTACTGCGGAGCGCATAAAGCTTAGCAGACTCTTCACGCTAACGAAGGATCACTTCTAGGCTACTGTCCGGCAGCTCCTGCCTCTCTGTTGGACTCTGTCGCAGCGGGGCTACTGCTGCGGAGCGCATAAAGCAAACTCTTCACAACGAACACTTCTTCTTCAAGGCAGGGAAGGTTTCGCAGTACGCAGTCTACTGTCCCGCAGCTGCTGCCTCTCTGTTGGACTCCGGTACTGCACATTACTCAGGAGACGTTGTAAAAAAAAAAAATGAGTGGGGGGCGAACGCACTAACCACTCCGCCAACGCCACAGTCACCCCCGTCGTGCGGGCCAGATGAGAATGTCTGGCGGGCCGGATGTGGCCCGCGGGCCGCCAGTTGGTGGTCACTGCTGTAGACCATAGCAGGCGTCACAGGCTCTGCCCTTGCATGGTTCAGGTCCTACCTGACAGACCGTAGCTTCTCAGTGCAGCTAGGTGCCTTCTCCTCTGCCAAAGCCCCTCTTACCTGTGGGGTTCCCCAAGGCTCTATCCTGGGCCCCATCCTCTTTTTCCTGTACATACTGCCCCTAGGTTCAATTCTCACTAAACACAATATTCCCTTCCACTGCTACGCCGACGATGTACAGATCTATCTGCCTCTCAAAGCAAATGTCAAACACTCACTACAGCAGTTGATGGACTGCTTAACAGAGATCAAATCCTGGCTGAGCCAAAATGTCCTCAACCTCAACGAGAGCAAGACTGAGGTCATCTTTTTTGGACCCCAACCTCCAGCCTCTCCGGTTGATATTCTGGGCTCTCTCAATGAAAACATCCTCCCCTCTGTCATGAACCTTGGAGTGACCTTCACTAGCACTTTTAAATTCGACAAGCAGGTCAGCACCGTAGTCAAATCCTGCTTTTTAAAAATAAGACTATTGGCCAAAACCAAGTCGTATTTATCTTTTAAAGACCTAGAAAGGGTTATTAATGCCTTTGTTACCTCGAGACTGGATTACTGCAACGCTCTGTATGTGGGTATGGACCAGGCCTCAATTAGACGCCTGCAGCTAGTGCAGAACGCAGCTGCACGTCTTCTGACTGGCCACAAAAAGCGTGACCAAATCACCCCAATTCTGGCCTCACTGCACTGGCTTCCAATTCGGTTCAGAATTGATTTTAAACTCCTTGTATTTGTTTTCAAAGCCCTAAATGGGCTGGCTCCTGCCTATATAGCCAAACTCCTCCATCGCTACACCCCAGCCAGAGCTTTAAGGTCTGCTGACCAGCTGCTGCTGATAGTGCCCAAGACCAGGCTCAAAACCCGAGGTCACCGAGCCTTCGCAGCAGCTGGCCCCAGGCTCTGGAACACTCTGCCCCTCCATGTGAGGTCAGCCGAGACACTAGGGGTTTTTAAATCCTCACTAAAAACACACTTCTTCTCCCTGGCCTTCTAGTCAGAGCGGAGTATGACACCTGACTATTCCCTGTGTTTTTTATTTATCTGTTGTAATTTATTGTCTTTTATTGTGATTGTAGTAATGTGTTTTTATTACATGTACAGCACTTTGGCTCGACCAAAAATAGCTTTTAAATGTGCTTTATAAATAAAACTTGATTTGATTTGATTTGGGGAACCCTACAGGTAAGAGGGGCTTTGGCAGAGGAGAAGGCACCTAGCTGCACTGAGAAGCTGCGGTCTGTCAGGTAGGACCTGAACCATGCAAGGGCAGAGCCTGTGATGCCTGCGGACTGTTCGAGCCGCGACAACAGGGTCCACAGTGTCGAAGGTAGCTGTCAGGTCTAACAGCACCAGGACAGCTAGCCTACCTGAGTCGGCGGCTAGGAGCAGATCATTAAAAACTCTTAAAAGGGCTGTTTCAGTGCTGTGCATGGGTTTGAAGCCAGACTGAAACTTTTCATGAATGCCATGCGAGGTTGAAAAAGACTGCGTCTGAGCGTAGACTACTCGCTCCAGGACTTTAGATAAAAAAGGTAGCTGGGAGATGGGCCTAAAATTTGCGAGAATGGAGGGGTCGAGATTTTTCTTTTTAAGTAGTGGCTGCACCACGGCATGTTTGAAGGCAGCTGGGACACATCCTGAGCTAAGAGAGGTGTTTATAAGTAATAAAATACTTGCTCCAACTGATTCGAACACATCTCTGAGAAGGCGAGAGGGAATGCTGTCTGAGGTGCAGTTTGTTGGCCGCAGGTGCTTGACTACATCCGAGAGAGAAGAGAGGGATACAGGCTCAAAGTGGTCGAGGACAGCAGGGCACAGAAAGGGAGCAGGATCTGGGGTAGCATTAGTGTGGGCTAGCCTAAGTGCAGATACTTTTTCGATAAAAAATGTAAGAAACTTATCACAGAGAGTAGTCGATGGCACAATAGAAGAAACATCACAGGGATTAATGATAGAGTTGAGGACATTAAAAAGATAACCTGAGGTTTATGGCTGTTTTTGGAGATTAACAGAGAAATGTGCTCTGTTTTGGCTGCTTTGACAGCCGTCTGGTAGTCAGAAAGGCAAGCACGAAGGATTTCTAGGGAGACATGGAGTTGATCCTTTTTCCATTTTCTCTCTGCACACCTGCAAGTGCGTCTGAGAGCACGAGTACAGTCATTGAGCCACGGCTCTGAGAGAACTTTGGTGCGTCTAAGCGTAAAAGGAGCAACAGAATCCAGTATTAGTGTACATGTCGAGTCAAACATGGAGATCAGCTCATCAGCACTAAGAGCACAGTTCACCTCTAATTTACAGATCAGGGAAGCATTAAAAACATCAGAAAACTGTGAGGCAGTCAAGGGGTTAATCGAACGCAGACGACGCACAGGGGCACGTGATTCGACTCCTGCGGAAGGGATCGAGGTTGTAAACAGAACCGGTCTGAGATACGCGTTGCTGCACAGATTTCATCCACAGAGAAAGACAGTCCAAACGATAATACTAAATCTAAAGTGTGTCCTTTTTCGTGTGTTGGGCCAGCCACGGACTGAACAAGACCAAAAGAATCAAGGAGATTTAAAAAGTCCCTAACCAGAGGTTTGGACTCGCAAGTTAGACTCTGACGTCACTGTCGAGACGTTAGTGGCCGACTCCGCCTACTGAGGGCTTCTCGGCAACTCTGCAGAATCCTATGGGTGACGTCACGGACACTATGTCCATTTATATATACAGTCTATGGACTCCATACACAATAGTAAACCTTTACTGCAGCCAGCAGACCAGAGAACATTAAATCAAAACATAAAGTTAAAGTGGACCTATCATGCTATATTTGAATAATATATTGTAGGGCCATACCTATATAAAACATGTCTGTGAAGTTTTTTTTTCAAAAATACCAAACAGATCATGCATTTTAGCCATGCCTCATTTGCTATTTGCTCTTTTCCAGCCCTGTTTTTGCAAGGGCTGATTCTGTGAGAAGTCTTCTTTGCTGCTTTTGTGGCAGACTACAGCGCCACTTACAGGCCTGGCATATGTACTACAGCGTCTCCAGCGCTTTCGAGCGGCAATGGCCGTGGCCGTCTCCTCCTGATAGGTGGAGAGTTGGCCATATAGAGAACCGCAGTGACGCGTCCTAAAACCCGGAAGTAAACTTCTTCCGGTTCCATCGTCAAAAAACAATGCAATTTCTCCATAGGGTTTTGGAAAATAGCTCAAAATAAGGTCTGTGGTTGAAACACATTTAAGAGAGGGATCACGTTTTGTTCAGCCGGATAATCTCCACATATCTACGTTACTTTTATAATTTTTGAATCATAAATCTAGTCGCAAGAAGCAAAATGCTAACGTTATGCTATAAAGGAACTACAAGCTAGAACGGCAGGGTCGCACTACTCAACGTCACGCCAACTTAAGATCGCCTCAACTGACTTTCGCGCGCTTGCATATTTTAACAAAGCTTAACAAAGCAAAAAACAAACTGCCGAGTAAAATTGGAAAACACTGGAAATTAACTATTCTATAATGTGTAAAACTACCGGTGCCAAAAACGACTATTAACGACTATAAATGATGATGGTCAGTAAAGATGTAGCAGATACTAAAGATACTAAAGATACTAAAGATACTACAGATACTTAAGATAGGCATATACTCTCTTTCAAGCAGAACACAGGGGGAAAGAAATTTAGCGGGAGTGTTTACGTAATCGGCGTAATGACGTACAACGGCCTCGACCATTTCTGTAGTCCACTAATGCCACTTGTTAACAACCATCGTTTTTCAGACACGTAAACTCTTCAGAAATCACCAGCGGGGTCACTGCTGATGTATTTAATGTGGTAGAACAAAACGTGATCTATCTCTTAATTTTGTGTCAAACACAGACCTTATTTGGAGCTATTTTCCAAAACCCTATGGAGAAATTGCATTGCTTTTTGACGAAGGAACCGGAAGTGGTAAAAATGCTAACTTACTTCCGGGTTTTAGGACGCGTCACTGCGGTTCTCTATAGGCGGAGCACCGCTTTTCTGACGTCAGAAAAATTTCAAATCTGGATCAGTCTGTATCAGCTCCGTTGCAGCCCCGTTTTTAGAGATTTGGGTATGGAGGAAAAGAGAGAGGGTTGTGTTTTCTGACACTTGGTGAGTTCCCTGACACACCGGGGACACATATTCATGTATAAAAGACGTACAAAAGTGCATTTTGCATGATAGGTCCCCTTTAAAGCATACACACAAACACACAGTCTGTACATATACACATACATACTGTGTACTGTACATAGTGACTTTGCCAAATAAATACACACAGTCCCGGACACTCTGTAGTGTTTCAGTAGATTGGCTGCCCTCTGCTCTCTGCTCTGATTTATTGTGACAAATTAAGATATTCCAAGAAGTGAGTCAGTTTGCGTTGGCAAGCGTCTGCTACAGCCTCCAGGTCATTGCCCCCCACAAACACACACACTTCCTCATATTATCTGGAAAGCCAGTATAAGCCTTCCTAAGCAAATATAGTACTAAAACAATATCCATTAAAACAGGAAATGTTGGCCGTAAGTCAGCAGGCTGCGGCCGGAGCTGCTGACGCTCTGACAGCAGCACTCAGTGATGAGCTGCCATCAATCAAACTGCAGCTTTGTCCTGTTTGACATACCATAATATGACCCCACTATAGAGACAGATTTTTACTGGATGTTCTCTGTCATCGCACCCTTCAGATTAGGGATGTTAATATTCACCGATTTGCATCGGTGCACCGGCATAAATGTTCAAAATGTGAGTACACTTGGTTGAAAGAGTGCACTTCGGCTACAGTTTGGGTTGAACTCGCGATGCATCTATTATAGCGTCTTTGCATCAGTAAAAAAACTATTCATTCATATAATATCCTCTCATCCACTTTTGTCAGCGCTCAGCAGAGACGATCTTTGATCTTTGCTTCGCCACTACGGAGAGCCGCATCACAGTTATCAACAAACATGGAAGTCGAGGAGAAAGAGAAACACAGCGCACCGAAAATACCTACAAATCAAACGTTTGGCAACACTTTTCAAGAAAGACGGACAACTTGACAAATCGCAAGCAAATTGTAAACGATGCCGTGCCACTTTAAAGTACACAAGTAGTACGAGGAACTTAGCGACGCACATAAAGAGGAACATGGGGTCTGCGGGTGAAAAGAAAAACCTGAAAGTAAGACATGAGTTCAATCACTCAGTGAGGTGTTATGTCAGTGAGAGTTGTGTTTAGTTTACAGCAGCCTGTGACTGCAAATAATAGTTTAAATGTCTTCCTTACAATTGTAAGCAGTTATGAAAGACCTGTTTGTGAAAGGTTATTTGTATTCTTTATTGTTCATATAGAAACCACTGCTTTATGCTCACTGGTGAGTTAGCTTATGTATGAGTGTTAACCTGTTAAGCCCGGCAGCCCCCACCCGAAACTGTGTCTCAGGACTTCTTAACATTTAAAAACCTATTAATGTGTCATACCCACTTAACGGGAAGAAACTCAGCTAACTGACGATATGAATAATTTTTACCGAAACAAAACACAAGTCTCACAAGAAGCGTCTAAATGAGCCCTGAGCGAAAAAATGCTAACACACTTAGCACAGAACTCTAGGTATAAATACCCTTATTACATATCGGATCTGCACAAACAAGATATCGATTAGCAAGCTGAGATTCCACAGATTCTAGGGGTATAAGTATCATCACTGAGCGATCGGAACTCGCGACAGGGGAAGCAAACATAGACATCACAACACGGAGCTTTACGGAGCAAAAATGGGACATTGTCTTAGCTTAGCTGTTGTTCTGATCAAAAGTTGTGTTCAATGGCATTAAAATGATAAAAATGCTGCTGAAGGTTAATCCAATGGTTAATCCAATGTGTCTGTGTCACTTTGAAATGATTACTGATAATCCATCGTCATATTTATGTCAAAAACTGAGTTTTCATATATAGCTATTATGACAGCTACGAGAGTGTATGACAGCTTCCGGTTTTGGGCATTCTGGCTGCGCATCACTCTATTCACCAATGGGTAATGTTTAGATGGATTTTAGGAACTTCCCCTCGATTGTATTTGCTCTAACGGTTAAAACAGATGTCAATCATCAAAATCGACCGATGGGTTCCAAAGATATGGAAAATCCACCCAAATGACCCCAGAATTGTTTTTTTCTTTCTAAATCTCTCTAAAAAGGTCAAATTTAACTTGTTTTGCATCAATCTTGATACAGGGTACTTATTATATGTTATAGTTTGGATTCCTAAAGCTTTTAGTCTACCATCCCATCATTCAAGGGTGGTTTTCACTATAAGTAATGTTTTTTTTTGGACAGACACTATAATTTAAATTGTTTTACTATGTTCAATCTGAATTTACTTTAAAATAAAAAAAATCTATATTGATTCTGACTCTTCTACATCCAACTCACAGGTGTATCATTGCTTTGAGAAAAAAGATTATAAATGTACGCCTTTTAGAAGTGAAGATATAGTCATTTGTTCTGGGCATGTCATTTTCGAGCCTGAGACCTGAAAAACAGGCTCAGGGCTTAACAGGTTAACATTTAAAAACCTATTAATGTGTCATACCCACTTAACGGGAAGAAACTCAGCTAACTGACGATATGAACCATTTTTACCAAAACATTACATTACATTAGATGTCACTTGTTAGACGCTTTTATCCAAAGCGACTTACATACTCAATACTGTGGGCAATCCCCACAGGAGCAATTTGGGGTGAAGTGTCTTGCCCAGGGACACAACGACATGCTGACTGCAGTGGGGTTTGAACCTGTGACCCTCTGATACGAACACCAACGCACAACCCACTGCACCACACGCCTCCAACAAAACACAAGTCTCAAAAGAAGCGTCTAAATGAGCCCTGAGCGGAAAAATGCTAACGCACTTAGCGCAGAACTCAAGGTAGAAAAACTTTATTACTTATCGGATCTGCACAAACAAGGGTGGTTTTTTTAATGGTTTTTTTTTGCACGGAAACATTACATTTTTTTACTATGTTCAATCTGAATTTACTTTAAAATAAAACATCTGTATTGATTCTGACTTTTCTACATCCAACTCACAGGTGTATCATTGCTTTGAGAAAAAAGATTATTAATTTACCCCTTTTAGAAGTGAAGATATGAAGAGTTTGGTTCCAAAACGCTATAAATTCATTTAAATTAATTTGAGTAAAAATGTGTTTTCTTTACCAAGAAAAGTGGCAAGTGAAAACCACTATTTTCTGTTTCAAACTTTCACATAGCATCTTGAGGTTATAATAACATTAAAAATTAAAATGCAATAAATCCATGACACGTTTTTTTCCCTCCAAAATGCAATAGATCCATTTTATCAATATAAAAGTTATTTTTCATATTGAAACAGTGCAAAAATACATACAATACAATACAGCTTTATTTATAGAGCACTTTAAACCTCCAGACCAAAGTGCTGTACAGGCAAATAAACAAAACAAAACATACAAAAAGTAACACAGCACAGCTCACACACCATAAAACAAGTACAAGTAAAAACAATAGACAATTTAAAAGCAATAAAAGCAACGCTCTTAAAAGATGTTAAAGGGCCCATGTCATGCTTTTCCAGTTATTACCCGTCCCCTTGTGTGTTATGAAGGTTTTTATGCATGTAAACGGTCTGCAGAGTCACAAACCCTCAAAGTACACCCTGTAGGGAGTAAAACTCTAACACAGAAAATACCTCCCCAAAACGCCTCGTTGGAGATTTCTCAGTTTCTTCCGGGTACGAGCCGACGTCAGCTCGTACCCGGAAGAGCTATGGCCACACCCAGCGGCGCTGGCCGCACCCTCTGCGTTTACTGTTGGAAGCGGTACCCGGAACCAAATGGACCAATCCGTGGAGCCGTTACGTTACGTCCGCGGAGCCGTTACGTTAAGCCCCCGCTGATTGGTCCAAATTGACCAATCCACGGACTTCCTCACACACACACACTCAGTGCAGGCAGCTCTGCTGATTTCACTGAAGGACGATGCTGTTCCTACTTTGTTTGGACCAGCGGGAGATTCGGGTACACAACCTGTAAGTATTCATTGTTGTTTGTGTATTTATGATGTTTAAAACAAACAAGGTATCTACCACGACTGTGTAAATGGGTAAACGTTTTTCTGGCTGCTAAGCCATTGACACAGTGCTAACAGGGCTAACTAAGTTGCTAGCGTTTCCATATATCAACTCCAATGTCAGCAGATGCCTTACATCAGCGGTTCTCAAACTGTGGTCCGCGGACCACTGGTGGTCCGCGAGGGTACTGCAGGTGGTCCGTGGAAAAAAGCTAAATAAAATCCACTTTTTATTATCAAGGATTTTCGGGGACCCGAAGACACATTTTGAGTTGTATACACTGTTGGAAAGAGGAGATTCCTAGCTTTCTAATGATATCAGGCAGTGGGGTAGTGGTCGTTGGGCTCATCGGACATTTATGAGAGAAAATCTCTAATGTCCGAGTGCAAGTGAATGCACCACAAGACACGAGCCTTGTAACCCCTCCCCCGACCCTGGCGCGAGCGTGGAAATATGATTGGCGAACAATATTGTGGCTTTCCAAGTTAACATTGATTGATTTGACTGCGATTAAATCAGCATATACTTCTGCCAGGGGATGCCACCCCTCAAAATCTCCTGCCACCCTCTTGCCACCCCATGAATATTTTTCTAGATCCACCCCTGAGTAGGCTATATTTTTCGTTTCGTTTATTTAATAAGTTAATTTGTTTTTTGTTTGTTTTGAGATTTAAATAGATTTTGAAAGTGGAGAGAGAGAGAGAGAGAGAGAGAGAGAGAGAGAGAGAGAGAGAGAGAGAGAGAGAGAGAGAGAGAGAGAGAGAGAAGCAGCGCTGTCTGCTTAGTTGCAATACTGTAGCTCAAGCCTTTATGCAACTTAGGCCTATACATTGTTTATGTTACTTATATGCCTGTGTGTCCATGGTTTTGAGTCTGTGTGTGTGTGTGTGTGTGTGTGTGTGTGTGTGTGTGTGTGTGTGTGTGTGTGTGTGTTGAGCGCAGCGCCGTCTGCTTTTTGCAGTACAGTAACTAAAGTAGGAGCATACCGGTATTTTTTTGTAGACCTGTCTGCCCGTTTTGTGAGTGCACTGCGCGCGTGCGCACTTGTGGCATTGTTTGGGATGACCTAATTAAAATACCGTCCGCCGTCCTCTTTGAGACACATACACAACGCAGACAGACACCGGTCACAAAAGTATCAAATAGGCTTCAATTTACTTTTGATTGTCTATAATTAACTATAAAAAAATATCGGCGTTTTAACACTACGTTTATATATGTACTTATTTTTACGGTTTGCATATGAGGTGGTCCACGAAAATCCTTGATAATAAATAGTGGTCCGCAGGAACAAAAAGTTTGAGAACCCCTGCCTTACATGTATCTCATAGCAGGAGAATGTCTGCATTCACACACGAAATACTCATAGACAGTATACTCCGGGTGATTTACCGTACGGTCAGTCGCGAACAGTGTTGGGTGTAACGCGTTACAAAAGTAACGGAGTTACAGTAATATATTACTTTTTGCTGTAACGAAGTAATGTAACGCATTACTAATGAAATTTGGGTAATATATTACCCGTTACAATGCTCAGTAACGCAGTTACAACACATTTTAACCCGAAATTAAATGGTGTTTTGTTTTTTAAGAATGTACTAACATAGCGAGACATTCCGACACCAGAGTAAAATTGTGCGGGTAGATTAGTAAACCTGGTGTTTACCCTTCAGGCTTCGCGTCGGAATCTTCGGGGGTGCATAGGCATGCATTGCACCCCAGTTGAATGTTATGCACCCTCTATTAAAAAAAGAGAACGGAGCGAAAAATAAAAACGACAAATTGTGTCAGGTGGGCGTGACCTGCTCCGCTGCGCGTGCATCATTTCCAAAGTACTTCCACAGCAGTGACACACATCTGTGGATAATCATTTATACGAAAATGGTTATGGAAAAAGATGAAGACGAGCCTGACAAGGACGTCACAGAGCAGGGTGAAGGTTTGAGTTCATCGGAAGTTCCGTGTGTCTCTCAGGACCCTGCACAATGGGGATTAATTGCTGGAAATGTCCGGGAGGAGACTTTGATGAAAGGGGTTTCATACTTTCATAATCGGGCAACGAAGTATCCAGCATCTCGGAGGGAGACCGATGCTAGCGGCCGGACACGCTCACTGACCAACGATATGCTGACCAGACAGCTTCACAATGGAGAAATCGTTCCACGCGATTGGATTATTTATTCTCCATCTACCGGAGCAATTATTACATGTTACTTGTTAGACGCTTTCATCCAAAGCGACTTACATACTCAATACTGTGGACAATCCCCACAGGAGCAATTTGGGGTGAAGTGTCTTTCCCAGGGACACAATGACATGCTGACTGCAGTGGGGTTTGAACCTGTGACCCCCTGATCCCAACACCAAGGCTAGGGATGTCCCGATCACCTTTTTTTGCTCCCGATCCGATTCCGATCATTTGATTTTGACAATCTGCCGATGCCGATTTTTCCCGATCCGATCTTTATGCAATGCATTAACAGAAAAAAAAGGAAAAAAGCATTGAAGTTGTCCCTTAAGGTTATTTTTTTATTTAAATGACAGTACCCAACTACCCATTCTATCCAACATGGATATAGCTTCTTTTTTTTACAGCAGCATTGGATCAAAACAAAATAAAGCTTATCAGTGGTCCACCACAAAATAACCATGTAAACAAATTCAGTGCAGATAGTGCAGTAACAAAACAAAAATAACTCTACTGGAAAGAGGTAGCTTGACTAGCTTCACACGTTAACATTCAGTCACAAATAATAAAATTAAATACAAATTTGGCTTAGTGCAGAATTCTAGCCTTAAGACTAACTAGTCCAGTATTAATGCAATGAACAACAGCAGCATAACATGACAACAAACAAAGTATCATAGTTCCATCTTACTGGAGTAACACAATTCAAATATAAAATGTAAACAAAAACATGGATATAAAATTGCAAGGCACTGTTTTTTTGTTTGTTTTTAAACTCAAGGGACGGTCAGCTCTTGAATGTGAGCTGCACTCTTACTTCTTACTCACTGTCACTCTCCGGCTTCACAATTAAGTGGAGGTTTTTTTTAAGGAAAATCAGCATCTCTACCCTGTCAGGTGAGAGCCGGTTCCTTTTCTCATCAAGGACGTTGGACACTGCACTAAAGAGTCTCTCACTGTCCACAGAGGTGCAGGGGGCACAGAGAAACCTGGTTGCAACAGCAGCCAGTGAGGGGAACCGTGAAGCATTATCTTTCCAGTAGTGTAGAGGATTGCTTTTCCTAGGGCTGGTTTGCTCTGAGAGATAGGTCTGTACCTGGACATGAGCTGATGTACTCACGGACCGGGCCTCTAGCTGATTCTCTTCCAAGATCTCGTCCAAGACGCTGCCCAGGCTGCTGCTTGCTTCTTGGCGTGGTGTCTTGCGCATAGGCTCTGCTGCCTCTGGCTCTTCACTGGCAGCCCTCTCTATCTTCGCCACCTCCAGGATGAGGTTATCCGTGGCAAGCCTCAGATTGCCTGACTTTGTGAAGAATCTGAAAATAGATAAATGTAACAATTACCCACAACAAAGAAAAACATAAGACAAGACACCACACAGCACAACAGTTAAGTCAGGCAACTGCCTTACTTCTATACAAATCTAACCATTAACAGACCTACATTTAAAAGGAAAGAAAAATAGAAATTGGCTTGAATAATGAATACTGGTTGGTTTGATATACATAATTCATAACGTGATAGATACGATTATAATAGAATTCAAATGGTACATTAATTTACTGTACTTGCCTGTCTTTGTATCTTGGATCCACTAGAGTGGCGATGCTGTACAGTGGCTTCTCCTCTACCTCAGCAAAGCGGGTGTCCACTGCCTCTAGGAGCGTGCTCTTCATTGTTCTGACCCCCTGGTCAGTGGTCTTCTCCCGAGAGAGTACACGTTTGAGGGCTGTTTGAATTAATGAAATGAATGGATGGATGAATGGTTTATTTATAATATAAAATAATTATAGTAAAATAAAAAAAAATCTATTCTTTTATTTAAAAATATAGAAAATTATTATTATTATTATAATAATAACCTGTTATTGCAGGGATGACATCAGCTGCAGATGCAGTGGGATTGCTCACATCCCTCGTGAGTTCCTCAAATGGAGCTAACACCTCAGCTGTCTTCTCCATCAGGGTCCACTGGTTGGCTGTCAGTGTGGCTGGCAGGCTGTAGTCAGCTGCATACACAGAGAGAGCCCGCTTTTGCTCCAGGATGCTCTGCAGCATGTAGAGGCTGCTGTTCCATCTCACTTGCACGTCCTGCTGTAGACGCTTGATGTCCATCTTCAGATCCTTCTGGATATCTTCCAGCCGGGAATAGGCCAACGGGGAATGTTTGAAATGGCCAACAATTTTCCTCGCGGTGGCCAGTGCGTCTATGACGCTGCGCTGAGACAGGAGACCCTCATGCACAGCAAGTTGGAGCGTGTGTGCGACACAGCCCACACTCGTTACTTCCATATCATCCATGGCTTTCACCATATTTCGCGCGTTGTCCCGCAAAATGACATGGACCCGTGGCTTATCTATTCCCCAACTGTTAAGCATCCCCTCGATCGCCTCTCTCACACGATCTGCTGTGTGAGATCTAAAGTAACCTGTATATCCTATATAACCTGTTTTAATAATTATAACTTTGTCTGTGTAAAATGTATACTTATGAAACTAGACCAAGTGTTCTTATTTTGTTTTGTTTGATGTGGTCAATTGTGTGTGCGTTGACTAGGAATGTAGAGGATCCAGTCGCCCCCCCGGGTTTTTAATGGGCCGGATAGGAGCATGGGGGGGTTGCAGGAGAAAGGTAATAAAACTGACACCATTGAGTCTATGCAGAGATTGTACTGAGAGAAAGATTGGGATGCGGAGTGGTACGGCCAGGTGCTGAGGATAAACGAAGATAAGGATTGGTACCTCACCCCCGTTCGACCCAGAATTGTTTATTTTATGGCTGCCATAAAAGATGACCTGGGACTGATCGGCGGCGCAGGAGATCCAAACTTCCCACACCTATGGCTGACTCACTCTGATTCGCTGTTTAGACCTCGCCTATGGCTGACTCACTCTGATTCACTGCCTAGGGCTCGCCCAGGAGTGAGTCCACCAATGGATGAACACCTAGGGAGGAGCAACCGACACAACTCCTCCCACACAACTCCTCTCCGTTTGTGGGCATAAATATTATGAATTCTGTACACTCGGGGCCTCTGTTCTGTCTGACTGTCTGATACGTACATCGCACGGTAGTAAGAGCCAAGGCCCGAAGTACTTCGTTATATTGTGCTGTTGTTTTTACCATTAAATCAGCTTATTGTTAAACCTCATATCTCTGCGTCTGAGCCGTTCCTTTTTACAGCAGACCACTCATCAAACGAACGGCGCGGAGCGGGCTCGAACCTTCAACCACTGAAGGGTGCTTCAACCCAACAGATCCGCGAAAGTTCTGAACTTGCAAGGTCGCATGTTTTAAATTAAACTGGGAGTCGATCCACTGTGCAGTGAAGCTAAGGAGTGACATTGGACACACAGAAGAACTCCATATGTCTGTGGTAAATCCGAAAGCAGGCACGTCTGTTAACAGGGCTTGCAGGTGGCCACGAAGCTTGTTGTGAAGGGCAGGCAGAGCTTTCTCTGTAAAGTAGTGACGAGAAGGCAACTCATAACGTGGCTCCAAGTGCTCCATGAGACGGCGAAACCCCACGTTCTCCACCACAGATAACGGCTGGTCATCCATTGCGATGAATTCAGCTATCTTGTCTGTTATTTTTTTGGCCTTTTCACTGCTCTGTGGCAGTTTCTCTTTCCTTTTAAACGTCTCTGAAATTGTCGGTTGTTTCAGTGCCGTTACCTGAGTGGCCGCTGTGTACTCGTCGTGTTTTTGTTGGTGTTTGTTTCTCAGGTGGCGTATTAGATTGGTCGTGTTGAACGTAGCTCTGTTCTTTCCACCACGCGGAACCTCCGCCTTGCAAACATTGCATCTGGCTGTCACACTACCTTCGCTTTCAATTTTAAAATATTTTCAAAGTCCTGACATTTTCTCTGTCCCGACTCCCGAGTCAGCAGCTGAACGTAGCCTCTCGTTAGCTTACTGCTACTATTAGACACTGCGCCCTGCCCACTCTGTTGCCAGGTTTGAGAGAAATAAGCAAACAGGTCTATGAAAACAAGCCCAAAAGAAGCAACACATACATGATGTTGTGTAATTTTAAACCAAAACTAAGGCCTCAGGATGAATTTAAGACGTGAACATGGTCATTTTTGTTTTGTAACATTAAATAAAACAATAAAAAAAAATTATAAAAAAAAATTCCCGATCCGATCTTTTTCTCCCGATTCCGATCTTTTGAAAATCACGTGATCAGCTCCGATCACCTGATCGGATCGGGACATCTCTAACCAAGGCTCTATCCACTGCGCCACGCGCCTCCGTGTGGCGTAATAAATAAAACAATTTATTGTTTTGCCTGCAAAGTTTTATCCACTCACAGCCACAGCAATGCATTTGTTCTCGGCTTTAGTGATTGGAAGCATCCCGAGAGGATAACGGAACATGAGACGAGTGGTGAGCACAGAAAATGCATACTTTCACTTATGCATCGCACTAAACTCATAGGCACTGTGGATGCTTCTCTAGGGATGCAGGTCGACACAGAAAGTCAGTACTGGAAGGATGTATTGAGACGTGTAGTTGAGGTGATTACATTCTTGAGTGAGAGGGGGCTTCCTTTCCGGGGAAATGACGAACTTTTAGGATCCGCACATAACGGGAACTACCTGGGAATCCTGGAGCTGCTCGCACAGTTTGATCCATTTTCAAAGGATCATTTGCAGAAGTTTGGCCAGAAGGGACGTGGTAGGACTTCATACTTGTCATCAACTATCTGTGAGGAGTTTATTGGTTTGATGGGTGACAGAACAAAGGAAGCAATAGCAACAGAACTACAGCGAGCAAGGTATTTCTCTGTCATCGTAGATTCTACACCTGACATGTCTCACGTCGACCAATTAACTTTTGTTTTCCGATTTGTGAGTGAGAAAGGAAAAGTTATTGAGAGATTTATTGGATTTGAACCCATTCACAGTCACACTGGGTCAAGTCTGGCTGACTGTGTGATGAAGATGGTCATTGATATGGGGCTGGATCTCTCAAACTGCCGTGGCCAGGCTTGTGACAACGCATCCAACATGTCAGGAAAATATAATGGGCTGCAAGCTCATCTCAAGAAAAGCAACCCACTCATATATTACATTCCGTGCGCAGCACACTCCTTGAATTTGGTTGGTGTCAACTGTGTTGAAAATAGTTGTCGTGAAGCAAGCCAGTTTTTTGATATACTTCAAGCACTTTATGCTTTTTGCTCTGCTTCTACCCACCGATGGAATAAAGTGTTCACTGAAAACGTCACACTGACGCTAAAATCTCTCTCCTGTACAAGATGGAGCTGCAGAGGAGACTCCACAAGAGCTCTTTGTGAGAATTACACTGCAATAAAAGGGGCTTTACAAATGTTGGCAGCTGATGATGAAGAGCGTCAGGACCAGTGCTTGAATTGGGCCGGTACTCACTGGTACGCAGTACCGGCACTTCTGATTTTTACCCATGTGGTACCGGCACTTCTTACTGAGTACCGGCAAGGTGCTGGTACTTAGTAAAATGCCGGTACTCAGCTGCCGGCTGCCGGCCGCCGGCGGTACGTCATGACACATGACAACAAATATGCCCAGCGCCGCGATAGACTAGAGCAGAAAAGACATCACATAACGTTAGCATTTCGAAAAGGTTAGCGTGTCTTAATAATAGTGCGAAAAGACAGCGGTTGTCGCCGGACAAGGATTCTCTCTCTCCTTTCCTGCTGAAAGATGGTGAGTGTACTCAGGGACGAGGAGTCATTTAACCAGCCGCCAGTAGGAGTCAGGCTTTACATTCTTTTATATCCATAAAGAAAAAGTAAATCTGTTTACAGTTCTGTTTCATATGGATGTTGAGAGGTATCCATATATCTCTTCATTATGCTCTCAAAGTGCACCAGATTGATGCATTTAACTTCAATATTTTTTTTAAATCTTCCCGGGGGAGCATGCCCCTGGACCCCCCTAGAGGGTGTCAGGTCCACTCGCCACTTATAAGGAGGGGGTGCATTTTACCACTGCACCCCCTCTAATCACAGATGCACCCTGAGTCATTTTGTTTAAGTACAGTGAGCCTTTCTAAAATATACAGTAAAGAGACAAACCCACCAGCATTATAGGATATACTATGACTTTGAGCCAAATACTTGTTTTTGGGCTGTATAAATAAATTGACTTGAAACAGTTGCTGATTTAGAGTACTGGCACCTTTTTTATTCCAATTCAAGCACTGGTCAGGACACACGGCGAGAGGCCTCTGCACTGTGTGGCAAACTTGGGAAACTAGAGACTGCTCTGCTGACAATATTTTGGGACACTGTACTGCACCAATTCAAGCTTACGAGCACTGGCTTGCAAAATAAAGACATTGACCTAATGACCGCTGTGCGACTTTTGGAATCGCTGCGCACTTATGTTGCATCACTACGAGGGACATTTTCTGACTTTTAGACATCTGCCCGGGCCGTCACCGGCGTGACACAGACATACCAGCACGAGACTCACCGTGTTGGTAAAAGACGAGTATTTGATGACGAGACAGTGGCGCACGAGGTGGTACTGACTGGCAGTAACAAATTCCAGGTTGAGACATTCAATGTAATTATTGACAGGTTGCTCTCAGGACTTAGCAAACGCCTGGATGCATACAAAGACATAAATGATCACTTTGGAGTCCTATTTGACATGTGCTGTGATGACACTGATCTCCGCAGATGGGCCAATAATCTCTCCTCGTCATATCCTATTGACTTGGATAAGTCATTAGGAGATGAGCTGATCCAGTTTAGGGCTTTTGTCAGCACAGAGCCAGATAAAACTCCTGCAAACAGACTGCAGGTGGTGCTTAAACATGGACTACAGACAACATTCCCCAATGTTTTTGTTGCGCTCAGGATTTTTCTCACACTGCCTGTAACCAACTGCGAGGGTGAGAGGTCCTTTTCACAGCTTAAACGCATCAAAAGTGAACTTAGGACAACCATGGCTCAGAAGAGACTTTCAGCCCTTTCTTTGATGGCCATCGAGTCTGATCTGGTGAGGGATCTGGATTTTGATGACCTAATCACAGACTTTTCAAAGAGAAAGGCAAGGAAGAAACACTTCTAAAAGGTAAGATCCACTGTCTCTCATACACACTCATTCTCTCTCTCTCTCTCTCGCTCTCTCACACACACTCACTCTCTCTCCCTCTCACACACACACACACAAACACACACACTCTTCCATCACATATACTGATCACTTAGTTGAGCAACCACACCATTTCACTACATATTTTACTTTTGTAACTCTCAATGTTTGTAACTAATAAAACTCCTTGCGTACTTGCCAGCCAGTCATATTTTGGCATTAAGTGGGGTGCTGCTCTGAGGTTTTGAGTGATATTACCAAGGTATTCCTGAGCCATACACTGTCTTTGGATCTTATCCATTGTATCTTTGTCTTGTGATTTTTGACTAAAAGGGCAAAAGGCTAGACCTACTTTGGTTGAACTATGTAGCTGCTTTTGACAAATAGGTGTGCGATTTGACATGCCAGATTGACTGAAAATTCTAAATATTGGTCATGTTGGTATGATTGGGTAGGCGTGGTGTTACTTGTTGGTACGTGGGTTGGGGGGGGGGGCCATGAGCGCTCAGTGCCCAGGGGCCCCTGGAGGTACTAATCCGGCCTTGTATAACATATACGGCTGTACCGACGCCATTGTAAGACTGAAGTTCCGCTCAGAGCGAGCCGAAAAAAGCACTGTTAGACATGGGCGGAGCCTCTCTGGTGGTTGACTAATCAGAACCGAGTGGCCGAGCTGACCAATCGGAGCACACTGGGCTCACAGGGAGTGGGGGGCAAGAGCTGCAACGAGCCGTTTAGTGGAGAGAGTGAATACTGCTGAATACACACACTTTACAGAGATGCTGTATGAGAAACCAATGTGAGTTTGGAAAAATGCACAGTATAAATCTATTTTAGTATACCTCAACAATGGAATTATGATCAGTGGAAATGGCCATGAAACCTCTCCTTTAATACGCTAAGGAGAAGAGGTGTGTTTTAAGAAGCGATTTAAAAGCAGGCAGTGTGGTAAGCAGCATAACAGTAAGTAGGGATGGGTACCAAGCCCCGGTATTAAACGGGCCCCGGGGCTGAATTATTAAAGGCCGTGGTACCGCTAAGCTCCGACGTTATCTGTCTTTTTATCGGTAGGCTACTGGAGACAACTAAAAATATATGTCATATGTATTATTGCTACACAAACATTATATTGCAGTTTTAGTGTCTCCAACTCCATTTCTAATACGCAAAAAGACTGCAAAATGCGTCTATGATTATTTTTAGTATTTTCGATCTTTCCAATCCAGAGATCTCTCTCCCCCGTCTGTGTGAGGGGGCGGGGCAGTTTACACACATGCGGCTGCTACATGCAGCAACAGCAACACACACACACGGCTGCTATATGCATGGAACACACACACACACACATACGGATGAGATGGCGGAGAGAACGCGCTCCAAGGTGTGGTTAAACTTTACCCGTCTCGATGTGGACAATGCTAGTTGCCAAAAGTGCAATAAGAGTTTAGCATGTAAGGGCGGTAACACGAGCAATTTGTCTAAACATTAACAAAAGTGCACCACATTCACACGGAGAAATACATGGTTTGTATAGTACAAAATAAACTATAAATATTTGTAAGTAGATGACGAAAGCTGGTAGGATGCCGGGTGCATTCAGGGCGCCGCCATTACTGTTTACACTGCGTGGAATGGTGCTCTGTGATTGGTTGAGCTGCGTGAAATGGTGTGCTTTGATTGGTTGAGCGGATGTATGCATTCTGTAGAGAAGGGAGACTGGCGTTTGTCGCTGTTTGGAAAGAAAGTGAGAAAACAGGACAGAACTAGAGAATGCAATTCCTGAAGAAATTGCTAGTTGGAATGCTTTATGCTGAAAAGCTGACGCTAAACTGCTATGCTGAAATGTAATGTGTAAGAAGAAAGTGAAGAATTTAGATTGAAATGATACATGAACACTGGGGGCTTGAATGTGTGATGAGAGAAGAAAAAGTAAAAAGGCTTGGAAAAGCAGCAGAATATTTGAACTGCAAACTTTTGAACTAACTTGATGGTGAAGGATCTGTCGCCATGCCAACGGCATTTGATGACATCCCATAATACGCTTAGATGCATTGATGGCTGCATCGTTACCAAACCTGTGAAGTTTTGGGCCATTTGGAGCATTTTCACTGAAGTTATGAGAAAACCGTGTTTCATGGCGGGCATTGTGTTGCCATGGCAACGGCATGTCTCGTAGATGTCTTCACGGCTGGACTGTTAGCACACATGTGAAGTTTGAGCACTTTTTGAACATTTTCATAGGAGTTATAGCGACATCGTGTTTTATGGCGAGGGATGCGTTTCCATGGAAACGGCATATGATGAGATCTCAGATGTGGCGTAGAGCTGTTGAGGCATGGACCGGTGATATACAAGTGAAGATTGGGGAACGATTGGACCGTGTCCATTGGACTTACAGCGACATCGTGTTTCATGGCGAGTGGTCTGTCGCCATGGCAACGGCATTTGATGACACCCCATAATACGCTTAGATGCGTTGATGGCTGCATCGTTACCAAACCTGTGAAGTTTTGGGCCGTTTGGAGCATTTTCACTGAAGTTATGAGAAAACCATGTTTCATGGTGAGCATTGTGTTGCCATGGCAACGGCATTTAAAGAAATCTCAAAACTGTCCCGTAGATGTCTTCACGGCTGGACTGTTAGCACACATGTGAAGTTTGAGCAGTTTTTGAACATTTTCATAGGAGTTAATGTATAGCGACATCGTCTTTTATGGCGAGGGATGCGTTTCCATGGAAACGGCATATGATGACACCCCATAATTGACGTAGAGCTGTTGAGGGCAGGACCATTAACCATTATCTGAAGTCTGCTGCTCTGAGCATGTCAGTTGGAGTTATGACATCATCGTGTTCCATGACACAGGTGTTTATATTTGAGCTAACGAGGTGTCCAGAGATCAAAGGTTTCCATTGTTCTGAATGAGAGATAAACCTCTTACATGTGAACGTTTTGTTGAAGAACCGTAACAGATATTGGTGAAATTTCAAAGCGTGAAGCCTGTCAAGGACCTTGAGCATCTGAAGTGTACTTTCTGTGTACTTTCGGGTCAATAATGTGGCCTTTTTGGCAGATTAACTAAAGGTGTGCGGCTGCTGCTGTGAGGAAATATCAGCCTGAAATTACAATGGGCTTTAATGGAGACATGTTGAAAGTTTTTGTCACTTCATGCCCTCAAGAGGCATTTTGTTTAATTATGTTTGCTTAATTATTTGTCATTTTTCAAGCTACGAGATGTTTTCCTACGTTTGTCATGAACAATTATGTCTCAGGAATGTAGGGTTTGGGAATTATGGCAGTTTTAAAAAAAAATATGAAGGCAAATTTCAAGCTGTCCTACACTCTAGCTGTGACATCACGCACTCTAGTTAATGTTAAAATCTGAAGAAGGCCTCTGTACCAAGGTCTGAACAATGTTTAATATCTCTAAAAGTAAGAATCAGATTTAAAAGTTGTGTTACACGAATAATGTCAGAAAGATGTGTAACATTTTAAAGTTGGAATGAGTTTTCTGAGTGAAAGTATGAAGGAACAGTTAGCAGTTGAAGTCGCATGAAGATTGTTCAAGTCTGAAGATTTTCTCGATTGACTTCAATGGTTAAAAATGTGATGAATTATGGGATATATCTCGGGAATTATGAAAGTTATGAATGAGAAAAGTAATAGCCATCGATTCCCGACCGAGCTGAACGTTTTGATGTTTGAATGGAGTTTCTGCGATGTGGAATGTGGGAGAAGAAGACGGACAAAATAACGGGCGGAATCAAGAAAACCAATAACACATAACACGGCGGATATCGCGTTTTGCGTAAAATTGAATATTGACTTTTCAATACCGACGAAATACAATACTGATTTCGGAGGGAACTGATTTTTTTCAAAAGTGGCGTTTATCGCGTTTTGGAACCAAACTCTTCATATAGTCATTTGTTCTGGGCATGTCATTTGAGCCTGAGAACAGGTTAAGTCAAATGTACAATTAAATACAGAAGTTTAGGAAAAAAGTCAAATAAAAATCCCAAATTAACTTGTAAAACGCTGTGTCTGTCCAGGAAAATGGAGGTTAGATCTAACGTGGTAAAGAACCTGCAATTCATTTTTGTGCCCTTATTCTTACAAAGCCCAGTTGAATTGAAGAACGACTTTTCCAGCTTTGTACTGTACTCCATAGTAAGTGGTTAATTGTTCTAATTGTTCTTGGTTTCAGGTCAAGATCCGGCGCCACTGCATTTTTAGGAACACAAAGAACTGGTTCGCAATCGGGCTCTGGACCGTAGGTGCTTTGGTTCAAAAGAGGTATTAATGCATAAGTGTTGAGTTTGACATAACTAACGTGCTTCTTAAAACCATAGGCGGTGCTAGGGGTGCTGCAGCTCCCCCTAGGAAAGCCTTAGCACCCCCTGAGCACCCCCAATAAATGTATCTGTTTTTTTTTTTATGTGTGAAATTCATAATTTGAAAAATGATTGAATCGAAAATAATATGCTACAGTACAGAACTGTACTTCTGGGTCTCTGTGTTTCATTCAAGCTCGGCTGTGTGTGTGTGTGTGTGTGTGTGTGTGTGTGTGTGTGTGTGTGTGTGTGGCACAAGCGCATTTAGTGCGAGAGAGAGAGAGCGCACCGGTGCCAGAGATTGTTGTTGTTAGCATCTGGTTAGCTAGCTGCGCCAACGGATATAAGATCATGTTTCTACAACAAGGTGGAGGAGAGTCCTCTCCTGTCAGACTGAGAGGCTCAGGTGAACTAAAGGAGTCTCTGAGTGTTTAAATAGTTAACTTTAGTCTAAGTTATCTCAGTGGGTCTCAAACGGTTTGGTCACGATCTATGTAAAAGATTATTTCCGAGGCACACCTTCATATGATCATTATAGTTATACAAAAATAAGAGAATAAATGAAAAACAGTTATGAAATACTATATGACAGTAAAACAAGAATACAGTTTAAAAGGGGAGTGATTTGTAAAATATCCATAAAGAAAAAGTAAATCTGTTTACAGTTCTGTTTCATATAGGTGTTGAGAGACGTATCCATAGATCTCTTAAAACCTCTTTAGCCCCACGGACCCGCCGAAGGGACCGAAATCACAACATCTGCAAGCAAAAGTGTCTGAGGGCTTCTTAAGATTTAATAAACTATGAATGTTTCATATCTATGTAACGGGAAGAAACTCAGCTAGCTGATCTTTTTTTTTTTTTTTTTTTTTAAAACCTCAAAGCTAACGCTGAGCCTCTGAATTAGCCACGGGCAAAAAATCTTAAGGCCGTTAGCACAGAACTCTAGCTATACCGATCGATATACTTATAGGATCTGCACAAACAAGTTTAGCTAACATCCTGAGATTCCACAGATTATAGAAATATAAGGATCATCGCTGAGCGATCAGAACTCGTGACAGGGGAAGCAAATACAGACAATACACGACGTAGCTTTAGGTAGCAAAAAACGGAGATATGCTCACCTTAGCTGTTATTCTGATCAAAAGTCGTGTTCAATGGCATTAAAACGAGAAAAACCGCGGCTGAAGGTTAATCCATAGGTTAATCCAATTTGTCTGTCATGGATTATTATTGATTATTGATAATCCATAATTATTGATAATCCATAATTCAATTGTTATGCAAAAAACGGAGAATCAAAATGAGCTACTAATGGTAGCCACCAGAGGCTAGCGCAGCTTCCGGTTTTTCTACACGTCACTATCACTCCTTATTTGGTAACCTGTGTGTGTATGTGGAACTTTCCCTCGATTCCATTGGCTCTGACGGTTAGAAAGAGATATCAATCATCAAAATCGACCAAGGGGGGCCAGAGATATGGAAAATCCACCCAAATGACCCCAGAAGTGGGTTTTTTTTGCTAAATCTCTCTAAAAAGGTCAAATGTCACTTGTTTTGCATCAATCTTGATACAGGGTACTTATGTTGTACTTTGGATTCCTAAAGCTTTTAGTCTACTAACCCATCATCCAAGGGTAATTTTCACTATAAGTAAAACATAATTTTTGGACGGACACTATAATTTACAGTTTTTTACCATGTTTAATCTGAATTTTCTTTAAAATAAAAAACATCTATATTGATTCTGACTTTTCTACATCCAACTCAAAGGTTTATCATTACTTTGAGAAAAAAGATTATTAATTTACCCCTTCTAGAAGTGTAGTTATGGTCATTTGTTCTGGAAATGTCATTTTCGAGCCTGAAATCTGAAAAACAGGCTTGGGGCTAAACAGGTTTTAATGTTGCTCTCAAAGTGCACTAGATTGATGCATTTGACTTCAATATTTAAAAAAGAATCTTCCCGGGGGAGCATGCCCCCGGACACCCCTAAAGGATGTTAGGTCCATCCCCCACTTATAAAAAATAGCACTTTACACCTATATGCCGTGAGCTGATTATCGAGCCTTCATTGTAACAGTTACGGGTGTACTGTGTATGTGCGTGTGGGGAGTGTTGCAGTAGAAAATTCCACTGTAGCGCCCGGTACATTAATGGGAAATCCTACGTGTTTGAGCACCCTCTATAAAACGTCAAGCTACCCCACAGCGCCCCCAAAAGAAAATCTCTGGCGCCGCCACTGCTTAAAACACAAGATTTATCAGTAATGAAAGCTTTGAAGGCAAACAGCAGCTACAACACGACTGCAGAGTGCTAGCTTCGAGAGAAAGTCATTAAAACACATCACGTAGAAGAGCAGTAGATTGCTTTTAATGAAGTTTTTTTCAATCATAGCTTGTTTTCAATTAAGGAATCAACTGGATTATGGGCTGATTTTGATATTTAATGTCATAAGTAAATGCAATTACACAATGATAAACTATCCTAAAAAGGTTAAAATGCAAAAAATCTATGGTGTCAAATGACAGACCTAAGCAACATTCCAAAATGCTACATTCACACACCCTAATCTGTTACTTCTTGATATTATGTCTGAATGCTTTAACATCTGTTATTAAAAACCTTATAACTCTGCAACAGCAGCTGACTTGTTCCAATAGACATGTGAAGACAGACTCTAAAATAAGATAAGTTTGCAATTATTGTAAATTAACCAAAATAGCAAACGCTGTAGAAATAATTAAATTAGATAAAATGCAAAAGATAAAAAAACAAAATTAGATCACCCCAATTAATTTGGAGCAGTGGACCATGTTGCAGGTATTATTATCGATGCGCAACATTACTCAGGAAGTCAACATTAGGTCAAGTCGACTAAATGTACGAGCACTTTAATGCCAGTGGACCCAAAACTGGGTCCATTCATTGCTAACCTGGAAGTAAAAGGACCCGAGGGAACAAGAGCTGTCCATGACTTTGACTGTGTTTACGTCCTGTAATGTGGGAGGCTACAGTAATAAGATGACCTCATAGTATTATGGACACATATGTTTATATGTTAAAAACATAGAGGTAGACATTCAGCCTGCACAGAAAGAAAAACTACCTGTACGCAAAGGTGCAGAGTTACAAGGCTGGTTTATGTCTTTCGGAATGTGATTTCTAATCTGTTTATGCCTTACAAGAAAAAGCTAAAACAATTTCTTTGATGGATTATGGAGGACGTTGTGGACTCTCACAGCCTGAGGAAAGAAGCTGCTCGGAAGTCTGTAGGAATGCTTCTCTCCTGAAGGCAGCAGGGTGAACATCTCTGATTCCCTGGACCCCAACATTGTTCAGTTCTGGCCCTTGCTGACGTGGAGCATCAGGTTGTTCTTTGTGCACCTCTTTTGTTTTTATTGTTAATTCCCTCCAGACAATGCACTATACTTTTTATGAGACAGCGTAAAGAAGTGGAAACATTTTCTAGCTAGTAGAAATCCTTTTTATTAGAATATAGATAGTGAACCCAGAGAACATGTCTTGTATTTGCAGAATGATGTACGGAATGAGCCGGTACGGTCAGAGTTGTACATCATCCTCTATCTTCTAGACCTCTAAACTGTCTTTACACAGCTCTACAGGACTGGCACACTTCTTCCTGATATTTACACTAAACATTTTTAACATCTTCTCTAACATGCATTTTCCCTCCGAGTAATAAACCAAAGTGGAACAGCTCATTTATAATATCTTACATGAAGGTACAAGATTTCCTCTCTCCCTGCGTTTCCTAACTTTCAGCAGGAGAGTCACGGCTTAGCCTCAATACGTCTCACCTCCATTATGCAAGAGGAAACCCCTGAATATTTGCTCTCCAACTCATTTTCCTACAGTGTGTTCCTCCTGCATATTTCAGATCTGTCCGAGGGGCTGGAACCCATCGGAACGGCCCCCCCAACCAAGAAGAGTGGCCTTAGGAGAGCAGGTCTCACAAACATATCCTGTGCTCATTAGGAGCCCTGTGTGTGTGTGTGTGTGTGTGTGTGTGTGTGTGTGTGTGTGTGTGTGTGTGTGTGTGTGTGTGTGGCCTTAGGAGAGCAGGTCTCACAAACATATCCTGTGCTCATTAGGAGCCCTGTGTGTGTGTGTGTGTGTGTGTGTGTGTGTGTGTGTGTGTGTCAATCTTTCCTGCAGAATCATATCATTCTGCAATAGGAATTATATGTGATGTGAGCTACATTTAAAAAGTCCAATCTATGGTGGCCCTGAGAGCACTTTGCAAATTTACTATCCACAAAAAGAAAAAAACACAGAACTGTGACGGCCCACTCTCAGGATTCCTGTGTTGCTCTCTACTTTTTTCGCTTATGGAGGATCCTGGTCTAATCAGAAACCTCTGGCTCAGAAAAGTGAGGTTGATGTGTGTAAAAGCCTTAAACCCGCAATTTCTCTATGAACAGCAGGGGGCGACTAAACCAGTTACCAAAAAAAGTTCAGTTGTATAGAAGTCTATGAGAACAAGCTTCTACTTCTCACGTGATGTAGTACCTCAGTAAACATTGTCAAATTAGTTTCTGTCTAAATTGCTTTTTTTAAGTCTTCTTCAATACAGCTTGATGTTCATTTTGTAAATGATGGTCCCGTTTATTGGAAAATTGTTGATAAAGCAGCAAATGCTTTGGGGCATTGCAACCATGAAATGGTAATGTTAGTCGCTGGGGTTTTTTCCCTGTATAACTTCCGGTGGTCTCCACAATGCTGTAGCTACAACACGTATACACATTTGAAATAAGCTGTAGATAAGACCTTAAGTTGGTTACAACTTTCACATATTATTTAACATTATTTGAATTTGGTTGGCCAGGATTCAGCATGGTTTTCACTATCGCTTCACAGCAAACATCTGCAATAGCATCTTAAAAAATCAGAAAACACAAAATAACTCAAACTTTCCATAACGTATTTCATGAGACAGAAACAATGACAACAGTTCGTCCCTTGTGTGTATGTGTATTTTCTTTTTGTATTTGGTTGTGTTTTCAGTTTTTTGCAATGCATTCCCACTTTGTTTCTTTCAGTGTATCTTTTTAAATGGAGTGCACGTGGCGTCAAATTGATGCAGATGTTTTCTTTATCTGTTTTCATCTATCTGCATTTGTTTTCCTAAGTTGCAGTGTGAGCTCTGAGCAACTTTGCATGTGGGCTCTTTGTCTGTTGTAGTCAACAAAATACATTTTCCATCACAGGCACAAAGGACCTACAAACAGTGACTTCCTCCTTTATAATCAGTGTTGAATGGCTGCACACTGACTGTCAGCAGCTGGATGCACTTCAGCTTCAAAGCAATAATTAATATGCAGCTCCCTGTGTATGTCTCTCAGACAACTTCAGCAGTCTTCAGTAGGGGTGTAACGGTATCCGTATTCGTCCCGAACCATCACGGTTCGGCACATGCAGTCACACGACGAATACGCCTTTTTTTATGAGTGGGAAAAAAGTCACTCAGGGCAGTATCCATTACACTATATATAATCCAGGGGGCAGTATTGTGCCTAAAAGCTGTTTGCCAGCTGCCCTTAAACAACAAATGAAGAACAAGAAGTAAGCACAACAAAACGAACAAAATACAAGAAGAAGAAAAGTTAGTATGGTGATTTCAGATAACACACAGGAGCTAGAACCCACCTGCTTCGTTTAAATCAACTGTGTGGGAACATTTCGGGTTCCCTGTGGACTACAATAACGAAGGAGTGCGAGTGGTGGATCGGACGAGGACGGTGTGTCGGCGTTGGTGCGGTATGCTAATGGTAACACATGCCAAACATGCTAAATCATATCAGAAGGCATCACCCAGATTTGCCAATCACCGGAGCCCGGCAAAAGACAACAGCAGTTCAACAGCTTATCCCAGCTGTTTTTAAGAAGCCAACAGACATGAAAGCCGAGAGACCAAAATAAATAACGGGGGGTTACGTATTGTAACCCTAGTTATATAAGCACAGGCAGAGCCCTCTACTGGACTCTATGGGTACTACCTCTTAACCATACTATGCAAGCATTCACCTACTGAGATATCTATAAACGTAGCCGGCCCCTCGGGGCGGGCCTACCTGAATGCGTGCGTGCGCAAGCCCACCGTATATAAGGCGGCCACACCTCCTGACTGTCATCCTACACCCTCTTCAGCGAGCGGCATAGGACAGACAGGGCCCCAAGTAGAGGGCTCCGCCTGTGCTTATATAACTAGGGTTGCAATATGTAACCCCCCGTTATATCTTACACAGGCTCCGCCCTCTACTGGACTCTATGGGTACAGTGGGTGGAGACCTGATGCATAAACGCCCTGTCGTCCAACAACATCGACCCATCACACTGCCCCTGACCGGCTTTTGGTTAACAGCCACTGCACCGCAACTTCTTCTCCTCCGGCTGTGACCGTGGAGAAGTCGGGGCCGCAGTTTACTTGGCTGGTAGAGCACACTCAGACACGCTTACCTCGTGATGAGTGTGCATGGAAAATAGTGAGGAAGTCCTCTTGCCCTGCATGGGGCTTACCGTGCACCATGTTTCCCGGGTCCCTAAGGAGCATGGGGAGAACGTAAGTGCACCATGTCCCCCACACTCACACACGCCTCGTGTAGAGTGTGCATGGACGATAGTGGGAAAGGCTCTCATAAGTGCATTATGTCCAGGGGGGGGTCAGATACCTACTGACCCACAGCCCCCCCCCTCACCAGTCCTGTGTTGCCCCAGCAAGCACAGACGATGAAAAGGAGCCAGACATGTCCAAAAAATAAAACCATATAATGGGGCCTGGCGTAGACCATGACGCCGCCGTGCATATGCCCTCCACACTCACGCCGTTGAACAAGGCTGTTGATACAGCCATACCACGTGTAGAGTGTGCATGGACCCCAGTGGGGAAGGCTCTCCCCGCCTGTCCATAGGCATGTGAAATGCACTCGCAGAGCCCTCCTGTCAGGCGTTTCTTGGACAGAGCTTTACCGGCCACACCATCCCAAAAGCACACAAACAGCTGTTCAGTGCGCCTAATGGAAGTCGTGCGCCCTACATAACACGCCAGCGCACGCACTGGGCAGAGGAGGTGCAATTTAGCCTGCCTGTCCCCAATATGGGGTGGAAGAATAAAGCCGTTTAACTGTATAGCCCTCGACCTGTACGAACTCCTTAGGTTCTTGGGAACAAAGGAGGGGTTCGGTCTGAGTGTCGCCCCGCTACGGTCACCCCGGATCAAAAGGCAACTCGGGTGCACCGACAGAGCGGCAAAGCTGTTTTCAATGACAGTGCTTTCAGGGAGGAGAGCTCCAGAGGCTCAAATGGTTCTGTGACCAGAGCCTCGAGCACCAACGGCAGATCCCTTTGCGGGGAGGAGGCATGCACCACTGGACGCTGTCTCCTGACCCCCTGCAAAAACCGCGTCATAAGCGGCTGACTGAAGGCTGACCTGCCGTCAAATCTCTCATGGCAGGACGAAATGGCTGCTGCATACACTTTATTGTGGAATGAGCAAGCCCCCTGTCCACCAGTCAATCAATCAATCAATGTTTATTTATATAGCCCAATATCACAAATGTTACATTTGTCTTAGTGGACTTCACAGTTTGTACAGAATATCAGTATGACAATACGACACCCTCTGTCCTTAGACCCTCACATCGTACAAGGAAAAACTTCCAGAGAAAAACCCCACAGTTTAAAGGGGAAAATGGGAGAAACCTCAGGGAGAGCAACAGAGGAGGGATCCCTCTCCCAGGACGGACAGACGTGCAATAGATGCCGTGTGCGGACTGACAGACGTTCTCGTCTCACCCTCTCCAGGAGGGGGAAATGAGACGCAGCGGTGGAAAGGCGTAGAGCAGCTATCTTGGCCATGGCTCAGGTGCAAACGTGTCCACCCCCAAGGGTGGATTGTCCTGCCGAGCCAGGGAGAACCACCATTCGTCTTGACATGAGGCCGGCCGCCCTGTTCTCCAGTCCCGGAATGTGGGGGGCCTTCAGAGATAAAAACATTCTCTGAGGCCCACAACCACAGGTTCTCCGCTGTGCTAAACAAGGCGGCGGAGCCGACTCCGTCCTGCCTGTTGATGTAAGCCACTGTGGTGCGTTTGTCGCTCCTCACCAGCACATGTTTGCCCTGTAGTAAGGGTTTGCAGTGCTCTAGGAGCAGTACTACTGCCCGTAGCTCTAGAAGGTTGATGTGCTGAGTTTCTGTCAGAGGCCAGCCACCACCTATAGCTCTCTCTAGGCAGGTCCCCCCCATCCTGTCACGGATGCCTCTTGAACACCGTGACGTAGGAGGTCACCCGCCCCAGCGAAGTTCCCCTCCGCAGATGCTTTGGGGACCCCCAGTATCGGAGGGTGCCCTCCGGGGGGGATGGTCACCAGACGTTGTTTGTGCCTCTTGGGATCTAAACGAAGGCCGGAAAACCACCTCTGCAGGCGAGTAAGTAACCCCAGCGGTACCACGAGGTGAGCAGCCGCCATGAGACCCAGAGTCTGCATGATGGTCAAAGCTGTCACTGTTGCCCCCTGACAGGGTGGCACGTAGTCTGCCTGCATCGAGCAAAATCCCCAGATACCCCACCTGCTGGTGAGGTATGGGACTGCTCTTCTTCCAATTGACCGCAATCCACTTGGATCAATTGGGCTGTGTTTGCCTCTTCGCTGAACCTGGCCATGACTATGAGGTCGTATTACAAAACCCTCATGCCATGGTCGCGAAGCGGCTGAAACGCTGTGGCCACACATTTGCTGAACGTGCGTGGGGATAGGGAGTAGCCAAACGGTAGTCTGTTGTACTCGTAGGCTACCCCCCTGGAAGGCAAAACGCAAATACTTTCTGTGCTTTGGAGCAATTTTCGACATGAAAGTAAGCGTCCTTCAGGTCGATGGTTGTGAACCAATCGCCCGGCTGCCCTAGTTCCAGTAATTGGTTTACATATGGAACTTTTTGCAGGCAATGTGCTGATTCAGGCTGCGAAGATCCAGAATGGGTCTGAATTATCCTGTCTTCTTGGGAACCAGGAAGTACATGGAGTAAAGCCCCTTTTCTCTCTCCTGAAAGTGCACAACAGACACAGCCTGTTTTTGCAACAGGGCCTGAATCTCTGTTGAAAGGAAACCTATCTCCTCTTGGGATGATAGATTTGCCTCTCTTAAGCCCCTGAATGGAGGAGGGACGCTGCAAAACTGGAGTGAGTACCCCAGTTTCAGTGTCCTGTCCATCCATTCTGTCAGTACACAGCTAAGCTTCCATTCCCCATAAGACTGTGTTAGGGGACCTGCAAGCAGCTGTGGAGTCGCAGCAGCACTCTCTGGGGGCCCACTCCGCCGCCAAACCTTCCATAAAAGGAGGATTGGCTCATGGGGGGCTGACACAGAAAGGGCCGATTTTCTACAGAGGTCCTTGAACGCACTGCGGCACGCCCTCGGGGGGCCGCGCGCCCCGTCATAACGCCGTCTTCACACAGACGGTGAAATGCATCAATCGGAGCTATTACACTAGAAGAGGTGTGTTTTCTGCAACACGCCGGCCATAATGACCCTGCACCCGCATAGCGCTTTGACAGCACTTCCTGCGGTTAATCACACTCACATGCGCGCGCCCACTGGCTGCCTCCTTTACTGGAGTGGCGAGTGGGGAATTGTGTCTCATAATGGGTGCCCAATTAACATCGTATGAAACGGATCTTGCCGATTTCAACGAGACATTATGGGGAAGTGGAATTGTGGAGAGAGATGACTTTACTCTGGGATGAATGCAATCGTTTTTATTGAATGCATTTTTCACACACACATCACTCCAGAACTAGGGTTACAATACGTAACCCACCGTAACCCAGTCTCAGTGTCCTGTCCATCCACTCTTGTCAGTACACAGCTCAGCTTCCATTCCTCATAAAACTGTGTGTAGGGGACATGCAAGCAGCTGTGGAGCCGCAGCTAAGAAGCTGTAGTACTCTCTGGTGGCCTACTCCGCTGCCAAATCTTCCATAAAAGGAAGTTTGGCCCATGGGGGGCTGACACAGAAAATACAGACAACACACGACGTAGCTTTATGTAGTGTGGAGGCTATTTTTATATAACATTAGAAAGACTGATTCTTATTATTACATTATAAGCTTATTGTGCTCATTTATGTGGCTGTGACTTTGGAATAAATAGACCCAATCATCCCCCCAAGTTTTGATGGGGAGGACAGGAACAAAGGGAAAAGTTACATGAGAAAGTTTTTAGCTTGCAATATTGAAAGTACCAAGGTCAGGTGCAGAGACTGAGAGAACACAAAGAGGTAGTCAGAACAGCACATCGCACCGGCCTTGAGTTTGTATGGGAGCCGCGCTCCCCCGCAAAGCTAGGAAGCAACATTATGGTTTTCCGCTATATCTGAAGAAACGTTAGAGAAAACAAGTGACGTATGTTAGAGCCAGAGTAGGGAGGGACTTCCACAGGCCGGCCGAATGCTGATTGGAAGGTCGTTTTGCCAAGAGACTCTATCTGAGTCTGCGCACCAACCAAAGAGAACCAAGTCTAAACCATGGTATCTCTTCAGCTAGTCTTGACCAATCATAAATGTACGGGCAACGCCCTGTGTAATAAAATGTATTGTCGCACGAGGTTCGAGGCTCTTTACGGATTTGGTGGTTACAGATTACAGCTTTGCTGCCTGTGATTCCCAAAGACGTGATGAGTCCTTTGCCAAGTAATATATATCTTTTGCTCTCTTTACAATAAATAGTTAAACTTAGAAGTTGTCTGTCTTTTCTAGAATTCTGAACCCAACAAAATGGTGACCCACGACGTGATTCCAAAAAGATGATTGGGAACTCCCGACTTCGAGTCAGAGGGACTGAAGGACGGCGGAGACCTCCTCCGGATTCCTATCAATACTCACAGGGCCAAAATCAAAGGTAAGCAGAAGCCTGTTGTTAATACCAAAATTCTGCATAGGTAGAATAGGACTGTTACAAACTGTGAGTGTTGATGGAAGAAAGAGGAGGTAAAGTACAAATATTGATGGCTGTTTGTTGTGGGGGAGCAAAGGATATGTTTCTTGTAAATGTGCATGCGATAAAGTACCAGGGACACTAAAACGTCAGGGGCGTTGGGAAGTGTCAGGGACACTAAAACCTCAGGGGCGTTGGGAAGTGTCAGGGGCACTAAAAGCATCAGGGGTGCTGTGAAAAACTCCACCGCCGTGTGGAGGCTGTGTTTGAAAAACGTCAGGGGCGTTGGAACGTGTCAGGGGCACGAAAAATAGGGCAAGTGATTGGATTTAAAGTAAGATATTTATAGTAAGTGAAGACTTTCTGGGAGAGCCCGTCAGGGACGGCATAGGTTTAAAAGGGTGATTACGTTACGTGAGTGACGACAGCTTAATTGTCTCATTCCTTCCTATGAACTTACTCTATTATCCTAAAAATGGTGGCAGGGACAGCTTAGGGCATTTGAACAGAAAATATAGCATTTGGTTGTTAAAATACTAAGATTTTTACGTTGTTTTGGTGTAAAAGAACAGAAGAAATAGATGAGAACGTTTGGAAAAAGTTTATGAGAGTGAAAAAAGGGAGTCAGAGGTATTGTGGCTGAAGTGAAGCTCATTCCTGGTCAGGTGCTGCCACTGTTTTTACTGTTGTTCTAAGTAACAGTGGGATTTAAACGGGGAATGTATGGAGATGTTCTTTTTGTAGTGTGTGGAGATATGGTGTTTGTAACATGTGAGTATTTCAATTTATAGGAGAAAATGGTTTACTGAAAGAGCTATTTTGAGTAAATATGTTACAAATGGTTGAAATTTTTTTTAAAAAGGAATTCTGTAATATCATTAGGAGACATTCATTTTGTTGTTAAGATGGCATTTAACAACCAAGACAGATAGTATGATTAGAAAAAGACAGAGTGGAAAGGGTTGGATTTATTTAACCTCAGTGTGCTAGAATTTCTATAGGTAATGCGTCCCGAGACCTGGACTGTCCCTCTGCCTGTCAGACGGCTAAGACCCCGGTCCGCCTGAGCAAACAAAGACCTAACCCAAGCCAGGAGACTCCTCCTTCTCCATCAAACAGACAGAGAACCAGAGCTGAACCAACAACAACAAGACTGCATCCAGAACTGCATCCAGAACAATCGACACCTGAGGCAGCCAGAACCAAAGCTCCATAAAACAGCAAAGACACTGTAAAGGAGGAGATGAAATGCAAAGCAGTACAAGAACATGATGGGGGCTGCAGATGTAACTGGGCAGATGGCTGCATAAAAGATTTACAGCGGATGGATCCAAGAGCTGATGACTGGGCAGAAGTCAGAATCAGAGGAGTTGGTCGAGCAGAATGTGAGGAGGCCGGGGTCATGGCTCGAGATAAACCAGAGGAGACGGGAAGGGAATCGGAATGAGTGAGTTTGCACATAAACACACTTATTCACAAACGCACATAAAAAGAACCAAATTTAAAGAAATTGAATTCACTTGATAAATAAGTAAAGATAAAAAGGTATATTACCCATGAATTAATCAATTGGTAAATTAAAAATAGCAGTAAAGAAGAAACTATTAAAGTAAAATTAGAAAATAATCCTAAAACACACTGAAGGTACTGTGGGATAAAGGGGGAGACATGATGGAAATATTCACTACACTTTAAGCAGTGGGTGTTCTGGAGTTAGGAGTACAGAGTAGAAAATATTCTTCAATCTTTTCATCATGTTTACAAATTATTCTTTTAGAGTTTTTATTCATGTGTGAATTTGGTAGTTTTAATTTGTTACAATATTGATCTACAGTTTAAAGGGAGAGTTTTAGTAACCACTCTATAAGATCAGACAAATCTTTATTTATATAGGTCATGTTGAAGGAAAAGTGGTTGGTTTCACCATTGTAGCATATATTACTATAGGATAACTTTTTATGGGGAAATAACTGTTGTTTGTAGTCCAAAATGTAGAGTTTAAAATAAAATAAAAATAAAAAACAGCACATTTAATTTTGAAAAAGCAATATAATTGGAAAAAATGTGGGGCCTTGGATCACCCATTGTAAAGGTGCATATTATTGACAACCAATAAGGAGAAGGGGTCACTCAACCCACCCTGCAGTGGTTTTTAAAATCTTACTTGCAGCTTCACAGGGAGTGCACGGCACCAGATTATGAGTTTAAAAGACAAGCGTCACCACCTCCTAATGGACATCCATTTAATCAGTGATGACCTGAAATTTAGAGATGTTAAATAGTAAAAACATACCTACCATAAGTGATAACTCCTAAATTCAACTACAAACCAATGAAATTACTTCTGTTTTTAAATCCTTGATAAAGGAAGGAGTGATTGTTACATGTCCGGACACCTGTGGTTCCACATACTGTTAATGAGGTTAAATGTACTTAGTCGCCCGCAGGGGCAACGTGAGTCGCCCGCCGGGCATGTTCTAAAAATAGCTCGCCAAGCAAATCCAAAATGTATAAAATACACACAAAAAAAAGGAAATGTAATTAAAAGAATCTACCCTATGCATAAACGAAACCTAAATCATAGCGAACTCTATCTACTTACTACAACTCTATATGTATCTAACACCCCTCCTCCCCCCACCCCCACAATGAATATCGACCAATCACTTTCTTGCTTGATTTGCGGGACCAGCGTTGCAGTCGGGAAGAAAAGCAATGTGGAGCGGCACCTCCCCGCTTCATAAGGAGTGTGACCGTGATTTTCCTTCTGGCAGAATCTACACAACACATCAGCCCCATTGAACAGCCTAGTCATGCCAGCCTATACAGCACATGAGGGGCAGAGTTTACTGTGTGTGTGTTGCAACTTGCATATATATTTATTGCACTTGACGCACACAACGCATGGCGTAATTTCCACTGGAGAACCGGGGGGACATCCCCCCCACTTTTCGAAATCCCGTTTGTGTCCCCCACTTTACAAAATGTTTATTATTATTTTTTAACGCAAGCCGTCATTGCCACGGAGAGCACACGGCCTCTGTGAGAGGAGAGAGAGAGAGAGAGAGAGAGAGAGAGAGAGAGAGAGAGAGAGAGAGGAGAGAGAGAGAGAGAGATGAGAGAGAGAGAGAGAGAGAGAGAGAAGAGAGAGAGAGAGAGAGAGAGAGAGAGAGAGAGAGAGAGCAGAGAGAGAGAGCACACCTTTATCTATTTAATATAGATAAAGTAAGAAATCATTCCAATGTGTACTATAGGACAGTAAAAAAAAAAAAAAACAGTTTAAAAGGGGAATGATTAGTAAAATATGCATAAATAAAAGAAAGAATGCTAACTAGGTAACATAAGATAAGAATAAACAAGTTTAAATGATTTGTTATTGGTTGTGATCATATTCTAAAGATGTTTGGATTATTGAAAAGTATACAGCTCCCTTTCATCTGAGTGTTGAGAGCTGTATCCATAAATTCATTTTGTGCTCAAAGTGCACCAGATTGATGCATTTAACATGGTGCATGCCCCCGGACCCCCCTAGAGGAGGTGAGGTCCACACCCAAATAAAGCAGGTTAAAATAACTAAATTGCATACATGTTCTTTTAGTAAACACTGAAAACGGGTCCCACAGACCCAAACAGCACACAAAGGTTAAAGGTCAGCATGTTAAAATGTGCTAAATATATACACTGCAAAAAAAAGGAGGAGTAAAAGTAGCCGCCGACTTGTTTTATTTTTTGAAAGTATCCCTCATCCTAAAAAAGGTTGGTGACCCCTGATCTAAGCAGTGACAGGTAGAAGCAGTATTGCCAGGAAATCATTCACTTTGACAGCATCATGATTTTACTTGTTTTTGAATCCATAACATTAGTGTGTTTCTTTACCAGAAACATGAGTAGTTCATTATTATATTTAGATTTTAAATAGGATTTCAAGGATTTGATTTAAGAATAACACAGATGCTTGTCAGAAATTCAGAGCTATTGAAATATGTTATTTAGTTCACCTAAAGATGTTGGAGTTTTATTTTGTTGGCACAGTCCAAGTATTAAGGCGAGACACCCCAGGTGAATAGGGTAATTTTTTTTACTTAAAGAGCAACTTGCAGGTTAGAGACACCAGTGAATAAATGTGTAGGAAAATGATGTATACACTAGATTTTCAAAAAAATATACATAAATATACACTACAGTGACATCTGGCGTCGTTTTTGTAAGACATGTTTACTTCCGCATAAAAAAAGCCTCCCCATGTGACCTCCCACGTGTGACGTCACATGGGGGAGAGCGGCCGGTCTAATGTATTAATAAACATGGATCACAATGCTAGTTTTGACACAGAAGAGGTTGAAAATGTATATTCGAATGCATATGACGGAGCACAACCATATAATTATGAGCCTGCTAGGCTTACAAGAGACCAGGAGCAGCCAAGGATTAGAAGAAATAATGGCCATCGGAGAGAAATGGAGCTGTGGTGTGAGGAGAACCAGTGGAGAACAGGGCAGCTGTCTTGGTGAGTGACCAGCGTTAGCTACAGTTAATGTTAGCTAACGTCGGTCACATCACAACATTGTAAAGTTAGCTATCATATATCAGGCTATAACTAAAGTAGTATTGATAATATAGTAACGTTACTGGCAGGACTGTTGATACTGATCCATAACAAAAACTAATGCGCAAGTATCAGCCGTATCTCGCGTTACCTAATGCAACTCCACACTACGTCTTACGACTGTGCTGTGTACCTGAGGGGAGAGAGAAAGCAGCGAAGGGGGGGAGAGAGATGAACGAAGGGGGGGAGAGAGATGTAATACGGTTTCCTGATGAACGTTTTGTTTGATAGGCCTCAGCTGTGGAGAGTATGTGCTGCAGGGAGGTGGATGCACCTCGCACAACGCACCCAGGAACGAAAGCTAGCTCCGGTCCTTTTCCTGTTAGGGAAACTGGACTCGATGTCCTGACATGCTGGAGTTTGTGCAACCTGCTCAAACTCCAGCTCACCATGATTACAAATGGTGAAATGCAATGTAAAATTACCGAAAAAATACCAGCTCACTAAATCACAACCGCTCAAACCAACTACAAACTACTACCGCGGATTGGGCAGAGAAGGAGTCCGAGAAAGTTGCTCCCCCATGTGACGTAATATGATGCGTTTGACGTATGACGTTAAAAAAAAAAAGCAGTTTTTAGTAGCAGAGCTCAAAACGGCTCCTTTCCCCTCTGAATTATTGCCCTTATGTCTCGTAAAACATATCAAATCCTGCATTCACTTTTTTAATTGTAATTTTCAAGCAAGGTTAAGCATAAATCTAGTAAAAAAAAAAACCTGCAAGTTGCTCTTTAAAGATATCAGCTAGAAATTTCACCAGTTAATTACTTGCAATCAGGCAATTGTTTTTTGTATTACAAGTTTTCTGAAATAGCATGTTTAAATATGCAAATGAGCCATTATCTCATTAAATATGCGCATATTTTAACACATTTCAGGAACCGAAATCTGAACTTTGGATAAAGCCAGGTTCAAAATTCTTGTTTCATTTTGTAGTCATATTAGTATCTAAAGTAACCTGTATATCCTATATAACCTGTTTCAATAATTATAACTTTGTCTGTGTAAAATGTATACTTATGAAACTAGACCAAGTGGTATTATTTTCCTTTGTTTGCTGTGGTCAATTGTGTGTGCGTTGACTTAGGAATGTAGAGGATCCAGTCGCCCCCCCGGGGTTTTAATGGGCCGGATAGGAGCATGGGGGGGTTGCAGGAGAAAGGTAATAAAACTGACACCATTGAGTCTATGCAGAGATTGTACTGAGAGAAAGATTGGGATGCGGAGTGGTACGGCCAGGTGCTGAGGATAAACGAAGATAAGGATTGGTACCTCACCCCCGTTCGACCCAGAATTGTTTATTTTATGGCTGCCATAAAAGATGACCTGGGACTGATCGGCGGCGCAGGAGATCCAAACTTCCCACGACAATGGCTGACACACTCTGATTCGCTGTTTAGACCTCGTCAATGGCTGACTCACTCTGATTCACTGCCTAGGGCTCGCCCAGGAGTGAGTCCACCAATGGATGAACACCTAGGGAGGAGCAACCGACACAACTCCTCCCACACAACTCCTCTCCGTTTGTGGGAATAAATATTGTGAATTCTGTACACTCGCGGCCTCTGTTCGGTCTGACTGTCTGATACGTACATCGCACGGTGGAAGAGCTGAGGCCCGAAGTACTTCGTTATATAAGTACTTCGTTATATTGTACTGTTGTTTCTACCATTAAATCAGCTTATTGTTTAATCTCATATCTCTGTCTGAGCCGTTCCTTTTTACAGCAGACCACTCATCAAACGAACAGCGCGGAGCGGGCTCGAACCTTCAACAACTGAAGGGTGCTTAAATCCAACAATTTGGTGACCGACCGACGTGATGAGTAGGGTCTCATAGAAGGCACACCGGCAGCCAGCGGACGAACGGTCCAGGGATGACACCTCGAATACCTCTGACAACTAAACCAGGGTACCCCACAACAGAAAGGTGAGCAGATACCTGTTATTATCAAAATCTGTGATTGGCTATACTACAAAATTTTAGAGTTGTCAGCGGCATTTTCAGTGTTTTAGTCTTACGGTAGAAAGACAGTACTACAGAATAACACTTTCCAGTCTCAAAGAGGAGCTGCAGTTGTGTTATATGTGGGGTATTTCAAGAGGAGAAACGCAACTTTCAAAATCAATTTGAAATGACCGGATCTCGCAAACTCTTGCTGTGGGGTTAATCTAGAAGACTAAACGTGACGATAAAGAGATTCTGTAGACTGGGTTTCGACTCCTTGCCAAAAGCCACATCGCCGAAAGGGGGTGTAGAAGCGCTTTGGAAGTCTCTCCATCTGTTGAAATATACATCGCACTATAAAAGTCAACTAGACTGTACGGGGAATATATTAACTGTGTAACGAGATTGCAGTGGTTTAAATTGTTAAAGGAAGTCCAGCTGCAATCGTCGTCCGAGATTTCAGTGGTTTTAAATTTAAAGGAAGTCCAGCTGAAATACTCTGAGAAATAAGGTGACACACACAGTAATTCTTAGACGAATTCTGGGGTTGGGGCTCATCGACTAAGTACACAGGCAATCCTTAGACGGATCTGGGGTTACGTTAGGTATATTTATTTTGAGTGTGATTAACTGTGTAACGAGATTGCAGTGGTTATAAATTGTAAAGGAAGTCCAGCTGCAATCGTCGTCCGAGATTTCAGTGGTTTTAAATTTGTAAAGGAAGTCCAGCTGAAATACTCTGAGAAATAAGGTGACACACACAGTAATTCTTAGACGAATTCTGGGGTTGGGGCTCATCGACTAAGTACACAGGCAATCCTTAGACGGATCTGGGGTTACGTTAGGTATATTTATTTTGAGTGTGATTAAGTGTGGCTTGATATTGAGTAAGAAAAAGGTTGATAGGCGCTGTGAGAATGGGTCTGCAGAGAGAATTTCGCCTTGATGCCAACTGGCTGTTATCAGCCTGCAGCCAGGGAGGAGAAATCAGCAGAGCTGCCTGCACTGAGTGTGTGTGTGTGTGAGGAAGTCCGTGGATTGGTCAATTTGGACCAATCAGCGCGGGCTTAACGTAACGGCTAAGCGGTCCTACGACGCTGGTTATCAACTCGGTAAATCGAGCCAGGGTTTCTCTCTCCAGCTGAGAGCGCGTTCACGTGAAAGGGACAAGTGTACTAACAGCGCAGCGTCATACTTCATTAATGAAAAGTAAATTAATATTAGACAAATATGAACTTTAAACATCCATGACTTAAACATATAATAAAGGATACAAGCCACATAGTTGCACCTGCAAGGTGAATATAGAGCAACTGGTTAAAAAATAAATAAACTACCGAGTGTTTGAAAGCGTACAACAGTTTTATGTTATCACTGTTGCCCATCTAAGACACGAGTGGATCTGACTTTAATTACATTTGAGTTGAGTGTTTCGTCAACCTAATGTGTTGCTTAAAATAATACTTCTGCATACAGTATGTGACAATGTAAGTGTTGCACGGTCAGATACGGCTCGAGAAGCTGACTTAGACAAGGAAATATATGATATATTATGATATTATATGATCGATGATGTGATATGAATGATAAGTGCGACACGTCGGCGTCTTCTCTTCATACGGCAGTTTAAACTGTATTTCCTTTATCCTGTAATATGACTTGATAGATTTAAACTCCGCACGCTGAGCTCTGATCAGGCGCAGCTTTCACTGAGTTGATCTTTTCTATAGACGCCGGAGGCAGGCAGCGTCAGGTAAAACAAGTTATTTAGCCTTCCCAAACCTGAGCCTTACGCGCCGCCAATAATACACCTCGCACCGAAAACTATCAGACTGTATACCTGTGGGAATAAAACTACAATAATTAGTAAATTATAGTACGCAGAGATATCTGGTATTTTTTATAAGAAACTAAAACCTTTAGGAGAAGCGCTCTTGTGAGTCTCCGCAACGGGTTGAAATACACCTCGCACCGAAAACTATCAGACTGTATACCTGTGGGAATAAAACTACAATAATTAGTAAATTATAGTACGCAGAATATCTGGTATTTTTTATAAAAAACTAAAACCTTTAGGAGAAGCAGATACGAACGAAGTCAAAATGGAAGGAGAATTTGAACGTGAAGAGAGAGAATTAGGAGTCCCTGTTCCGGGGAGTTTAAGGGAACAGTGGGGACAAGCAGAGAGATTGATACTTAGCGGACTTAAGCCCGGAGATCATAAAAAGGCGAGCAGCGATCTCCGTTTCTTACACGATCAGATGATCGCAGAGAATAGAGTAGAGGGTGACGAGGCAATAAGTCTCCTAGCCACAGCACTCAATACATACGAGCGACAGTTGGTTCAGAAATTAGAAACTCTCAACAAGCAGAAGGCAGGTTTTACAGGGCTTCTAAACTTAACAAAGAAAGGGAGCTAGTTGACAAGCTAAGGAGAATAGGCCATAACGCAGCCTTAGTTATGAATGGAGTGGCAGTAACCTGCTCTCTGAGCAAAACTCCCGCCAAAAATCTGCCCGCCATAGCAGCCCCACCCAGTCCTGCACCAGCCCCTCCCACAGAAGTGATAGAGCCAGTCAGGAAGGAGAAGCCATATGGTGGGCCCCTCCCAGACATCCCAGAGGGCGGTCCCCTCCTCTATCCAGATTTATACAACCCCTTTAAGACCCGACCCCCTCCCTATACGCTTCCCTCCACCTCTAACCCCCCCTCACCCAGTTCCCCTCATGACATTAAAGGAACACCTGTATCAACACATACACCTACAGATGAAGAAATACTTGACTTTGTTGCAAAACGCGTCAAATTTTTTAGGACTAAAAAAAAAAAGGATGAAACCTCTGCCTCTGACAGAGAAGACACGGCAAGTCAAGACGGCACAGGGGACTCCACCTTCCTCTGAAACAGGTTGATATAGCCGGTGTCGGACTTTGTTTATGAACACATTAACTGAGGGACAGGTTTCTCCCCATTTGAGCTGACCCACGGCCATCAGTTTCCGGGTCCTGGAGCATTAGCAGTAGGGAAAGAAGTAGAAGAGATGGATAGCAAACCATACTACCAGCAACTTAAGGGCTTGGTATGAGATTTCTCCACCCAGGTGGCTGACGCCAAAGGGGGACCGGAGAAGCACGAGGCTAACACCGCAGAATTCATCTGGCTGAAGGTCATCCGTCCGAAGTGGCTCAACCCAAGGTTCACCGGCCCGCACAGAGTGACTCAGAGGACATCACATGCAGTTCGCCTCGAAGGAAAGGGGGAAACGTGGTATCATTGGAGCCAGTGCGCCGTTGGAAAACCTCCAGCAACGTTAGACGACATCAGAACTGACATCGCTGCAGCAGGACGAGAGAACGACACATCTGACGACGACAGCCCAGCAGAAGCAACGACCCATACAACAGATGACAAGGACAAAGACACAGAGGTAACAACAGGCGATCTTGGAAAGGAGATTACGGCCGGCGAGGAGGCGGACACGAGTCTACTCTGAAACACACGACTCCATATAGGACCCGACTTTTTTACTCCCACCTTTAGGGGCACTTTCCAATAAGTAGCAGCATTTTTATGCCCACCTATAGGGCCTCTTTCTAATAAGAGTAGTAGGTTATATATAACGAGAGGTTATCCCTATAGTTAAAGGGCAGTGAAAGTCTCCCCACTCACCAGACCTTCTATTTAACAGGTTTTACTGAACCTTATATTTAACAGGTTCTGGGAGCACAGTATTTACCATTACAGGGTACTATTTTACACCCTAGTTTTAAAGAATCTCCTTAGGAGATTTTAGCATTGTGTTCAGAAGAACCTAATTACAAAACACGGACCACTGATTAAAGGTACTCAATAATGACAGACTGTGGATTACACTTCCTTATTATTTGATTGGGTGTTAATTCCTTGTGTCCTAGTAAATCTCCTATTATTAATAACAGAAATAATGTGTGTTCACCCTTGCCTTTATTTTTGTTTTAATGATTCCATTGACCACCCAGACTCCATTCCCCCGCCAGAGGAGTCCGTAACTAGGGTCAAACGGGCCATAACATGAGGTAGTTGTTACCAAAATGTCTCCTAAACAAACCTTCACTTTCCAAGCAGGTAGTGATGGAATAATGTAGACAGGATCAACTATGTACATTACAATGTGCTCCGTTTAGCTAATCTCACTAGGGACCTGTAGAAGGACTCGCTGAACAGCTGGGGCCGACTTCCCTTATGGCTGAAACAGAATAGAATGGCCCTTGACATGCTGTTAGCTGAGAAAGGAGGTGTGTGTTCAATGTTTGGTGATATGTGTTGTACTTTCATTCCAAACAATACGGCTCCGGACGGTTCCGTCACAAAGGCTTTAGAAGGCTTTCGCACACTATCCATAACTATGCATGAACAATCAGGGATACACAACCCCTTGGAGGAATGGTTTACAAACATGTTTGGTCAATGGAAAGGTTTAATAATGTCTCTTTTGATTTCAATAGCTACTTGTATTGCCATTTTAGTAACATGTGGTTGTTGTTGTGTGCCTTGTATCCGCTCATTGTGGGACAGACGCAGTAGAAAAGAATGACAGTGGTTATGTTTTGAATGCTTGTGTGAATTGATCTCTGGAGGTGAGATCAAAAGGGGGATTAAAGTAACCTGTATATCCTATATAACCTGTTTTAATAATTATAACTTTGTCTGTGTAAAATGTATACTTATGAAACTAGACCAAGTGTTCTTTATTTCCTTTGTTTGCTGTGGTCAATTGTGTGTGCGTTGACTTAGGAATGTAGAGGATCCAGTCGCCCCCCCGGGTTTTAATGGGCCGGATAGGAGCATGGGGGGGTTGCAGGAGAAAGGTAATAAAACTGACACCATTGAGTCTATGCAGAGATTGTACTGAGAGAAAGATTGGGATGCGGAGTGGTACGGCCAGGTGCTGAGGATAAACGAAGATAAGGATTGGTACCTCACCCCCGTTCAACCCAGAATTGTTTATTTTATGGCTGCCATAAAAGATGACCTGGGACTGATCGGCGGCGCAGGAGATCCATACTTCCCACGTCAATGGCTGACTCACTCTGATTCGCTGTTTAGACCTCGTCAATGGCTGACTCACTCTGATTCACTGCCTAGGGCTCGCCCAGGAGTGAGTCCACCAATGGATGAACACCTAGGGAGGAGCAACCGACACAACTCCTCCCACACAACTCCTCTCCGTTTGCGGGAATAAATATTGTGAATTCTGTACACTCGCGGCCTCTGTTCGGTCTGACTGTCTGATACGTACATCGCACGGTGGAAGAGCTGAGGCCCGAAGTACTTCGTTATATAAGTACTTCGTTATATTGTACTGTTGTTTCTACCATTAAATCAGCTTATTGTTTAATCTCATATCTCTGTCTGAGCCGTTCCTTTTTACAGCAGACCACTCATCAAACGAACAGCGCGGAGCGGGCTCGAACCTTCAACAACTGAAGGGTGCTTAAACCCAACATATCTAAGGCTTTTACTGAAGGGATTTTGGATATCTCTTTTTATCACTCCATAAATCAGAAAATACTGTCAACAGCCCTAAAATATCAATTTTCGCCATGTTTTTAGTTATAAAATGTTATATAATTCAGGCTATGAATGATATATGAACAAACCCTTCTGTAAAAGCCTTCATAATATTGATAGGAATATAACTGGAAGGTTTGGTGTATGTACGTGCTACTGAAGTGGACATTTCGAACTCAGAGTACACTGTAAACAAATATTTTGGATTTTAGTTCCTTTAAAGAGCTTACGAAATGAAGGATAATACTGTTCTTATTACGATAATATATACTATTATTAATGGGAAATCATTTGTCATTAATGAAAATATGCCCGCTGTATTTATAAATCGTGATTTATTACAACTTTCCATGCTCACTTCCGATGTTACACGACCGCTCCGAACAAAACAGCTTTCGCCGGTTAGTGACGTCACGCACGTCATGGTACGTCACGAGTAGAACACTTGTTGAATAATACACAAACTATAAGGCTGATGTTGGACTCTGGCTCGGATATTTCGACAGAATCGAGTGACAGTGAGTCGTCAATAGACTCGGTGCACTTTCAAGAAGAGGAGGATTTTATTGAAGAGGATGCCGGTGTGATGGAATCAGATCATGCGGGCGAGTCTAACGTGGTGGAACCATACCAGTTTGAGCCACAGTATTCAAGTAGCGGTAGAGATACAGACGGGAGCGAACATGGGGATGATGATCCTGGATTTGGCGGAGATCCGGTGCGGCAACAGAACACAGACTGGTATATACATTCGACTTTAATTCATAGAGATGTTCATATATAGTAAATAAATAATAATAAATAGCAGGCACACTTGCTCAGGCAACAGAACACAGACTGGGATACATTTGATTATAATTCATAGAGATTTTCATAGATAGTAAATAAATTATAATAAATAGCAGGCACACTTGACTCAGGCAACAGAACACAGACTGGTATACATTTGATTATAATTCATAGAGATGTTCATATATAGTAAATAAATAATAATAAATAGCAGGCACACTTGGCTCAGGCAACAGAACACAGACTGGTATACATTTGATTATAATTCATAGAGATTTTCATATAGTAAATAAATATAATAAATAGCAGGCACACTTGACTCAGGCAACAGAACACAGACTGGTATACATTTGATTATAATTCATAGACACTTGGCTCAGGTAACGGCATCACACTCTAGGCTTGGAACTCACAACAGAAGTAGGTCGTCTCCTAAAAATGCAATTATTTCTCAACTATTTTTTGTACATTTAGGTGTACATGTGAAAAATGTACAATCATGGAAACAATTGAAGAGTGCCAATGCTGCCAAGAAAAGGATGTCATGGTGGCCAAAATGGAGGAATTCAATGAATATGAGGGAGATGGTGCAAACATAACCTGCGTAATAGATCACCCAGGATTCCAATCAAATTGTCTGGATGTTTGGGTGTTGCAGACAGCCTACCATCATTATTCAAAGAGGGACAGACAACAAGCAGGTGATCAGCCACGTAATGAGTAAGTTACTTGTGTTCACAAAATTGTAGAGCTCAGAAACTTTGATGTATTTTTGGGAACTCTAATGGTCACTCTGGCAAAGTTACAGAATACATAGATAAATAAGCAAATAAGGTTGAAGTGATTACCATTGACATTTATGATCTTTTATTTTACAGACTGTATCACTATGTGGCATACCGCCAGCTTGTGAGATTTTGCTGGGGAATACTTGGTAAGAACCACAGAATCCCACTGCCATCATGTGCCATTAAAAAGATCCAGGCGACGTTTCCATCTGACATCTACACGTCGTTCAAGTATCCAGCACTTGATTAGAGTCAATAACAAAACTGATTGTCAGTTCAGTGATTAAATCTGCTTCTAAACAGCGCAACAGCCTCTCTCTTGTCTGGTTTTTCCCACCGACTGCTGAGTGGATCTGGGACATCGAAAGGTTCCTCATCGACATTGTTTTCGCACAAGCGTAGTCTCGGTCAAGAGTTCGGTAACATACTCTGCAAAAAAGATGTTTTATAATCAAGAATTATATATAATTATATACTATATTTTCTAGTGCCCCAATTATGCATAGCATGCCCTGAGGCACTTTGCATAATTAATCATTGTAGTTGAAACTGTACACTCCATTCTCACATAGCTCAATTTTCAATATTTACACAATCAATGTTGTCCAAGATTGAATGTTTTTCATTAATTTGGTAAAACGGTATAATTAATGTTATTATACTCTCACTTTCACTTTCTTACCATATGTAGCTGCTGTATTCACACGTCTAACTACATGACCACCTTTCTTTGCTTTGGGGAATTTCACAGTGTATTGGAGTTGTCCTGTACTGGTTTTGGCATGCTTCCTTCCAGAGTTCTCATGTAGTGCAGTGCTGCTAGGATCAACCTACAAAATAAATACATGTATTGTATTGTATAGAGAGAGAAAGAGAGAGAGATAATGTAGCAGGCACACTTGGCAAATAGATAAATAAGCAAATAAAGTTGAAGTCTCTAGTATTATCATTATCTGATGAGATTCATATTATACTTTACCTGCAATACATGCCAGTGTACGAGTATGCATACATCTTTGGGGCAAACTGGTTGACTATACTGTGGTATACTTCCACCCCGTAGGTTTGCTGTGAAGGCAGTGGTGTAGTCTACGTGGTACGCTGGTATACGCCGTATACCCACTAGAAAATGCCAGTGATTTCCGCATACCCTCTTAAAAATGAGCGATGATACGTAACAAAATTCATTTTGTGACTGCGCTTTCACGCTTTCGCCCCTTCTGTGTTAATACTTTTGGATGTCTGGGGCTTCCGTCGCCTGTGGCCTGTTGCTAAGCAACAGCAACACACTTTGTTCGGCTCTGACAAACCCCACGTTTCTCTAACGTTATCAGAATTTGATCCGTCCACCATTCAAGTTCGAGCGCTAAACAGGAAGCAAACATGAAACGAAAACAGACGACAATATTTCAATGTTTTCCGAAGTTTTCCCCTTCTACCACTACAGAAGAAGAGCCAGGTCAGGCGGCTGTCCTAAAGGTGACAGAGAATGAGCCCGGCGCTACCGCAAAGTTACCCGGTAAGTGAAATTAGCATGGTTATCATTAACGTAACTGTAGCAGGGGATAGTTGGTTAGAACTAGCTAACTTGATCAACGTTAGTGTGGTGGATCAATGGAAGAGAAAGGGAGCGAGATACTGCGTGTGTGTGTGTGATGTGTGTGTGTGTGTATGTAGCTGTGTGTGTAGCTTTGTGTGTGTGTGTGTGTGTAGCTTTGTGTGTGTGTGTGTGTGTATGTGTGTATGTGCAGTCATAAACAGAACACAATGTTTATATTATCTCCTTGTTTCGGATGATGACACAGATGAGAGCTCCTGGCCAGCCTTGTGGACTGAAAGTCAGGCTAGGGAATTTAAGAACAGGCATCCTTGGTTGGAGTGGAGGGACAGAAAGTTAGGTAAATGTCAGCACACATGCAAAGGAAAGCTGATCTAAACAACAGAAATTCATAAAGTCAATGACTATGCAAATGAGAGTTAATTCATGGTCATGTTAAAAGTGCATTTAAAACATTTGCACCATTAAATTACTATATGTTAGTTATCAGTAATAAGTAATCCCTAATTTAGTAATAATTAGCTATTGAAAAAGTCGAACATTTTTCTCCTTTTATCTGCTTTTCATGCATTTGTTAGCCATGATGTAAATATTGTAAGCAGTTTATTAAATACTTTTGAGTAAATCTTGGTTCTTTTCTGCAGATGTTATTGGTAAAAACTTGTATTATGCTAATTAGTCATGGTTTTGTTTATTTCCAGGTTGTGCTCTTTGCAGCGCTACAAAATCAACCGGTGTCCTCACAGAACAACGAGTGTCTATGTCTGAGGAGTGGGTGCACTTTAAGATCCAGTCCTCAGATTCAAGCAGATCAACATCTCTGGCCTCTTTGAGAAACAAGATTAGACGACATGAGACGTCCAGAGCACACAAAATAGCCCAGGAGCTCACGGAGAAGGGTGGACAGGATTTAGTTGGAAATTTGGTGAGAGCTGTGTCAGAGACTGTGTTTGCAGAGACAGATTCTGTATTCAGAACAGCATACTATCTTGCGAAGATGAACCTACCTTTTACTGACCATGATAGTCTCATTGAGCTTCAGGAAAAAAATGGTGCCAACATGGGCACTAGTCTGCACTCAAGGTAAAGTTCCACAAAAATTGTAGAACACATAGCAAAAGAGATGCAGAAAAAAATAGTTCACAGTATTGTGACGTCTTCAAGCAAGTTGTCTGTTCTCATTGACGAGGCTACATCTATCAGCCACAAATCTGCAATGATTGTCAACTTGAAAGCCTCAGTGGATGGAGCTACTCCTGAATTTTTGTTCCTGGAGCTGGTTGAGCTGGAGAGCCAAGGGCAAAGGATATAGAAGAAGCTCTGAACTGTTTGGACACTGCAGGCTTCACTGAAGAGTAGCTTCAAAAGAACTGGGTCTCATTTGTTTCTGATGGAGCCAGTGTCATGTTAGGCAAGAACTCTGGTGTGGCAACCAGGCTGACAGCAAGGTACCCTAACCTCTTCACATGGCACTGCATGAACCACCGTTTGGAACTGGCTGTATCTGATGCTGTGAATGAGGTTCAGGCAGTCAACCACCTCAAAGTGTTCCTAGAGAAGATTCACAATCTCTACAGTCAGTCCAATAAAAATTCACGAGAGCTTCTGGAAGCAGCACAAGAAGTGGGCTCGCAAGTCCTGAAAATTGGCAGAGTTTTAAGTACGCGATGGGTGGCCAGCAGTTTCCGTTCTGTAAAGGCTGTGTGGACATCATATGAAGCACTCAATAGACACTTTGAAAATGCTGCAGGCGACCAAACAAGAAGCGGCAAAGAGAGACAAACTTATAGAGGCCTGGCACGTCGAATGCAAAGCAAGGAATTCCTGTGTGACCTCGGACTCATGTTTGATGCACTGTCTGAACTTGCAAACCTGTCTCAGCAACTCCAGGCCCATTCTGTCACACTATTGAGAGCAGACCATCTTCTAAAGCGCACCATCAGAGTGCTGGCATCATTCAAAGACACCCAAGGAGAGAAATTAGAGGAGGCACTGACTGCACAAGCTTTGGGACATTTTGGATCTGTTCCCTTGGAGTCAAATGCAAAGCTCACACCAATCAATGCAAAACAATTCCTACAAAGTCTGATCAACAACTTGGAGAAGCACCTCTCATTTGATGGTGAAATGCTTCATGATCTCAGTGTTCTGGATACAGGCAACTGGCCATCAACCCCTGGCATACGGCATGGTGAGGCACAAGTGAAACGACTCTGCAGGCGGTTCAATCTTGGTGAAGAGCAAGCAGTTAATGGTATGAGAGATTTCCTTGAGCACCCAGACAGTGAGCCTGAAAGCTTAAAGCCACTCATACAATGCATGAAGACCATCCCTTGCAGCACTGCTGAGTGTGAAAGGGGCTTCAGTCTCATGAACAATATATGCACAGACAAGAGATCGACACTGTTGTTGTCAAATGTAAGTAATTTGATGATGATCAGCATCAATGGGCCCCCTGTAACACTTTTTGAGCCAAGGAAGTACGTCACAACATGGCTGAGAAGCCATCGCTCTGCCACGCAAGCAAGGAGGCAATGCACACCTCAGATGCCTGAGTACAAACATATCTGGAAAGCTCTGTAGACTATGTCTAGAAGTGTTCCATCCTTTTTTCAGGGCTTGTGGACTAACACAGTGAACCCAGTATGGACATGTTGAGTGCTTTTTCAACCCTCATTTATTGAGGTGAAGCTTATTTGTTAATTTGTTTCTTGTTTGAAGCTAATTTGTCTTGTAGCACTTCAAGGATGTTTGCTTGTTCATTTAAGCTGATACAGTACATAGTTTGACAATGATTTATGGAAGATAATAGGGCTGAAGAAGTTTGAATAAATATCTAATGCATTGAAAAATATGTTTAAAATGATTATTGTGTGATATTTGTGCAGATCTATGCGAAACAAAGATGTTTTTTTAAGTGTAGATGATGATGATGTGTGGGTCAGGACATCTGTAGCATGGCCATATTTATTGTGTATTACTTAAAAATTGCAGTAGGCCATATTGAGATTTTGATAAAAATTTCGATTAATTGTTCAACCCTAGAAGATAAGTGGGCTTTTTCCATCATTGTTCATTCTTTTATTTTTTTATTGTTAATGTCACTGGCAGTTAAAAGTCACATAAAAATGCTTATAATACATTGACATGTTGATAACACATAACCAGTCTCAAGACTAGTCTATGCATTAGTGAGTGTGATGATTCATGAGGTGTTGCTTCGAGACAGGTGTCGCTCCGCGATGCGTCGCTCTAGGATGGATGAGTACAATTATTACAGTATACCCACTACAAAAAAGTAGACTACAGCACTGTGTGAAGGTGACATTTTCTTGACATCTCTGACAAAAAGCCAGATTTGGAGACGGCCCCACATCCCCATACCACACATCGCTTGCCGATTATTCTTCGCGTTTTGTTGTTGTGCATCCTTTGTTTTAATATTTGGCGCTTCAAGGCATTTAAACAATGGCGACTCAGCTGTGTTCTACTCAGCTGTGTTCTACTCATGACGTCACCGCCGGAAATGACCGAAGTTGTTGTTTCCAGCGCGACGAACGATTGTTACTAACTGACAACATTTGTATGCTGTTATAATCGTGATTTATTAAAAAATACATCAATAATAAAAAAATCATATGGCACATTTCACAATACAAATGCAACCTCTATCATATACCAAGCCCACTAACAGGTGCTAATAGCATTTCGTAAGCTCTTTAACTCATTTCTGTGAGTCAGGTCACCTACAAAGTTGAGACAACTAGAAACGTCAAGTTTTAATCCATTCAACTTGTCTGTGAAATTAAAATAGTACACTCAATTCAGAATGATGAGTTTGCTCAGCTTTTGCACATGCGCAGAACACTGCCCCTGCGAAATTGCGTGCGTCAACCCGTGCATTCAGCATCCTCCCTGTTGGGTTTAAGCACCCTTCAGTTGTTGAAGGTTCGAGCCCGCTCCGCGCTGTTCGTTTGATGAGTGGTCTGCTGTAAAAAGGAACGGCTCAGACAGAGATATGAGATTAAACAATAAGCTGATTTAATGGTAGAAACAACAGTACAATATAACGAAGTACTATACGAAGTACTTATATAACGAAGTACTTCGGGCCTCAGCTCTTCCACCGTGCGATGTACGTATCAGACAGTCAGACCGAACAGAGGCCGCGAGTGTACAGAATTCACAATATTTATTCCCACAAACGGAGAGGAGTTGTGTGGGAGGAGTTGTGTCGGTTGCTCCTCCCTAGGTGTTCATCCATTGGTGGACTCACTCCTGGGCGAGCCCTAGGCAGTGAATCAGAGTGAGTCAGCCATTGACGAGGTCTAAACAGCGAATCAGAGTGAGTCAGCCATAAGTGTGGGAACTTTGGATCTCCTGCGCCGCCGATCAGTCCCAGGTCATCTTTTATAGGAGCCATAAAATAAACAATTCTGGGTCGAACGGGGGTGAGGTACCAATCCTTATCTTCGTTTATCCTCAGCACCTGGCCGTACCACTCCGCATCCCAATCTTTCTCTCAGTACAATCTCTGCATAGACTCAATGGTGTCAGTTTTATTACCTTTCTCCTGCAACCCCCCCATGCTCCTATCCGGCCCATTAAAAACCCGGGGGGGTCGACTGGATCCTCTACATTCCTAAGTCAATGCACACACAATTGACCACAGCAAACAAAGGAAAAATAAGAACACTTGGTCTAGTTTCATAAGTATACATTTTACATAGACAAAGTTATAATTATTAAAACAGGTTATATAGGATATACAGGTTACTTTATCCCTCACATATATTTGCGCGGTGCAGTGGAAATTGTGAAGAATTACAAAAGGTGAGTTAATAATTGCTTTTTTTAATGAGTTTAATGTTCAAATGTACCTAAATGTATGTATAACGTTTATAAGAGGCTAAACCTAACTAGCCACGGAGGCCGTTTTCCCCCTCTTAGTTAGTGTAGCTAGCTAACGTTAGCTAGCAAGTGAATTCAGTCGTTGCAAGAGAGAAAATGTGCATGGGGGTTTCAGAATGGTTTAGTTTCCTGGGATATATTCAAGATTCAAAATATGTATTGGCCATTTGCATGCTTCACACATACTAGGAATTTGTATAGGGCAGTGGTTCTCAACCTTTTTCAGCTTGCGAGCTACTTTCAAAATGACCAACGGTTAACTGGGGGGGGGTTGCGGGGGTGCTAGTGCGTTTACTAGGGATGCTCCGATCAAACAAAACATAATTATTACATTCAAACTAACTACTAGTAGATGAAGTACATAATTCAAAAGTTTAGATTCACTTTGGATAATAACACGGGAGAAACGGAGGCTCTCTTTTCCTCTCTCCCCTCTCTCTCCTGACAGCCGGTCAGTTTCAGACTCATGCAGCTCGCTAATCCGGTAATGAGTGACCCGACAGTGAAGAATAAACATATGTATAACTAGTTCAGATTGTTCCAGAGGTAGATAAAATAGTTAAGTGTGTTAGGTCTAACTTGGAAGTGTGTGTGTATTGCTCCGCTCAACGGTCCCTCACAACGGGAGGAGCTGCGGCGGTGATCATGTAGAGCTGCGTGTCTCCGTCACCTCTCTCTTTCTGCTTCACACACGTTGCATATAGCTATTTTATTGTCTTATCAGGACACCTTGAAAAACTGCCAGACCGGTGAAGCCATTTTGGCGAGCTTGTTTTGCCGCGCGCAGAGAAAAGTCTCATGTACCCCTGCATAGGCTTCTCTCCCCATGACAATGATTTTTAACCATTATTACCATTATCCAGGGGCTATATGAACACTCCTGTGCCCGGCCTGGAGCATCCCTGACTGGGTCCTATTTAATGACACTCTCCCCCCCCCCCCCATTTAAAAGTGCCTTTCCCCTATTGAATCACTGTAATCACACCCCAGCCCAAGCCCAGCACCTAGGCTGCTGCAGGCAGGGGGCCTGCTGGAAGTCCCAGGGCTTTTGGGAATTGAGACACCCCAACCAACTAACATTACAGTAACATGGTCACATCTCCTCAACCCCAATTCAGCTAGCAGTAGGGAAAAACACAGGCAATTAATTTCAGTGCTTTTATTTTTCTGTGTGCACTAATGTTAAACCACCTTGACTTTTTTTCTTTTTTTCACAGGAAGTGTGAAAGGGAGAGGAGCATTCCATTGCAGAACTAGGCAATCCTATGAAGTGGAAATGTAAGTTCTGCACGTTTTCTTCAGCTAACCGGCGTAGTATAATAAGGCACTACAAGTTGAAACACGGACATTATGGTAGGTATTGTCCTTTGCCTTGCATCTACAGTGACTGTGAGTGCTCTTTCAAGACACAAGTAGCCCTCAAGAATCATTTACTGAAGCATGAAACAGTGACTCTGAGACCTCAAGATGCTGTTGCTCGTGGATCTCAAAACAATATTGTGACTTATCGACTACATTGTGAATTATGTGATTTCTCTGAGCCCTGTACACTTAAAGAATACTTTGTTTATTTTGGAGTTCATTTGAAAAACAAGGAAACTGTGAAGTGCCCTTTTCAGCAATGTCTATTCAATACTAATGTGTATTCCACCTTTAGAGCACATAAAAGTAGATATCACTGCTCTTCCGAATTAAAAGATTTAAGGGCCGAGTTCATTTATGATTGTGATCCACCAGCTGCAATCAGTGGGGAATGTAATGTAACGGCACCAATAGACATTGATGTCTCACAAGAGGATGTCTCACATGATGAATTTGAAGATGTTAGTGGAGAGTCAGTTAAGCTTAAACTTGCATCCTTATTCTTACGTATGCAGACAATCTTGCATGTCTCCAAGTCAGCTACACAAGAAATAGTTGATGAACTATATGAAATTGGTACTCTAGCTGGAGAGTGCACCAAGACATCTATTGAAAATGTATTAAGGCAGCACAATTGTAACATTGAAGGCCCCATCTTAGCGTTGATAACAGAGGCTATACAGGGAACAAATCCTCTTGGTTTTCTTTCAAGGAGTGGCCCTTTTGGCACTGATCACAAAAGGTCAACTTTTTTCAAAGATAATTTCCCTGTCATTGAACCAGTAGAATATGTCCTAGATGCAGACTGGAAAAAAACGTTTGTCTATGTGCCCATATTGAGTGTGCTAACTGAGCTGCTAAGCAGGAATGATATCCTTGACAAAGTGTTAGCTGAAGAATCTTGTTCAAAGTTGCAGTCTGGTCAATTTAAGTCATTTCGTGACGGCTTGTTTTTCAAAGAAAATCCTCTGCTCTCTGGAGATGAGTTATCAATTGCTGTTGGTTTGTATCTAGATGATTTTGAGGTTTGTAACCCATTAGGCACCTCCAGAAAAAAACATAAAGTGTGTGCCTTGTATTGGGTAATTGCCAATCTACCGATCAAATATAGATCAGCTCTGTCATCTATTTACCTTGCCCTTTTCTGTAAGAGTGACGATTTAAAAACATTTGGGTACACTAAAATTCTAGATCCACTTTTGAAAGATCTACAGATACTTGAAAACCAAGGAGTTTTTATCCAGCGGTTGGGGGCAAATATTAAAGGGACAGTGCTTTTTGTCTCTGCAGATAACTTGGGAGCTCATTCTCTTGCTGGTTTTCAGGAATCGTTTAATGTAGATAAGTTTTGTAGATTTTGTTTGGCAAGTCGTAAGGATATTCAGACTACTGAAGTAAGAAGTGATTCATTTCCTCTCAGGACTAAATTGTCCTATGAAGCTTGTGTTTCGGAGCTCAAACAAAATGCAGATATACCATGTGTAAATGGTGTGAAAAGGGACTGTGTTTTAAACAGGTTGACCTATTTTCACACTGTAACAGGGTTCCTACCTGATGTTCTACATGACCTATTAGAGGGAATTGTGCCTGTTGAACTTAGCTTGTGTCTGAGCAAATTGATTCATGATAAATACTTCACACTTGCTGAATTGAACACTGCCATTCAGAGCTTCCCATATTCATTCTCGGATAAGACTAACACACCCCAGAGACTAAGTCAGACTTTCAGAGTTAATGGAACAATTGGGGGAAATGGACACGAGAACTGGACTCTATTAAAGACCCAGTGAAGTGTGCGCCGGTGCATGATCTGTTATGCTAATACGTATAGTAATGACCCAAATTATCCATTGGAACCCATATCACAGATGTTGGAATAGCAACGAATTTGACGAGTTGGAATTTTCCGCTGGGAAATCCGCAGTCTACCTCCGCCTTCGTGGGCGTGGCTTGCGATCTACTGCGTGACGTCAGAAGATGGGCTCAGCCGAAGTGTTTACATTCACCACCGTTCATTTTGTCTCTGTTTCAAAGTGGAATTTACCAACGTTTTTGAGCGAGTATTTTATTGGAAAGTGTTTCGCAGTCGACTGGAAGTGATTGCCAATCGAGGAAACCTGACAATGGAGGCGACAGTGAAGAAAAAGGGAGGAAAAACACACGGGAAGCGATGCATTGCCGCTGGCTGTGGTAATGTCAATTCTGCCGAAGTGGCGATGTTTCTGTTCCCAAAAGATGAAGGTGAGAGGCTGGTGTCATTAATTTCGTAGATTCGTAGATTGTTTATGAAAAATAAAGGCCACTGTGTTTGTGTTTACTAACAAGACTATCATGGCGGCGGCAGAGCTCAAGTCGAGTTTCTCCGCCTGGAGATATTCTCACTATTTCACTTTTGTCGAGCACAAAGAAAAGAACGTTTTAGTTAAATGTAAGTTGTGTCTTGGCGGGTCAAAGATCCTATCGACTGCCCAAAACAGCAATTAAAATCTGTTGAAACATCTGCAGAAACAACATGCTGGGACGAAGCTAGTAGCTAAGACCACAGACCCAGACTCATCCGACGCCACTCCACCTCCACCTAAGCAACAGCGGCTGGATTGGCACTTTGAAACATATCTTTGTGTTTGTGTTTGTATAGACCACATTGCTTAGCAGAGTTCAGTGATGCAAATGCATGTCAAGTTGATCAACAGGTTGTATTATTCTCCGATGCAATAACAGTACTGAAATGAAGGCTACAGTATAAGGGCATTAATGGGTGCCCTTTTTTAAGTAACTAAAAAGTTACTTTTCACAGTAACGCATTACTTTTTGGTGTAAGTAGTGAAGTAACTAGTAATTGTAACTAGTTACTGGTTTTCAGTAACTAGCACAACACTGCATGTGAACATGAATGTTGCATCATGCTATGAACAGATGAATGTATGATCAGGTGATGGCCAATCCTGTGTGTAGATCTACTCTAGATCTATGACAAAATATTGTCCTCAACTAAATTGACTTCCATGGCCACTTTCCTCATCTATCCTGTCCGAAAAGCTGTCAAAATCACTCATTTCTCTCGCACCAGTATCACTTTCCGAAGTCTCCGCCATGTTTACAATCACAACTGGGCCCATCTTGTGACGTCACAGCCGCTATCGTCTGCAGCAGCGGTAGGCTCAGACGGCCGTTCACGGGATGAAAAATTTGCGATGTTTATCTCGTCCCTCGCACTTCCTAAAAAATTATTTTAGCCATGAACAGGTACAATTATATGTAAGAAATGAAACTGCCATTTCATTTTGGCGCAAAAAAATGCACTTCACTGGCACTTTAAGGCTACTGCCCTTGATAGTTGGTCAACTGGTTCCAGAAAACGACAAAACGTGGAGGGTACTTCTTGAACTAAAGGACATTGTAGAAATCTTATCCTCCTCTGTGTTTGCAACTGAGTCGCTGTGCTATTTGGAGTATAAAATCTCAGTCCATAGGCAGTTGCTGCGGGATGCATTTCCTGATTTGAAGTTAAGACCAAAACATAATTTTGTCGAACATTATCCATTCCTCATCCGATGCTTTGGACCTTTGCTTGACTGTTGGACGATCCGTTTTGAAGCCAAGCATATTTTTTTCAAGAAAGCTGTCCGTGATGTAAACAATTTCAAGAATATTTTGCTCACATTGGCCAAGAGACACCAACTCATGCTAGCTTACTACCTGGACATGCCCAGCCTTTTTAAGCCCCCTGTGGAAGCTGGGAATGTATCTTTTGTGTCTCCAGACATTTTGGATAACTCTGTCAAACAGGCTATCATGTTAAAGTATAAAGATGTTTCATCTGTGTCTCTTGCTACCAGTGTCTCTCTGCATGGCACAAAGTACGCTGAGGGGATGTTTTTATCTATTGGTACCACAAGTGGGCTCCCTGATTTTGGGAAGATTCTCAAAGTACTGATTGTTGGAGACAAGGCCTCATTCATTATTGAGCCTTTTTCAGCCTGGTACGTGGAGCACCTGAGATGCTACGAACTTACCAAGAAACCTTCCACAGACCTCCTAGTTGCAGAGCCAGAAGAATTGAACAGTTACTCCCCACTGTCCCCCTACCTTCTGCAAGGAAGACTCCTGATCTCACCTAAGGTGTTCCTAATACATTGAGGTATTAACCCTGTTATTCCCTATTCGTATTTCCCTATTCTCCTTCCCCGTCTACCTGCCTGCCTGTCTTGGATTCCTGCTTGCCTGTCTGTCTCCCAGATTTCCTACCTGTCATCGTTGTTCCCCTCGTATCATCGTTACCTGTCTGTTTATTCTGTCAGTGCTTTGACTGTAAAAACATTGATCCAGTAAAGCCTGTTTGTTCACCAAAACTTGCCATTGTCTCTGTCTGCATTTGGGTCCTGCTTAACCTGACCGTAACACACATGCCTGAGTTACCTAATGTTCATATTCTCTTTTCTCCCAGCTCTCTCCTCTATTGAACAGCCAGCATTTTGCTTCACGTCATCCTTGCAGATGACAACATACAGAGAGTTCGAATTGAAAGTCTTCCAGAGACAGTTGATGAACTGAAGACCATACTGAAGAACCACCTCACCCTGGAGGGTGAGATGGTCATCCAGTTTCAAGATCCTGAATTCAACAACGAGTTCTGCAACTTGACGGACATATCGGAGCTACCCAGAGAAATGCTTAAACTGAAGATCATTATGTCAGACTACACATTGGACACAGGGAGTTTGGACACTTCCAGTGGGTCATCAGGAGAGACGTCTGGTCGTTCAAAACACTGGCCTGATCCATTCACCATACCCAGCTTTTCCTATGATATTGAGTTGAAGCTCAGGCGAGGAAATGAAGCTTATGAAAAGGATGGTTCCTTGTTCACTCCCACCAATGATGTCAAGACTGAGATTCTTGACAAGGTTGGGCGAGCCATGTACGACTTGAATGCATATCCAACTCCAAAACAAGTTGAAGATGTTGCCAAAGCCCTGGTTGAAAAACATCCATGCTTAAAAGAGCCAGGATCTACACAGGGATGGTACTGCTGGAAGTTTAGCCTCAGTTTTAAGATGGGAAACCTGCGTCAGAAGTATTGTATTGCTGGATGTCCTGAGCTTACAGTCAACCGCAAGAGGTCAGCAGGTCAGGAAACCAGAAAGATGAAGAAAGCAAAGCGGGCCGAGATCAATTTCCTCCCAGATTTTCCACAAGGTAGAACTCCCAACAGCCTTGAAGAGGAGAGAATAACTCTGCAAGATGAGGTAAAGAAGAAGAAGCCGGACTGTAATCTGATAGATTCACTGATGGGCAGGTCCTTTGCGCTGCGGAGACAGGAAATAGTTGAGAAGGAGCCACTTGTGGCGGAGGTTGAAAGCAGATGGCCAGCATTGTTTTCAGAAAGACAAGTGAGTATAAATCTTTCACTTGTACACCCCCTCTTTACAATTGAAGAATAATTTTTAAGAATTGTTTATTTGTCATACAGCTTTGACACATCAACACATGCATGCAGTGGGAGGCGACACATCAACACAAAACACAAATACACATGCACAATGAAATGTGTTCTCTGCTTTTCACCCATCTGTGCTGTCCTTCGTCCAAGGGCAGCCAGGAGCAGTGGGCGTCTGCAGGGGCCGCTCCCGGTCCAATCTTGGGTCAGGGACGAACAGGAGAGCAATCTATTCTTCTGAATGTTTTAATATTGGGGTTCTGTTTTGGTCCTTACAGATTGCTGCTGAGTTCACGCGTCTTGTGGCTGCTGACCTCCCCAAGTCCTTCCTTTCTGGACTCGACCGGCATTTGCCAAGACTGCTCGAGTTGTACAAAGCACGAGAGAGACGCGACACAAAGATTCACAGTCTGCTGGAGTCTCTGGATTCTGAAGTAAGTGAAGAAGTTGCTGTTAGATCGCTGCTAGACCGCCCCGTTAATACAGTGATGTCTTTACATGCCGGAGACCAAACTCGGTGAAAACTTTAGTTTTTGAAAGACTAAGCTAATAAATATGGATTGAAGCAGAATATTTAGTTTGATAAAAACATGTTGTCTATTATGAAAATGATTACATCTATCTTTTTTACAATAAATGTTGACTTTTGGACTTTACAATGCCATAAAAACACATCTAAGCAACACATTAATGTAACGGATCACATGTAATATAGTCAGATCTATCGTGCTCTAGGTGGGCAGTGATATATAAGCCTATTCATTTAGCATTCACATAGTCGGTGATATTTTGCCAGCTGTCCTTTCTGCATTTGTCCGTTTAAACTGTGTTGCTTTTAGCCGGATTATGATTTTAACTTCTTGGTTCTTACGATCCGCGAGCACCGAGCTGTGATTGGTCAGTAGGCGGCGCTTTTGTACGAGTTGATCTGATATCACGAACAAAACCTGCTCCGGAGCAGGTTAGGCGTTCAGCATAAGTTACCGTGTTGATCTATCCCAGTAAGAAGGGAACCACCTTCGTAGTACGGAAAACCCAGGGTTAAACCTGAAGTGACCTCGCTAACCTCAAATTCTGCTTCGTAGTACAGGCCCCTAGTCTGTCTAGAATTTTCTTGATGCCTGTTTTGATGTTTTTGCAGAACTCCATCCAGAACAGAAGGTCTGCAGCACTTCTTGGACTGCCATATTTCATGAAGGAGGATCCCTCCAACTTCATCAAGTTCTGCGAGGTACGTTTCAAACTTAATAAGAGATGAGTTCCTTAGTGTTAATGTAGCACCCACCTTGACAACTTTTTGTAAGACTCCAAATGGTTTGGAGAACTGTCTCCCATGCGCGTCCACCCACTGAATCCCTGATTTCCATGATTGCTCTGCACATTCTATATATCTATATATATTTTGGCTGCTGAGCTCAAGTCCAAATAATGGAGGTGAATTTAGTAATAGATAGATAGATAGATACTGTAGGGTAAGTGATGGTTTGAATGCTGAGGGTATGCACACGAACAACATTGTTAAAACCTGCTCTAAGGTCATCGGAGTGAAACAGAGAGACTTAAACTCCTTTTGCAACCAGCAAATTATGTGGAAAGCAGAGAGCATTCTGGCCTCTCCAGGTCATGTTCTTGCAGATGAATTTCATCTGTTGCCATTAGGGCGTAGATATGCTCTACCTGCTCTTAAGACTAATCGCTTTTCAAAATCATTCATCCCCTCTGCACTCAAACTTATAAATTCTTGACTATTTATTGTGATGCTATGAAACTACTTATCGTTTAAATTGGAATGATCCACATCTCTGCCCCCGGGTGTATCTCTGTGTGTTTTCTTCCTGTATGTTCCTCCCTGTACATGACATAAGCTGCTCACAACCAATTGCCCCTCGCGGGATTAATAAAGTTGTTGATTGATTGATTAGTTATTCAATGTTTTCTGATATAATTCAGGCCACTGACTCAGAGGAGGCGGCAGCTGTAAACGGAGTGGATGTTGGCGTACTGATCGTCACAGAAGAACGGGAGCCGGCAGCCCTACCAAAGAATATTGCGGATGTTGCTGTGATCCTGGAGGGGCGCATTGTTTTGTACCAACCGGCTTTGCTGTGCTGATGGGCATACTTTACAGCCTCAACATTGATTATCCTAAGGGACTGAAATATACCTTTGAGGTCATTCAGAAGGAATCATGGACATTGGGGGAGGCACCTGCCCTGCTCGGGCTCATGGACTGCGAAACAAATTGCTTCAGCGCACAATATAGAGATGTGCTGAGAGATGTGGTTCCCTTCCCTGTCTGGGTTCCACCTTAAGGTTCTTTAATGTGGTTATTTGATGTGCTGCACAACTCCAAGGCAGCCAGCAAGACTTGTTCCATTCCTTGTTCTGTTCCAGCTAAACTGCATTACAAATGTTTTAACAATTTCCTTTTAAACAGGGTGCTGGATTTTCCCTCTGTTGTTAATTTTGGAATTATATGTTAGCTTGTTATTTTATGAAGTAATATATAATATATCTGTCAAGTATAGAGTGCCACAGTCCTAAAACCCGGAAGTAAGCTGCGCATGGGTTCCTTCGACAAAAACCAATGCAATTTCTCCATAGGATTTAGGAAAATAGCTGGAAATAAGGTCAGATCACGTTTTGTTCAGCCGGATAATATCCACATGTCTACCCTACTTTTATAATTTTCTAATCATAAATCTAATCGATAGATTTATGATTCGAAAATTATAAAAGTAGGGTAGACATGTGGAGATTATCCGGCTGAACAAAACGTGATCTGTCTCTTAAATGTGTGTCAACCAAAGACCTTATTTCCAGCTATTTTCCTAAATCCTATGGAGAAATTGCATTGGTTTTTGTCGAAGGAACCGGAAGGAGTTTACTTCCGGGTTTTAGGACGCGTCACTGTGGCACTCTATAGAAACATGTTTATACAGATTCGGTTAAAGGCACAACTTTCGTTGTTTATCCACGTACATATTAACCATTACAATACAATATCTGTTTGCTGAACTGTAGCATGCTTTTAAGTTTGGCTTGATTGCGGTTGGATAGATGTTTAAAAGAAAGGCGTTGCCTTTAAACTAGGGCTGTCAAACGATTAAACATTTTAATCAGATTAATCACAGCTTAAAAATTAATTAATCATGATTAATCACCATTCGAACTATGTCCAAAATATGCCATTTCTTTATGTATATTGTTGTGGGAATGGAAAGATAAATGAAAGAAGGCGGGTATATCCATTTAACATACAGTATGTATGTGTGTTTATTATAACCAATCCATCAATACAGCATGGAATTGTGGACAAAATCGTATCCAACGATAACAAATATTCTAAGTCTTGGGTCTGAGAGTCTAAATCTCATCAAATGGTGGTCCGTGGCTCAAATGCAGAACAAATAATGGCCCTTGATATGAAAAGGGTTGAAAACCACTGCTCTAAACAAAATAGGATGGTGTTGTTAAGAACATTCTTTCTTTAACACACTTACTGGCCAACTTAGCCAATAGCCATTTCTCTTATTTGAATGAAACCTCTTTTTAAAAAAAAAAAAAAAATGTTTATCAAACCAAAAGAACATGGCCAACACAACATGGCCTACACAATTACATGTGGCCCTCTTCTCTATTCATCCTTTAGCCAGTTGCTGAGGCAAACCAACTTGTCCACATTTTCTGAGAGTACAGCTGACCGCTTCTTTTGCACAATGTGAACTGCAACTGAGAAGAGTCTTTCACATGGAACTGTGGATGCAGGAGTGGCTAGATATTTGCGAGCCACTGGGGCCAGCTTGTCATGGGCTCCTGCATGAGATGACCACCACTGCAAGGGACAGTCCTCCATACTAGTGGTGGGCTCTGCTCTGTACCTGTGTATGGCTGTCAGGCTGTACCTCTTCCTCCGATTCTGAATCTGAGCCCATCTGTAGAAGAATGTTCATTTTCTTCTTGGGTGGCCCCATCTTCAGTGTGTGGAGATCTTCTGGGTGGTGAACGCAGCATGCCTCCAAGTGTGGTCCACACCGCTTCTCTGTCTGTCTTGGGCAGGCTCTTTAAAGTGCCAGTGAAGTGCATTTTTTTGCGCCAAAATGAAATGGCAGTTTCATTTCTTACATATAATTGTACCTGTTCATGGCTAAAATAATTTTTTAGGAAGTGCGAGGGACGAGATAAACATCGCAAATTTTTCAGAGTCTGAGCCTACCGCTGCTGCAGACGATAGCGGCTGTGACGTCACAAGATGGGCCCAGTTGTGATTGTAAACATGGCGGAGCCTTCGGAAAGTGATACTGGTGCGAGAGAAATAGTGATTTTGACAGCTTTTCGGACAGGATAGATGAGGAAAGTGGCCATGGAAGTCAATTTAGTTGAGGACAATATTTTGTCATAGATCTAGAGTAGATCTACACACAGGATTGATCATACATTCATCTGTTCATAGCATGATGCAACATTCATGTTCACATGCAGTGTTGTGCTAGTTACTGAAAACCAGTAACTAGTTACAATTACTAGTTACTTCACTACTTACACCAAAAAGTAATGCGTTACTGTGAAAAGTAACTTTTTAGTTACTTAAAAAAGGGCACCCATTAATGCCCTTATACTGTAGCCTTCATTTCAGTACTGTTATTGCATCGGAGAATAATACAACCTGTTGATCAACTTGACATGCATTTGCATCACTGAACTCTGCTAAGCAATGTGGTCTTACAAACAAACACAAAGATATGTTTCAAAGTGCCAATCCAGCCGCTGTTGCTTAGGTGGAGGTGGAGTGGCGTCGGATGAGTCTGGGTCTGTGGTCTTAGCTACTAGCTTCGTCCCAGCATGTTGTTTCTGCAGATGTTTCAACAGATTTTAATTGCTGTTTTGGGCAGTCGATAGGATCTTTGACCCGCCAAGACACAACTTACATTTAACTAAAACGTTCTTTTCTTTGTGCTCGACAAAAGTGAAATAGTGAGAATATCTCCAGGCGGAGAAACTCGACTTGAGCTCTGCCGCCGCCATGATAGTCTTGTTAATAGACACAAACACAGTGGCCTTTATTTTTCATAAACAATCTACGAATCTACGAAACAATGACACCAGCCACTCACCTTCATCTTTTGGGAACAGAAACATCGCCACTTCGGCAGAATTGACATTACCACAGCCAGCGGCAATGCATCGCTTCCCGTGTGTTTTTCCTCCCTTTTTCTTCACTGTCGCCTCCATTGTCAGGTTTCCTCGATTGGCAATCACTTCCAGTCGACTGCGAAACACTTTCCAATAAAATACTCGCTCAAAAACGTTGGTAAATTCCACTTTGAAACAGAGACAAAATGAACGGTGGTGAATGTAAACACTTCGGCTGAGCCCATCTTCTGACGTCACGCAGTAGATCGCAAGCCACGCCCACGAAGGCGGAGGTTTCCCAGCGGAAAATTCCAACTCGTCAAATTCGTTGCTATTCCAACATCTTTTATATGGGTTCCAATGGACAATTTTGGTCATTACTATACGTATTAGCATAACAGATCATGCACCGGCGCACACTTCACTGGGTCTTTAAGTCTTTAAAACGTGGATCCAGTGCCGTCACACACACACACAGAGACACATACACACAGACAGAGACACACACACACACAGACAGACACACACACAGACAGACACACACACACTCCACAAAGTGAGGTTCTTCTGTTTTCATTACAGTTAGTGCAAAGGATTTCAATTCCCATGTCTCAGTGATTTGATGTGCAGTTACTCCCAGGTAATTAGTGTTACTCACTGACGTCCAGTGGTCTCCTGTCAGGGCGACATAATCCGCTTGAGCTAAAGCCTCTTTTTTTTTCTCCTTTTCAGTGTCATAGAGTTCGTGGATTCTAGTCATTATTGTGCCTCTTGATGGTGGCTTGTAGGATGTGTCGAGGGACGCAACTTTCAAAAATTCGGCGAAGCCCTTGTCTTCAACGATGCTAATCGGTCTACAGTCCTTTGCAACCCATTTGGCAATTGTGTTGGTTAATTTATCCGAGGTGGACTTGCTTACTGGCCTGCGTTCATTCAGGGTGGTCTGACGCAAGCCAGGTGTTGCACTGGAAGTGGAAGCCCCAACAAACGCATGCTTGGGGTTGAGATGGTACTTTAAACTTGAAGAGCTGCGGTGGAACTGAAACTCCTTCTTGCAGTGCGTGCAAATAACCATTTGTTTATTTATTGTTCCATCTTTGTTCTTTCTGAACTCAAATTCCCCATCCAGAGGGCCAACCTGTTGTTCTAGCTCCATGTTGTTTACATGCATCCGCCCCGCTGGAACACTAGAGCGACGTCTAGTGTGTTGGTGGGATGTATGGGGCCATTCTGCGCATGCGTTAAATGCGTTAAATATTTTAACGCAATTAATTAAAAAAATTAATTACCGCCTTTAACGCGATAATTTTGACAGCATTACTTTAAACCAGGGCTGTCAAGTTAGCGCGTTATTAACACGTTAACGCAAAAAAAAATTAACGCCACTAATTATTTTAACGCGATTAACGCATGTGTATTTTTTGTCCTCCCCCTGCCCCGTAGTTTCAGAGCGCATCGAGTTTAAAATACCATCTACAAGCTGATGCTGACAGCCCCGCTCCTGCCGCCCGCTTGCAGCAGACCACACTTCCATGCTCAAGGCAGGCCCGGACTGGCCATCGGGAGGACCGGGAGGGTGTGTGTATGTGTGGCGCGAGCGAGAGAGAGAGAACTTGCACACCTTACGTGTATTGTTGTTGTTAGCATCTGGTGCTAGCTAGCTGCGCTAACGGATATAAGGAGCCGTTTCAATGAAAACAGAGGAGCGACATTTCGCCGACAACTACCCCGAGCACTTGACTTTATGCAGGTAGCCAGACAGTGGGACATTGTACGAAAAGTCAGCACACTCAGCACGGATAGTGCGCGCAACATGATTGCAGCGTCCAGGCAGCTCCCGTTCGAGCATATGCCTTGAGTTGCACATAGCTCCAACGATCCATCACAGTGTCTATACACACACACACACACACACACACACACACACACACACACACACACACACACACACACACACACACACACACACACACACACACACACACACACACACACACACACACACACACACACACACACACACACACACACACACACACACACAGTATTGTATTAGTGTATTGTATGACAGAGGTTCCAGGTTGAATATTTGTAATGTTCAGAGGTTGTTGTGTTTAATATTCATGAGAATATTTGTCATTGTTCAAATGATAATAAACAAACATTTGCATAAAGCATATTTGTCCACTCATATGTTGATAAGAGTATTAAAAACTTGAAAAATATCCCTCTAAGGTACATTTAGAACAGATAAAAAATGTGCGATTAACCCCGATTAACTATGGACAATCATGCGATTAATCACGATTAAATATTTTAATCGACTGACAGCCCTACTTTAAACATATATTACTCGAGGCATAGCTCGATGTACTATTAATAATGTGCTGCTGATGTTCCGCCTTGAGCTACTGCACTTTCAACAAAGTTACTACATTGTGAATAAATGTATGTTTTGATTGTTAATTGTTTCAGAAATTCACTTCACCGGTTTGAACATGTTGGATTCGGTAGCCACAGCAATTGTTAATTCAAAAAAGTTGTCTAAATTTAAGATTGCTAGACCAGACAACTTTCTATGTTCACTGAACATAAAGTCAAGTTTAAACAACTTTAATAACTTTGTTGGTACTGCTAAAACTAATAAGTTGATGAGACTTAGGGTAGTTAGTTCATGCAGTGTTTTATTGACTACACAGTTTGTCAATTGAACTAATTATTCTAAGTTTGAGACACTTAAGGGTGAGTTGAAACAATTTGAGAAAAGTTGTTGATGCAACAAAAATATTTGTTCATTTGACTAAAACAAAGAAGTTCACCGAATGGTTTACTTGCTTTATTTAGAGTCCTGTGAACTTGCTTTTTTAAGTTGGGGAAATGTAATTGAGAGTTGAAATTACTTGATATCCTTTCCTGCCCCTAATCAAAATGTTAAGGCAACAAGGTTACAAATTATTTTAAGTTGAGTCAACTTGTATTTTTTACAGTGTAGGAGAAAAAACTAATTTTGAGAAAACGACCTTTAAATATTGCTGTGAGGCGCTAGCTAAACCCTCCTGTTCTTTGGATGACAGCTTGCGCCTCGATGCACTCCGTGAAGGTATTTCATGTTCGGGGTCATTTGTTTTTTGTATAACCTTGCTTCGTGCAAGTGACAATTGTTGTCGTCTTCTCTGTGAACGTTTTTTTCGCCGTTCTTTTGCCATTTTGAGATTTAAATTTCTAGCGGAAAGCTAACCAGGAAGTGTTTGAGCACACCACGTGACGCATCTGAACGAATCACGTTGTCAGAAATTGACACCAGCCAATGAGATTTTGTTTCTTGGTTTAAGACCCCTTTGTACTTTCACGATTGGTTGCTGATACAAAGGAAATGACCATATTTGGATCCGATGAGATTGTGCAGGAGAGACGGAGCTTTCCAACGATACCTCTGATGACATGGTGCAAACAGCGGTCCCGGTACTTTATGTTACGTTAGAATGCTAACTTTTGGTGAATTTAGGAGAAATCTACAGACGCAAATAGACAAACTATAGTAAAATAAAGACTTAAATGTGTATTTTGTACGTTTTCCTTCCAAAAGCCTGAAAGAAAACATGTTATGGAATGAAAATAGCACAAAATCTCAAAATTGACCAGTGCATGAAAAACGATGTTTTTGCCTGCCGTGTCTTGCATTAAGATTCTGAAGCTGCACTGGCAAATAGGAGGTCTAAAATTAATTTAGAAAACATTAACATTAGAAATAATAAGCACACCATTTATAATTTACAGAGATAAGAAAATACATACATGTGGTTCAAACAGAAAATTAAGATGAAGAGAATGTGAGATTTAAAGCGAAAAGTGTAAATGAAAGAGCATGTGTTTGACATGTGAAAGTATGAAATGGTACTAGAATATCTTATGAACAATCAAAGGGCTGTAACTCAATCTTAAATTAACCATACTTGCTGTTACGTCCCCCTTCTAGGGTAGAGACAAATGACATACACCAGTATGGAATTGGTAAAGTTACAAGTATTTATTTATACAACAAGTTAACAAAAGGGTAGGCAAACAGCCGGGAACAAACAAAGGTGGCCAAAAGGGCGCAGATTTAGCTAAAGAGCAAACAAAAGGAGGACTCTAACAAAAAGAGCCTGATCAAATAAGAATAAAGGTTTACAAACAAAACAAACCAACAAAAGGAGACTGTAACAAAACACAGCTATCTAGGAGGACAACAGTTCAGCATAAGGCTATCCTAACATAAACACCACTAGTCACAATAACGATAACAACGACCACAAAAGGTACACAGTTAACAGCGTTAAGCCATTTGTGAGAGGCGTCTGTTCACACGCGACAGAGCCTCCCGAATGATCACAGTTGACCGGCTTTATAGTCGTCCCCAGAAGGTGTGCGCTGGTTGTGTGCGGGGATTGGAGCGCGTCGGGCCCGTCAGCTCCAATCGCAGTCTTCGGGGGTGGACCAGAGGATGGGCAGCCAATGACGTCAGGGCCACTGCACAGCTCATTTACATATCACACACAACAACAAAGTTAGCAGGGCCGGGGAGGCAGCAGCCGTAACACTTGCAGAACACCCCATGACAGCAGAACTAAATGGTCCAAGGAGGGAGTGTTTAAGCTAAAGACAGCATTAGGTTGCCTCCTGATGAGTTTAAAGATAGAAACCAAATATCAGCAGGTTTTGAATGAATATTCCTCTGTCTCACAATCAACAAGAATGTGGATGGGGTGAACTATATCTAGTATAACCAGCAGAGATTCATAAATTACACCAGAGTAAAAAGATAAAATAGACGTAGATTAGATTCACACCTTAAAAGGTGTGAAAGGAGGGATTTGTGGAGGCTATTTTTATATAACATTAGAAAGACTGATTCTTATTATTACATTATAAGCTTATTGTGCTCATTTATGTGGCTGTGACTTTGGAATAAATAGACCCAATCACCCCCCCCCCCCAAGTTTTGATGGGGAGGACAGGAACGAAGGGAAAAGTTACATGAGAAAGTGTTTAGCTTGCAATATTGAAAGTAGCAAGGTCAGGTGCAGAGACTGAGAGAATACAAAGAGGAAGTCAGAACAGCACATCGCACCGGCCTTGACTTTGTATGGGAGCCGCGCTCCCCCGCAAAGCTAGGAAGCAACATTCTGGTTTTCTGCTATATCTGAAGAAACGTTAGAGAAAACAAATGACGTATAGAGCCAGAGTAGGGAGGGACAATACATTTTATTACACAGGGCGTTGCCCGTACATTTATGATTGGTCAAGACTAGCTGAAAAGATACCATGGTTTAGACTTGGTTCTCTTTGGTTGGTGCGCAGACTCAGATAGAGTCTCTTGGCAAAACGACCTTCCAAGCAGCCTGTGGAAGTCCCTCCCTACTCTGGCTCTAAAATACGTCATTTGTGATTCCCAAAGACGTGATGAGTCCTTGGCCAAGTAATATATATCTTTTGCTCTCTTTACAATAAATAGTTAAACTTAGAAGTTGTCTGTCTTTTCTGGAATTCTGAACCCAACAGTAGCAAAACACGGAGATATGCTCACCTTTAGCTGTTATTCTGATCAAAATGTTGTTCAATGTTGTTCAATGGCATTAAAACGAGGAAAAACGCAGCTGAAGGTTAATCCATAGGTTAATCCAATGTGTCTGTCACTTTGAAAAAATTATTGATAATCCATAATTCCATTTTTATGCAAAAATCGGAGAATAAATATTAGCTGCTAATGGTAGCCACCAGAGGTTAGCGCAGCTTCCGGTTTTTGCTACGCGTCACTCTCACTCCTTATTTGGTAACGTGTGTGTGTATGTGGAACTTTCCCTCGATTCCATTGGCTCTAGCGGTCTAGCAGTCTAGCAGTCTCCATTGGCTCTAGCAGTCTAGCAGTCTTGGGGGCCAGAGATAGGTCAAATCCACCCAAATGACCCCAGAAGTGGGTTTTTTTTTGCTAAATCTCTCTAAAAAGGTCAAATTTCACTTGTTTTGCATCAATCTTGATACAGGGTACTTATTATATGTTATAGTTTGGATTCCTAAAGCTTTTAGTCTACCATCCCATCATTCAAGGGTGGTTTTCACTATAAGTAATGTGTTTTTTTGGACGGACACAATAATTTACATGTTTTTACTATGTTCAATCTGAATTTACTTTAAAATAAAAAAAATCTATATTGATTCTGACTCTTCTACATCCAACTCACAGGTTTATCATTGCTTTGAGAAAAAAGATTATTAATTTACCCCTTTTAGAAGTGAAGATATAGTCATTTGTTCTGGGAATGTCATTTTCGAGCCTGAGACCTGGAAAACAGGCTCGGGGCTTAACAGGGACAGGACACAGACTGCTTTAATTTTGAAAGAAAAAGATTGGCTACAAAATCAAAAGCCTTGTCATAATTTAAGGGCGTGATTTGTTTTTATTTTTATTTTATTTATTAGTTGACTTAACGTTATGGTTCAGGTTAGATAAAACCTTCAAAAAACAATTGGCCTTTAGTTTTCAGGAAGAAATCTCGTCCCAGCACTTTTTTTGGTATCTCGTACATCAGAGAAACAGACAATAACAGTTTTTAAGATTGAGTCGCTCTCTAAAAGTTGAGAGCTCCTTTTGATATTTGCTGCTAACAGCTGAGAAATCTCCCTCTGTCCTGTCGTCGGTCGTCCAAAGCCCTGCAAAGGAACCCACAAAAGGAAGACAGACTTCTGGCTAAGAATTTCAGCTACGGAGAGAATATGTTGCTCAAAGTTTAGCTTTTGCTTACAGCTAAAGCTAGCGAGCTAATGTTAGCGCCATGTCTAAGCGATAGTTGCTACATTTGAACATTTAACAGCAGGCAAACAAATAGCAACTATTATTTCTCTCTCTTTATAGTTACATCTAATAGTGGTTAAGCCTCCTGCGTGATATCACCTCGGCAACACAGTAATGACGACTTAGCGGTAGCAGCACACTAAACTATTAGCAACATTTTCTCATGGAGTGGTGCAGTAATGACGTATATTCGTCTGACCCGGAAGTTAGCATTGCAAAGGAATTCCTCGACAAAGAGCAATGGGATTTTCCCACTGGATTTTGGTATATTGCAGAGAAGAAGCCCTGTGCCAAATACATACCATGATACTAACACGTTTGGTTCAGCAGGATAATCTCCACGTATTAAGACCTAAAAATAGCACAAAGCCTCAGTTCTGTGCTCTCCTTCAGGATATTACAGAAATGTAGCTCGCACTCATTCTTGGCGAGCTTGTCAAAATACCAACTTTTTTTAAGATGCATCTTAAATACAGGTCTGAGTTTGACCAATGGGGTATTGAGGATGGGAGAAAACCTATTTTTTGTCGAGTTACCAATGGAGCTTGAAAACTGACTTTGATCAAAAAAATCAAGAGAGTTGTAAAGTGAGTAGACTGAAAATCAGAGTACCTTTATTTGTCCAACAGAGGGGAAATGTACATTGTTTCAGCAAGTAAAGAGCCAAAGATAGCTTATTATAATTAGGAAGCATGCATACAAAATATAAAAAATAAAAGTACAAATTACACAATTTACAAAATAAACAATACACATCCAGTACCAGTACAGTTTTGACATAGCAGCCAGGTGGAAATAATAAAGGTGGAAGAATATACTGCACAGCTATTTACGGTATAGATATATATATATATATATATTGTACATTCGTAGTATTGCACAACAGGGGCGTTATAGTCTTTGTTGTTGTGTGTGTGGGGGTGTGTAGAACTTCTGTTTCTGGGGAAATAATCCCCACTGTTAATTTCCATATTAAAAATGGTTGGTGTTCTTCGATCATTACAGGAAATGTCAACATTTTATGGCCTTTAGTTTTATTGATTATGACTTTATTCTAAGAAATGTCTTTCTTCAGTTTAGCATCTAAATATCCCTGTGTGCCTCAGCTCCACAGTCAGGGTTGTAGTTTTCTAAAAAGGATGATCTGTAGCTCCTTATTGTTGTATCCAGTGAAAGTACAGACTTTGAACTACCTGTCATAGTAAGATTGTACTTCCAGTAAAATTGTAGTTCAATGTTAATGAAAGCCTTGAAGTTCTCTATCACCTCATATTTTGTATGGGAGAAAAAATAATTTTATGTTTAACCCCAGAACCCTGGATGCCTGCCTGGAATATTACATTACATTACATGTCATTTGTTAGACGCTTTTATCCAAAGCGACTTACATACATTCAGTACTGTGGACAATCCCCACTGGAGCAATTTGGGGTGATGTGTCTTGCCCAGGGACACAAACACATGCAGTGGGACTTGAACTTGCTATCCCCTGATTCGAAGTCCAGCACACTACCCACTGAGCCACAGCCTCCCATATATCTCCTACTTCACATCTCCAAACATCATAATAACTAATGGGGGGTTCACACAGGTGAAATTCACATTGCGTCACTCGGTGAGTTTGACCAAACCATCTTTTGTGTTTACTTACGTCACTCAAACTAGACACGCTGCAGAGTAGGCGGGGCTTATCTCCACGTAGATAAATAGATACCAGAAACATTTTGTGATCCATGGTCTGAAAAAATGTGCTGCTCCTTTGTGCTTTTTGTGAAAATCCCAAATACATTGGGAAACAAACAGTGTCTTGCCATGATTCCTAACATCATTCAGTCATACTGCTCAGAGAATTTTACAGGGTGTCACAAGCTGCTGGATCTATTGTGTGTACTACAATGGTATGAAACCATCATTTACGTATTTTGAAGTGATTGTATTGCAATTAGCATATCCAAAAATCTGAAATAATAAGATAATGGTACTGATCAGTAAAAAGCCTAATGTAATGCTTTGTCAGAAAGCACTTTTTATAATGCTTGTTTTCTCGATGCAGATTGAATATATCAGGGCTGGGCTAAGCTACCATTGAAGCTGCTCATTCTACACTGAAAATAACATCATGCAACATAAAACTTTTGTCATGCCATGTGTATTTACACAAACATTTATAAATATATTTTTATATAACAAACAAGGCACTGTAGAACTCTGGGTACCCACAGCAACATCAGTACGTCAGAGACAGGAGACAAATCTCAGCATTGATAGGCTTTTGTGAGACAATGTCAAGTCAGGTTTAATGCTCAAGTTAATAGATGCCGACTCTTATTTGCGCCGGCCGGTATTAACCACTGTCTATCCACATCTTTGCATTGCCTATGTGCCATATGTAATCACGGAGCACAAAAATCCCTGTTTGGGTCCATTGTGAACGCACTGTGATGATTAGAGCTGCGTTTGATCTGCGGTGGATCAGAGAGTCTTGTTGTTTACCTTGACACTCCATTACCCTCTGCTAGCAACACCATCAGGTCAAAATGTTTGAACAGCCATCCATCATCTCTACCCTTTTATCCTGCTCAGCATCTTCGGGGGGGTCTGGAGCCAAAAATGTCATCAGTGATGGCAGACTGCCACAAACTTACTGAGCACATTCCTGCCCTCTAATAGAACCCTATTGAGTTTGGTGAATCTGTAATGTGCTGTAGTGCCAGTTTAAAAATGGAAAATTAACATATTTATCACATCTACAAGCAAGGGTTCTCAATCTAGGGACTCTTAAAAAGCGTCCTTAGTTGTTGTAAGATTTGTTTGTTTGTCTGTCCATCTGATGTTCCATTTTAGATATTTCAAATAACGAACATCTCAGTGTAATCCCAGAGTGCATCTCTCTGTGTTTATTGATTATGTCTCAACATGGTGTGGAGGTCTTAGTATGACATGCTCAGTTTCTCCTCCTTTAACCAGTTGAGCCCCGAGCCTGTTTTTCAGGCCTCAGGCTCGAAAATGACATTCCCAGAACAATTGACTATAACTTCACTTCTAAAAGGGGTAAATTAATAATCTTTTTTCTCAAAGCAATGATAAACCTGTGAGTTGGATCAATATAGATTTTTTTTATTTTAAAGTAAATTCAGATTGAACATAGTGTAAATTATTATTATTTTTTTTATTATTATTATTTACAAATGTAAATTATAGTGTCCGTCCAAAAGAAAAACATTACTTATAGTGAAAACCACCCTTGAATGATGGGATAGTAGACTAAAAGCTTTAGGAATCCAAACTATAACATATAATAAGTACCCTGTATCAAGATTGATGCAAAACAAGTGACATTTGACCTTTTTAGAGAGATTTAGAAAAGAAAACCCACTTCTGGGGTCATTTGGGTGCATTTTCCATATCTATGGCCCCCCTTGGTCGATTTTGATGATTGACACCTCTTTTTAACCGTTAGAGCCAATAGAATCGAGGGGAAGTTCCTCAAATCCATCTAAACATTACCCATTGGTGAATGAGTGATGCGTAGCCAGAATGCCCAAAACCGGAAGCTGTCATACACTCTCGTAGCAGCTAATATGAAATCTCCGTTATTGACATAAATATGAAGATGGATTATCAGTAATCATTTCAAAGTGACACAGACACATTGGATTAACCTATGGATTAACTTTCAGCAGCGTTTTTATCGTTTTAATGTCATTGAACACAACTTTTGATCAGAACAACAGCATAGGTAAGAATTTCTCCCGTGTTTGCTCCGTAATGCTACGTGGTGTGATGTCTGTTTTTGCTTCCCATGTCGCAAGTTCGAACAGGCAGTCAACACAGGCTGTGTGGCGAGGTGAAGAGAGAGAGACCGAGATTCTCTACGGGTGCGTCTCACTTCGGTTAAATTAAATCCTTGCGTCCCTCACTTGCGTCGTTTCCCTGCGTTTAGTCTCCCACCAGGGAAGCATGGAGAGACGCAAGGAAACCACGAGAAGCAGGGAAATGAGTTTTAAGAGCAATGGGACGTCCTTTCCTCCGGAGAGTCACGTGAAGCGACGTCCGTTTGTGATGACGCCGCACAGCTGATCGTCTGACAGCAGCCAGCTCTGTCCCCGTTATTTTCACAAACACCCCCGCCTCTGTTAGTACACATTTATTGACACAAACATTTGTATCATCTGTTGTAGACCCAAATAAATAAAATCAAGTAAGAACTCATTCTCAAAAAATAAACGCCATTCTTAAAATGGATAAACGAACAATAGTTTGGTTAATATTGATTAGAGTGCACAATAGAAATAAAATAATTGAGAGAAGAAAAAGAGATATGTTATCTATCAAAACCCAGTTAGATTAACATTCATGTGATGTACACTTTGTTTGTTTGTATGGATATGTAGCAAATTAACATTTTAAATAGTACTTAATGACTGCGGTTTGCAGCTGAATTAAAAGCTAATCAGGTCAGTGACAAACTACCAGCTGAAACCCATGAAGGTCATTTAGGAAGAAGGTACCAGGCCTATATAAGTTTAGGATAGAGAGAGGTTCAACCTTACCAAAGACAAGATGTCTAAGGATGCCATGGTATGTATTACTGCTGTCCATCATGCAGGAGCAGTCCAGTCGCCGTCGGGCACGATTACAACAGGCTATTTGTTTCATGGAGGTAAGCATCACTCTAGTCTGGTGCAGTATGGATGGTTTCACCAACAACAGCAATTTAATGTAAGATCAATTAATTGTCGGAGTTTAGTAAAAGCTAGGTGCTGAAGGTAACATATCTTTATTTTGCAGATGGATGTCGATCCCATCCAAGCCGTTTTGAATCCTCATGTGCCAGTCCTTGCTGTGTTCTTTGATGGCCAGAAGGACCTCATGCAGGACTACAGACTGGGGCGCCCCGCACTGGAGGCCCTGTTGAGGATCCTGCCATCAAAGAACACACAAGGCTGGTCACATGAGGTCAATATTTTAATTACAATTTATTGGTTGGCACACGGTTTGCCATGTGGTGTCCCGGGCCTTTGATGTCCCCAAGTCTACCGTCTGCAGACTGGTGCACACTGGAGTACAAAAGATTGCAGCCCTTCGCCAGGAGGTCATCAAACTGCCCCCCCCTGGAGAACTGGAGGAGGTTGGCCAAGCATTTGCAAGGCTGGCCAACAGCCCATTATTCTCCAGGTGTGTGGGGGCCATTGATGGCTGCCATGTCCGCATAAAGACCCCCCCAGGACCTCTGGGCCAGGATTACCTCAACAGAAAGCTCTTCCCATCCATACAATTGCAGGCAGTGTGTGATGGGAAGGGCTTCTTTCTCAACACCTTTGTTTGGTATCCTGGCTCAGTCCATGACACCAGAGTCTTGAAGAACAGCACAATTTACAAAGAGGCTCTGTATCCTCCCTCAGGTGAGACCAAAGATTCTTGTTAATACATCAAAATCCATCAATGACTTTTAGTATACTAAAGATGTTCTCTCTCTTTTTAGGATTCTTCCTTTTGGGTGATGGTGGCTACCCCTGCATAGAAGGACCTGTGGCCATCATCACCTATAGAGAACCAATGCAAGGGAGGGTGCAGAGCCGCTTCAACCAGCATCATGCCAGGGCTCGCTCCATCATAGAGCGGGCCTTTGGCATGATGAAAACCAGGTGGAGATCGCTGTTCTTCAAGGCTCTGGAGGTTCACCACACCTTTGTCCCCTCAATCATCACCGCCTGTGCAGTGCTGCATAATATCTGCCTCACAGCGGGGGACATCCTTGAGCCTGCAGAGGATGTTGGGGACATTGGTGTGGTTCCACCACGTCAGGTGAGGGGGGATCGAGGCAGACATGGCCAGCGAGACCGACTGGCAGGGCTGCTCTCTGCTCCACGTGTGCACCCAGTTGAACTGCAAGAACATGACTATGTGTAGGACTTGGGGACATGAAGGCCTTGGGCACCACACTGTGTGAAAAGCTGTGTGCCTTCATTCGCTGTTTATTGTGACAACATGTTTTTAATTTAACAAATAAATGAACTGTTTTGACAAAGTGTATGCAAATGGAACAATAAAAACGTTGCAAACACAAAGAAAATCATTTATTTATAAATTGCTCAAATAAATCTACAAACTTTTTGTTGTTAGCCTGAGTGGCCTCAACACGCTCCTGCTCTCGTTTGGCCTCCTCTTTTAGAAATTCTAGGAGGGCCCCCCTACTTGCCCTGTTCTTCTTGGCAGGCGGGGGACTGAGAGAGGTGGATGGCTCTTCATCCAGTGTAGTGGTGCTGCTACTTGTGCCAGGCTGCCCAGGATCCTCCTCTTCCTCAATTGCCTGGCCACAAGGAGCGGCCCTAGCTCCACTGGATGAAGAGCCAATCCCACTGGGGGCCACGTCAGCCGAGTCCATCAGGACTGGAGGCTCCATTGAGGGCCGACTCCCGATGGCCTCATGCATCAGGGAAAACCACGACCATGTGGCTACCTTGGGCTCCCCCTCATCTGTCCCCGTCCCTGTAGGGGGGGTTTTCAGCTCCTGGGGGAGAACAAGCAATGTATGAGTCAGATGAAGACACAATAGAAATAGCTGCATTGTATGTATCTAGAAATACAATATCTCACCTTATATTTTCGTTTGAGGTTGTCCCACTTTTTTGCGAGTTTGGTGGGAGTGAGCAACTCCTCCAACCCCATCTTCTGCAGAACCTCTCTGTGGAGTAAACAATTTGTAAACCATAGCATCCCGGCATGCAAAGTGTGTTTACTTCTGATAATATGCTTCATGCATAATAATTCCATGACACACTCAGGTTCATTCACAGTAGTGGTTACATTGATTATCATACCATGCAGCAAAACAGTATTGTCAAAAAACGGATGTAAACTGTAGCTCACCCCCAGGCCTTCTTGGCTGTGTACCTCTTTCCTGTGAACAGGTGCTCATTCTCAGTCCTATTACCTAGTACCTTTTTCTTAACCGTTAGATCCAATAGAATTGATGGGCAGTTCCCAAATCCACGTAAACATTACATCTGCGGACATAATAGAGATACAAACGAAGCATATCTGAAAGTACAGCCTTGGACTGTAAAACTTTATACCTACTATATTGCCATAAATATGATGATGGATTATCAGTAAAAATGTCTACGTGACACAGAGACATTGGATTAACTTGAGCAGCGTTTTTATTCCGTTGAACACAACTTTTGATCACAAATAAAAAAAGGTAAGGCTTAATTATTGTTATTGTTTTGAAACCGGATGTTGTTTTTTTTCTCATTTCTGGCTGTTATCTCCGAATTCGGGGTCGTACAGTGATGACATTCCATGTATGGAATCTGTGGAATCTCAGCTACTTAGTCGATATCTTGTTTGTGCAGTTAAGATAAGTAATAAGGTCATTTCTACCGTGAGTTCTGTGCTAAATCCGTTAGCATTAGTTAGCATTTTTTCGCTCAAGGCTAATTCAAAGGCTTGGTAATACTCTTGTGTTTTTTTTAGCTAAAAATGGTTCATATTATCAGTTATCGGAGTTTCTTCACGTTAAAAGGGTATGGAACATTAATAGTTTCATAAATGTTAAGAAGCCCTGAGACACAGTCTAAAAAAAAAACGTTTGGAGGCCCCCTTTCGTGGGGGCTTCAGGGCTTAAGAGGTTAACCAGTGATCTGGTTTGGGCCTCCGTCCCTGTTTAAGGAGAAATATGTTATATACATCAGCAAAAGGAAACCTTAAGCCATTAACATTTCACTCACATAATGCCGCATAGAAATGACACCTTAATTATTGAATTGAGCCGATTTGAATATATTGAATTATTTATTACAAATAGATTGTGACTCCCAAATGAATGATGGTACCTTAGTTACGTCTTTATGTGGCAGGTAGTTAAATGAACAAACAAGTGGTTTCCAACCGAAATATGTCCGATAAATAACGAATGCTGTGTGTGTATACGCACGTTATTTATTGCAAATCTTGCCTTTAGTTTGGCATTTCACATGAACATTGTTGAGAAAATATAAAGCGTTCAATAACAGAAATATATGAGTTGTGGGTTAAATAAATGTGAACACATGTTGCATTATCGTAACGGTATCGTTGTAGGCATACAAATAACATTAAGTAAAAGGTACTTACACTTGTGTAGTTTTTCTGCCGCCATGTCTTTCAAATGTGCCAGCTGCATGCTGGAGGCAGGGCTTTTAAACCGAGTGAAATCAAGGAATTCATGCCTCAGCTGTGACTGAATGGAAATGACAGTAAATGAAAATGTAAAACAAGCAAGGGGGAAAACGAAAATGTTTCCAATAAATGAATAAAATGATTTTTGACCACTTTGTTGTTCAGATATATCACATATTTGTAACTAAATTATACATTAATTGAAACAAAACACTGTATAAACTGAGGAGTGACTCCAGTGAGGTTCATGTGTTTTCTTCACTCCGCTGTTAAACTGCTCTCATGTCAAGAAGCAACAGATCAGTGCATGCGCTGCATCGTCCAATCAGTGAGCGATACACAGTAAGGGGGCGGGGCCAGTGTCTGAGGATTTCACCAGAGGATGGTCTGGTAGTTCTCGATTATCGCTCCTCCGTTATCGCTCCTCGATCCTCGGTCCTCCGGCACAAATAAGGCCACTGGGACGCTACTCAAGATGGCGCAGACAAATCAACTTCCGGTGATACCGAGACCGAGGAGTGAGGAAATGAAAAATAACCGAAGTGAGACGCACCCTACGTGTATCCGAGTATATCTGATTTCCATTCTCCTCTTCTCATTGGCTGCCTCGACGAGGGGCGGGTCTTCCTCCCGGCTTCGTTCCTGTGATTAATATCGCATCAAATAAGAGGATTTAGACGTTGTGTGTTTATTGTATAACTCCACAAGCCTTTTCTCCTCATATTCTCATTCATGACATTCTATTTGATACATTCTAACGGCTGAAAACAAAGATACCGTGAAACCGGAAGTGACGTAATGTAAACCTCCGGGTTTTCCTTCAAAATAAAGCTTTTCAAAATAAAACGGTGCATTTATTTAATATTCACGTAACACATTGATTTTAATTTCTTACACAAACCACATTACCGAGATGCTCTTACATGTATTGTGACGCCCCCTGCGTCCCTGTTGTCCCTGTTATGTGTATGTCCCTTTAATGATTCTCCCTTTCTCTCTATCAGCACTGATTGATGGCTCGTGGCCGCCGGTAACTGAGGATTGAAAGGCCCGAGCCAGAGTCTCGCTCGCTCTCTCTGTTGGAGGACTCTGGGAGAGCAGCTACCTTGTCTATGCTTCTGTTTCCCCTTTGTTTTAGTTTGGCATTCAACACCATGTTCACACACCCACACCTACACTACTGATCTTACTGCCTAACACACCCCATGATGGTAGCTCTTTTTGGTTTGTTGAATTCGTTATAATACATATCTTTCTTTATATTGTTGTCCTTTCCACATTCTTTGTTATGGCCAGGCCATGACAATATAAAAACAGGAGAATATAATAACACATTAATAAAATACTTTGTAATGACCCGTTTAACATAACAAGTACTATTACTTTTGATACTTGAAGTACATTTCTGTACTTTACAGAATTCGGAAATGGGTCATTATGCGTACTTTCACATTCTTTTACTTTCAGTATCTTTTGATGCTAATACTTTTGTACTTTGACTCAAGTCAAATTTTAGAAATAAGGACTTTTAGTTTTAATTGAGTATTTTAAGACAATAGTATTTGTACTTTTACTCAAGTGAAGGATCTGAGTACCTCTTCAACCCTGTGTACATGTGTTTCTTGGTGAGTGTGTGACATCTCTTATCTTTCTCCACAGCTAATCTCACATACTACTAGATACTACCATTGGAACTGTCGTAGTTGCAGTGGTTCACAATTCTGAGAAATATATTTTACTGACTCTTCTGCTCAGTGGCGGATATTGATATGCGCGACATGGGCGGTTGCCTAAGGTGGCATTTTGACTGGGGGCGGCACAAGCGCAATTTGCACGTAATTTCCTATCGTGTATTGTTGTTGTTGTGGGTCGAAGGGGCGCGGCCGCCCTTATGACAGCAGGCAGCTGGAATGGAAGGTCTCAAACTCAAAGAAGGGTGGGGGTGATCTCAGCCGCCTCACTATGGGGGAGAGAGAGGGGGGCGGCGGGTAAACTATCTCTATCAAATAAACACTTTCGATGTTTATAAAGTAGTACTGCAATTAGTAAAATGAATCTCACGCCTCGAAATGCCACCAAATTCATTAATACAATATAAATAGTTTTGCAGATATATTTTTTTCCTGGCCTGGATTGTATGAAACAATAAATAATGATTTAAAAACTGATTAAGGCAAATTGGTACAGTCTTGACATGTAGTTGACAGTGTTGGGGGAGGGGTACGCTATGCATTGATTCTCGGGTCGAAAATGAATACCTACGGTGAGGGAGAAAAAAAGGCATCAAGCGCCCAGTTTAGAAAGAAAAGGAAAGAAGAAGAAGAGAAACGCTCAAAAGATAAAGGTATGTAGTATGCACCTGTAACATCTAATTTATTTAGTTGGGCTATATTAAGCATGTCATTAAATGATGCCGGTAACCTTAACTCCATTGCTGCTTGTTAGCTGCCTGTGTTTCGTCGTCAGTTCGGCAACTAACATTGGAATCATTTCAAACCGTCTAACTTCAGAACGATAATGTGTAGCCCTGCAATAAAAACGTTATAAACAACCACTATAACCATTATTGATTTAGTCACCTTCATTTAGCAAACACCTCAAAGGTAATTGTACTGACAAGTCCTTTGTGTAATTTTCAATACTGGAGGCTTAATTAATAGACGTCTGTAATATAGGCCTACAGTACTGATATGTTGTAGCCCATCTTTTGTGAGATATGTAAATAAGTTATTTAACATGTGTTCTGTTCGGTTTGTGTGTTGAAAAATGTGTGCAATTTAGTATTTTCATTCTATAGCTAGGGGGGGGGGGCGACGAAAGGTGCACCGACCAGGGCAGACCCGGCGCCAGAACAAATCTAAAGGGAGGGCATATGATTTTCATGGGAGGGCACACAAAACCATCATGTGCTGCGGGCCTGCGGCACAATATATATCCAATCAAACAGCAAGGCCAACAGCATTGCGTAATAATACTATGATTATGTGTTTAAATTATACAAGAAATTACTAATAATTTTCTTTTAGTCAAAATCTCTCCTTTTATTTCATGTGTTACTTGAATTTGCAAGTAATTTTGTATCTTCATTTTGATAAGTACATTTAAATCATAGCACCAAGTAAATGTTAACTAAAGTAATGTGTTGACCTACAACCTGTGAAAAGCTAGTAAAATGTACCTGGGCAATGTGAGTAAAGGCGGGCGACGCCCCCGATGACGTCAGAGGAGTTTGCGCACAGTACAGACATTTGAAAAAAAGCAGACGGTTCCAGTTGAAGAGAAGAAAGCATGGACCCTCATCTAATATGAATACTCGTGGATTTTGAATCATGTAAGTATATTTTTGTACTTTATTAACTCTGTATCCCCGTTAGCTTGTCAGCTTAATGTGGATATCAAACAAATGTTAGCTAACGTCAGTGTTTCAGCTTAGCAATTTAGCTAGTTAGTGTGCTAGCTAATTTAGCCTCCTGTCATGGACGAGGCACACACAACATGTAATACTTAGTGGTTTAGTAGTTGCTTCAAATTGGTTAATAGTTGGCAAAATTCACAGTTTTGAATAAAACATGTGGCAGTGGGGCACTAGTAGTTCAGAAGAGTTTTTTTGTTGGTGGTCACCACCAACAAAAAAACAGCAGGATTTGAAAATGTTCTGCTTGATTTGTGTTAAAATGTGTCTGCTGTTCTGTTTGTACATGAATATCTCTATTCTCTAAAGGTAAGTACATCTTGCCAGTATGTGAAAAATCTCTTCAGTCTCCAGTTTTTAAGTTAACATTTAGATAAAGTACATTGGAATCTAATTTTACTGTATAATATTTATATATATTTTCAAATCCTGCTGTTTTTTTGCTGTTTTTCAAATGCTGCTCGGTAGTTAGCAGTGTGTCGCCAAACTGAGTTTTCCTTTACTGTGGGAGTCAAGTCAGTTCACTCACATGCATCCGACGGTGTGTGATGCACGTGTGCTTTTATTTCCTGTGTACACCGAGACAGATAGCGGCACCAGATTCCTAAAAAAAGGGTATGTCACATTCACTGCCATGGACACTGCTCTGTGGGCCAGTCTGTGATGCGGCCAAAGGGGTGATCCAGGAAGACTACTGGGAAGTTGAACTGTTGGTGCCTCCTTCTGTAGCGCGTTAAATTGAAGTTAAGGTATAATCTTTGTCTCCAGTATCTTTCTGTACTTACAGTTATGTGTGTTCGCTACAATAATTGACATGGCTGTTAAACAGCACCACGTTGAAGTTAGACGGAAGCCGTCCTCCCGCCTGATGGAGCTTCTGTCTGCAGAGGAGCTGATTAAAGAGAACCAGGTAAATGTTCTGCTTGATTTGTGTTAAAATGTCTCTGCTGTTCTGTTTGTACATGAATATCTCTATTCTCTAAAGGTAAGTACATCTTGCCAGTATGTGAAAAACCTCTTCAGTTTTTAAGTTAACATTTAGATAAAGTACATTGGAATCTAATTTTACTGTATAATATTTATATATATTTTCAAACTTACTCAATTTCAATGTTTAATATTCTGATTCAAAATGTGTTTTTCAGGAGAATTGATAGTTTGAGCTTGTAGAACCCAATTATTTAATTAGGAATTGTTTACTTCCTGTTTGGAAAAAAGCAAACATTTAATAAACTGAGCTTCCTTACTTGTAGTCATACTTTGACCGTAACAAATAAGAGTTAATATAAATACCCATATCCACACTGTAGCTAATGCATATGATATTAAGCCTTTTGAAGCTTACCCCATCCCCTCTGCTTAAAAAGAACATGTAAAATCAATGGCTACTTAAACACTAAATTAAATAGCTAACTCAACCCAATCAGTCTTAGTAAATTCACAGAAAAGTTTACAGTACTGTATGTTAACACTGATTTACATGTTTTGACAGAATGGAGGCAAAGATATCGTGGAAAAAGGACTATGCTGAGTGTCGTGAAGCTCCATGTCCCCCATGAAGTTCAGCAAAAGAAGACGCCACACCTCCCAACGTGTCCATCTCCATCGAGGGATCGGCGGTGCTTGATGAGTGTAAATGTTTGGTGAACGCCTGCCTTCTGCTCACGGACATCCTCCATGCAATGAACTTAAGTAACACACAAAGTTGAAATACGCTTCTGTCGTTTGCAAAATATTTCTTGAACTTAATTTCCTCAAGATTTCTCTTGAAAGTCCACATTTTTGCATAAGCAGTGGTGTAATGTTGAGGTACTTGGATTGCTCTTTTCGTTCCACTTTATACTCCACTACAAATCAAATGGAAATATTGTACTTTGTGCTTCATTATCTTATATAGAGTTTATCAAGTATAAGGTTCTGTTTTTTAATTTACAAAACATTTTAAATATTTTAGAAATCCTTGAGCTATTACGTTCTCAAGGGTTACTACAATTACTACAGGGTACTTTTTACATGTAATACTCAAACAGCATTTAGCTAATTATACTTTTACTTAAGTAACATTTTCATTACCAGACTTTCACTTGTAATAGAGTATTCTTACAGTGTGGTATGAATATTTTTACGTAAGAAAAGGGCCGGATACTCCTTCGACCTCTGAGTGACAGTATATCAATGTGTTTCTGTGCCTGCTTTGTTTAATTTAACGGATGTATGTGCAGTATTTGTTAAAATCATTGTAAACTGTAGATTAATCATGGCTTGTATCAGACAACAGAACAAAAATAAATGTGTTTGTGTTGTTTAGGTCAAAAGGACACCTAGTGGGTAAAAATGGTAATTACAGTGCTTTGAGTTATGTATTGTACTTTCAGTGTTGCCGTAGTTATGCAGAACTCGTCTCTTGTATTCAGACGTACGTTTTTACTCTGCATTGTTGTCTAAGAAAACATATGCCTGTAAGTGTTTCTATGCTCTGTTGTTTCAACATTGTTAATGAAGAGTATGTGTGAGGGATACATTGTTAAATGGTGGAAATATTGCTGTGAATTCATAGTTGCAACAATGTATGCTAACCGCTAGCCTTTCAATGTAATTTCCCATAGGGATTAGCATGAAGCTAACGCATCGTTTATTATATGTTTAACACACGCGGGAAATGTATGACATGTTAAATGATTGCTATGCTTGAAATGAATGTACATTTTCTTGTGTGTCCAGTTGTACAGTTTTCTGAGTAAAACTTTCAAACGGAACTTCTGAAGCAGAGTTTTCTTCCTGTTGTCTGTCTGCCCCTGCGGGGGCAAAATAGTGTTGTTTAAAAGTGTCTACTGTTTCATGTTTTGTAGTAGCCTTAATGTAAAACAGTTTTATTGAATAAGAATTGCATTTGATGATACTTAATAATTATATTTAAATATTACCTACATATTTATTAAATGAAAGATAAGAATAGCAAGTAAAAACAACCTGAAAAGCCAAATATTTTTTACTGGAGATTTGTAATAAGATGCACATGTAATCTTAAGTAAAATCTACTATACAATAGTAAGTAAAATGTACTTACAAAAACTGAGTTTGACAGTAAAGTTTACATGTATCTCATAGCAGGAGAATGTCTGCATTCACACACAAAATACTCAGACAGTATACTCCGGGTGATTTACCGTACGGTCAGTCGTGAAACTTAATTACATTATAGTTGGCGTTCCTAGCGTGTATGCTACCGAGCTAAAAAAGAAGGCTACCAAGAGCTAGACATGAGTTTGGTAGGGAAAACATTGTTTTTATGCCAGCTACAATGAATGACCGAACGTAGCAGACTACCCGTATAAGATTGCAATTGTAAACATGTTCTTGCTAGCCTAATATGAACCACTAGCTGTTGTTCATAGTAGGTTAGCATATTACACTGAACAACTAGCAAACGTAGGTTAGCATATTAATCTAGCTGGCAAGCTAACGAACCTAAAACAACTAAGTTTCTCTAATATTTTGTGATTTGCATTTGATTTCGTCCAGCCAGATCAGGAAACTCCTGGCGTATCCGGCGGATAACACATGACGGGATGACCACTCTGATGCCTCGTCCGAAAAAAGCCCCAGCACCAGCTTACAAAGCTGCGATAGGCAAGATGCCGAAAACGCCTATAAGGGGAGGAATGGATGATATACAGTATATGTATATTTACACATGTTCATTTTGTACATTTCTAAAAATAAAGTTTGATGGAAATACTTAGTAGCCTTTCTTCCCTGAATTATTTGCTCCTATAACATATCATTGTTGCTGTTCCGCTCAGAGCCGAAAAAAGCACTGTTAGACATGGGCGGAGCCTCTCTGGTGGTTGACTAATCAGAACAGAGTGGCCGAGCTGACCAATCGGAGCACACTGGGCTCACAGGGAGGGGTGCAGGAGCTCCAACAAGCCGTTTAGGACAGAGAGTGAATACCGGTGAATACACATACTTTACAGAGCTGCTGTATGAGAAACCAATGTGAGTTTGGAAAATTGCACAGTATAAATCTATTTTAGTATACCTCAACAATCGAATTATGATCAGTAGAAATGGCCATGACATGGGCCCTTTAATTAAATGTAATAAAAAAAATATATATATATATATTTTTTAAATGTTTATAAAAAAAAAAAACGTGTTTATTGGGGGAGGGCAGGAATGTCAAATGGGAGGGCCTGGCCCTCCCACGGCGCCAGGCCGGCCCAGGGCACCATATCAGCTAGAACCGCCACTACTTTTCTGTTACATTGACAGTTGACACCGCATACTCTTAACCGACCAGAAGGCTTCAGTTTTGACTGTTATGGAAAGTGTGCTAACAGCTAACATAACTGAACACATAGCTGAGTACATGGCTGGTTGTTTATTTTTGGCTGACTCCTGACTTTTTTATCTAGCTTGAACAACACTACACGCCCAAGCGTTTTTCTCAGCGAATGAGGGCTGGGAGAAGCAACCTGTTGGCATATTTGACATCCAACTCTGAGCCTTAAAGGGGACCTATCATGCAAAATGCACTTTGTGATGTCTTTTATACATACATATGTGTCCCCGTGTTTCCAGGGAACTCACAAAGTGTCAGAAAACACAACCCTCTCTCTTTTCCTCCATACCCAAATCTCTAAAAACGGCTGCAACGGATTTGATACAGGTGGATTTTTTATTTGCACCTTTTTGACGTAATGTAGGTATGGGGCGATATGTGAAAAAGATGTTCATTTCCGGCAGAAAGTGTGAAATTGGCATACAGGGGTATTTTGGGGCGCTGATTTCAAAAATTGGCGGATCCAAAAGATCTAACCAATGGACCGGCCGCCATCTTGAATTCCAATATGGCCGCCAAGACGAAATGTTGAAAATCCCTATCTTGGGTTCTAAATGACCTGTGGCGCTGAAATTTGGTACACAAGGGTATGTTGACATGCTGAGTTCAATAAGGCAATAATTTAAAATGTCTGACAAACGGTATGGCCGCCATTTTAAATTCCAATATGGCCGCCAAGACAAACATCGATGTTTTCATTGCTTTAATAGCACAGTGTACGGTAATCAGTGGCGCCAGCAGGGGATTTGTCAAGGGGAACTTTGTCACTCAGAAGTCATCACACAAGTTCTCTGCTATGGCACACGATCAGATACACGAACAGCAGAACGCTATAGTGAAAGGTGATGGTGGAGTCATTGGAATTACTGAGAATGAAGGGGCTCTTCGCCGGTGGATGGTAGCTGGTGCAGAAATAGCCAGAATCCTGAATGAGTTTGAGGACCAGTTTCAAAGACAGAGGCAAACTGATGTCCGCCACCACGAACAATTGCCTACACGGACCCTCACTGTTGCGGTAAGCGTGTTGTAACTTCCGGTTGTGACCTCTGGGTATCTTGTGTGCCTGTTCTGCTGCTGATAGCTTATATTATCGTAACTTAAATCGATCGTTTTAAAACTCTTGATCACGGCAACTGCCTGACGTTGTAATCACACGTTACTACAGCTTAAGCACCCACAACTCTCCTTCTCTTAGCGACTGTAACTCCACAGTTGCCTACACTCTTTTCGGGTTTGCTAACGGTAGCTACTTTAGCTTGATAGCTAGCCATGGCTCTTTCCCCACCCTCGGGTGCTATTTCCTGCTCTACCTGTCTCATGTTTGGTTACTTCCCTACCTCCTTTACTGGTACCGATAAATGTGTTAAATGTAGTATAGTTGTTAGGTTGGAGGCGGGAATCATAGCCATAGAAGCCCGGCTCCGCATTTTAGAAAGTAACTCAGCTACAGTAAAGCCCATGTTAGTCGGTGCGGACCGGCAAGAGGTAGCTCCTACTAGCCGTCCCCCGACAACTCCCGAGCAGCAGGGAGACTGGGTGACTGTTCAGAAGAGGCATTACAGGAGACCCACAGGTCCCCACCAACCCGTTCACGTATCTAACAAATTTTCCCCACTCAGCGAGGCACCCGCTGAGGAGTCAACTCTGGTTATTGGTAGCTCTATTATGAGATACGTGAATTTAGAGACCAAAGCCTCCACAGTCACATGCATTCCGGGGGCCAGAGCGGCGCGACGTTGAGGCGCATCTTAAACTGCTGGCTAAAAATAAACGTAAATACAGTAGGATTGTTATTCACGTCGGTGGTAATGATGTTCGTTTACGCCAATCAGAATGCACTAAACTTAATGTGGCGTCGGTGTGTAGATATGCTAAAACAATGTCGGACACCGTAATTTTCTCTGGTCCCCTCCCCAATCTGATCAATGACGACATGTATAGCCGCATATCATCATTTCAGCGCTGGTTGTCTTGGTGGTGTCCAGCAAACGATGTGGGCTTCGTAAATAATTGGACAGCCTTCTGGGGAAAACCTGGTCTGATTAAGAGAGACGGCATTCATCCTACTTTGGAAGGTGCACATCTCATTTCGGCAAACATTTCAGGGATTTGTGGACTTAATCCATGACAAACTGGAGTTGAGACCAGGAGCGGAGTCGCAGTCTTACACGCTTCTCTGCGCTCTCTCCTGGGCAGTCATCATAGGAATCCCGAACCCAATAAAATACCCAATATTAACGGTGTGTGTGTCTGCCCAAGGACAATTTAAGATGAAGCCTAATAGAGGTGTCATACATAATAACCTAATAAAAGTAAATGTAACAACTACTACAGTGCAACAAAACAGGAAGATTAAATGTGGTCTCTTAAATATAAGATCTCTAGCATCTAAAGCAATATTGGTAAATGATTTAATATCAGATTATAATATTGATATTTGCTGTCTCACTGAAACTTGGTTGAGACATGAAGAATATGTCAGCATAAATGAAGCCACTCCACCCAGCCATATCAATACTCATATTGCTCGAGGCACAGGCCGAGGAGGTGGAGTTGCAGCCATCTTTGACTCAAATTTACTTATCAATACTAAACCAAAATTAAATTATACCTCCTTTGAAAGTCTTGTTTTTAGTCTTACGCATCCGACCTGGAAAACTTTGCATCCAATCTTATTTGTTACAGTGTACCGTGCACCAGGTCCTTATTCAGAATTCTTAACAGAATTCTCTGAGTTTTTATCAACTTTGGTTCTTAAAACAGATAAAGTAATTATCGTAGGTGACTTTAATATTCATGTTGACGATGATAAAAATAGCCTTACTGTTGCATTTAACTCTATATTAGACTCTATTGGTTTCCGTCAGAGTGTAAATAAACCAACCCACTGCTATAATCACACTCTCGACCTTGTTCTGACTTATGGTATTGAAATTGAGCAACTATTAGTCGAACCGCATAATCCTGCTTTATCCGACCATTTCTTAGTAACTTTTGAAGTACTGTTACTAGACTACAAACCATTAGTCAAAAGTTCCTGCAGCAGAAACCTATCTGTTAGTGCTATAGCCAAATTTAAAGAAGAGATTCCACCAATACTTAACTTGATAGCATGTCTGCATGTAAGGGAGGAAACTTATACAAAATGTACACCACCCCAAATTGATCATGTTGTTGATAGTGCTACAGATGCGCTGCGAATAAAATTAGACTCTGTTGCTCCTTTGAAAAAGAAGAAAATAAAACAACATAGACTAGCTCCATGGCATAATGCCGAAACTCGCAAAATAAAGCAAAAGTCGAGACAACTTGAAAGGATATGGCGTTCCACTAAACTCGAAGAATCTCGTTTAATTTGGCATATTACTCTCAATGAATATAAAAAGCACTGCGTAAAGCGAGAGCAGCTTACTACTCTTCATTAATAGATGAGAATAAGAATAATGCAAGATTTCTTTTCAGCACTGTAGCCAGGCTGACAGAGAGCCACAGCTCTACTGAGCCTTCTATTCCCATAGCACTCAGTAGTAATGATTTTATGTGCTTTTTTAACGATAAAATTGTTACTCTTAGAAACAAAATTAATGACCTCTTGCCTTCGACCAGTATAGTGTTATCAACAGCTCCCGGAAACGTAAGTTCTAATATTACACTAGATAGTAAATTAGAATGCTTTTCAGCCATAAACCTTGAACAATTGAATTCAATGATTCTTTCTTCTAAACCATCAACGTGTATCTTAGACCCGATTCCAACTAAGCTGTTAAAGGAAGTTTTTCCATTAATTAGCACCTGTTTATTAAATATTATGAATATGTCTTTATTATCGGGCTATGTTCCACAATCATTTAAAGTAGCAGTGATAAAACCGCTTCTTAAAAAGCACAACCTCGATCCAGAGGTTTTAGCCAACTATAGACCTATTTCTAATCTTCCGTTCCTCTCAAAAATTCTTGAGAAAGCGGTCGCAAAACAGTTGTGTGATTACTTAAAAACAATGATTTATTTGAAGATTTTCAGTCTGGCTTTAGAACACATCATAGCACAGAGACAGCTCTGGTTAAAGTCACAAATGACCTTCTAATAGCCTCAGACAAAGGACTTGTCTCTATTCTTGTCTTACTCGATCTCAGTGCTGCATTTGATACTATCGACCATGATATCCTATTGCAAAGACTAGAGCACTTAGTTGGCATAAAGGGAACTGCTTTAGGCTGGTTTAGGTCCTATCTATCTGAACGCTCTCAGTTTGTATGTGTCAACGATAAATCTTCCATGCAAACCAAAGTTAGCCATGGAGTGCCACAGGGCTCAGTGCTTGGACCTATTTTGTTCACATTATATATGCTTCCGTTAGGCAATATTATAAGGAATCATTCTGTACAGTTTCATTGTTATGCGGATGATACTCAACTATATTTATCAATCAAGCCTGATGAAATTAATCATCTAAATAAAATTCAAGACTGCCTTAAGGACTTAAAAACGTGGATGACTTTAAACTTTTTGATGTTAAACACGGCCAAAACTGAAGTTATTGTACTCGGCCCAAAGAATCTACGAAACAAATTATCTAAAGATATACTAACTATGGATGGCATTAATTTGGCCTCCAGTGAGACTGTAAGGAATCTTGGTGTTATATTTGATCAGGATTTATCCTTTAACGCCCACATAAAATCTATTTCAAGGACCGCCTACTTCCATCTACGTAACATTGCAAAAATCAGGCATATCTTGCCTCAAAACGATGCAGAGAAACTAGTCCATGCATTTGTTACTTCAAGGCTAGATTATTGTAACTCTCTATTATCAGGGTGTACCAAGAAGTCAGTTAAGTCGCTTCAGCTGATTCAAAATGCTGCAGCACGTGTACTAACCAGAGTTAGGAAAAGGGACCACATTACTCCTGTTCTGGCTGCCTTACACTGGCTCCCTATAGAACATAGGATAGAATTTAAAATTCTTCTTCTCGCCTACAAAGCCCTTAATGGGCAGGCGCCATCTTACCTTAAAGAACTCATTATACCCTACTGTCCTACTAGGGCATTGCGTTCCAAGAATGCAGGGTTGTTGGTTGTTCCTAGAGTCTCTAAAAGTACAATGGGAGCCAGAGCCTTTTCATATCAAGCTCCACATTTGTGGAATCAGCTTCCAGTTTGTGTTCGGGCGGCAGACACCCTATCCGTTTTTAAGAGTGCGCTTAAGACCTTCCTTTTTGATAAAGCTTATAGTTAGGGCTGATTAGATTCAGCCCCTAGTTTAGCTGCTATAGGCTTAGTTTGTCGGGGGACACTTTACTTTACTTCTTCCTTCTCTCTGTCTGTACCTGTGTACTCTCATGTTCCGAATAACCCAGCTTCCCCAAATTTCTTTTTGGTGTCTATCTACGCCGGGACCCTGAGTCGTGGCTGATCCTGTTGCTGTGGTCCTGAGTCCTGGATCGCGAGCCCTGGATCTTGAGTCATGGCTGTGCCTGTTGCTGTGGTCCTGGATCATAAGTCCTGGATGGATATCCTCGGGGATTCATCTTCTTATTATAGACACATGCATTTCCAAACATTTGGACTACCTATGTTGTAAATGTATTATCTTCTCAATTTACAAACGGCATCTATTGCACGTCTGTCCGTCCTGGGAGAGGGATCCCTCCTCTGTTGCTCTCCCTGAGGTTTCTCCCATTTTTTTCCCCTTTAAAGTGTGGGGTTTTTCCTTTTTCTGGAAGTTTTTCCTTGTACGATGTGAGGGTCTAAGGACAGAGGGTGTCGTATTGTCTACTGATATTCTGTACAAACTGTGAAGTCCACTGAGACAAATGTAACATTTGTGATATTGGGCTATATAAATAAACATTGATTGATTGATTGATTGATAGTGTCCAGAAATCCTTTGCATCAGATCTCAATAATGCAATCAGTTCATTTGAAAAACTTGGAAACCCGTTTGCGGAAGACAGTAATGACTTGTATGTGCTTGACACAAAGGTCATCATGCCTGATGAAGTGATAGCCACAGTGCGATCCATGGAGGGGACTGGCAAAACACAATTTGACGGATTTGTGGGGCAGCGAATCAAGGATACTTCTGTCAATTTCTATGATAGCATTTCAAAGAACAATCTGCCACTGTTCAAATCGAAGCCCAAGAAAACACCTGGAAAGTCTGAGGCGAAGATTACACGTATGAAAAGTAATGTGGAGCTCTTCTCACGAATGTACATTTCTTGCCAAACTAGAGATGGTGATCTTAACAAATTTTTTTAACATGAGTGTCATGGGTGGCCACCTGCATTGGCTGAAGGTATCAATACAATGCGCCCACCAACCGGCAAGGCTGATCTTTTGCCCTGTTTGGAAGCTTTAGCACAACGTCCTCATGATGCGCCCAAAGGAGAAGTTCGTATTTTCGATGGGGCTGCCTTAGTCCATCATTTGGAGCCTAAGAAGTGCAACAGTGTGATCAGGACATTTGGTGACTATGCACAGAAACAGGTCCTTCCGTACATTGCCCGAAAGTTAAATGAGGGGACTGTGATGCGTGTTGATGTGGTGTGGGACACCTACAGAACAGACAGTCTCAAAGAAGGCACCAGGCTTGGTCGTGGCACTGGCATACCACTCCATGTGACTGAACAGACATCCGTGCCACGAAACTGGAGCAGCTTCCTTCGTGTAGATTCCAACAAAAATACATTATTCAGTTTCCTTGCTGATGCCCTGCAAACGATGGCTATTCCAGAGGGAAAAACACTTCTTACAACCTTTGAAGAAGAGGTTAAATCAAAGCCCCCTTCTGATGTTTTTCAAATTCAACCATGTACGCATGAAGAGGCTGATTCACAAATGATGCTACATGCTTGGCATGCATATCAGCAGGGGTACAGAAGTATCGTCATTCCTGCAACAGACACGGATGTGGTTGTGTTGGCTATCGCAATGGCAAGCATTATGGACGGTTGTGCAATGTGGTTGGCATTTGGACATGGAAACTATTTCAGGCACATTGCTGCTCACACTATTGCGACTCACATTGGCCCTGAACGCTCATGGGGGCTTCTATTCCTGCATACTGTTTCCGGATGCGATACTGTTTCTGCCATATGTGGGATTGGCAAAAAGACTGTGTGGAGCATATGGAATTCCATGCCAAACTTGGGGAGGTCTTCAATCATCTCTCACATGCACCAGCGGAAGTAACAGATGATGACATGGACAACATAGAGAGGTTCTTCGTTGTTCTGTACAGTAGAACTTCCCCTCTGAAGAAAGTGAACGAAGCACGCAAGCAGCTGTTTGCTCAGGGAAATCGGCAATCGGAAAATATTCCACCGACAAAAGAGGCACTGCGTCAACATGTGAAGAGGGCAGTCTTTCAGGCCGGTCACATCTGGGGACAGTCCCAAATTGCTAACCCAGAGCTGCCTTCACCTGCAGATTGGGGATGGGCTAAAAATGCAGATGATGTCTGGCATCCATTTTGGACAGTAATGCCAGAGGCGTCAAAAGGGTGCCGAGAGCTGATCAAGTGCAAGTGTAAAAAACGGTGTGCTGGAAATTGCAAATGTTCCGCTGCTAATCTACCATGCACAGAACTATGTTCCTGCTCTGGACAATGCTTCCAAGATGAGCAGTAGGAGAAGTAAAACGGATGGAAAAAAGCTTGCAGCATGTTACGGCTGCCAACTGGTACGAAATATACTTTGAAATGAGCTCTTTTGAACTATTGAACAGTTGAACTCAGCATAATAAAATGTACTTGTGTTTCAAATTCCAGTGCCTTATGTCATTTACTTGTGACTTGTTATATGATTCGTCAACTAGGGATCCATTGAATTGGTATTGCTTTTGCAAAGAACCCGGGATTTTCAACATCTGGTCTTTGCGGCCATATTGGAATTCAAAATGGCGGCCATACCATTTGTTAGACATTTCAAATTATTGCCTTATTGAACTCAGCATGTCAACATACCCTTGTGTACACAATTTGAGCACCACAGGTCATTTAGAACCCAAGATAGGGATTTTCAACATTTCGTCTTGGCGGCCATATTGCAATTCAAAATGGCGGCCATAAGGTTTGTCAGACATTTCAAATTTTTCCATTATTGAATTCATTATCTCAAAATGCACCTGTGTACAAAATTTCAGGGCCATAGGTCACTTGGAACCCAAGATAGTAATGTTCAATGTTTCGTCATGGCGGCCATATTGGAATTCAAGATGGTGGCCGGTCCATTGGTCAGACCTCTTGGATCCGCCAATTTTTGAACTCAGCATGTCAAAATACCCCTGTATGCAAAATTTCAAACTTTCTGCCGGATGTGAACATCTCGAGCAATTTTTGTTACATATCAGCCCCACTAAGGTGCACTCCGCCTGATTGGTCAACTCTCCACCAATCAGGGGAATGAGAGGTTGGGCCACGGCCACGGTCATTGCCCAACCTGTAATTCGCATATAGGCTGTCGGCAGGCTACATTTCCCCAGTCACATCTGTGGTTTTGCCTGCTCTTGCCAGGATGTCTAATAGAGATAGATATTGCGCTGTTGTTGGCTGCAATAATCGTGACAAGGACAAAATACTGCATGCACTGCCGGTGTCAGTACCATATCGGCTCGGGTACCATATCGGCTCGGGGTCACATCCGTCGGGTCATATCCGTCACACATTGGCTGTAGTACGGCAACTCAAGAGGGCCATCATACACTGTCAAATTCCGAACATTTAAACATAGCCTACACTTCATTCTTTACTTTGTCCGTTATTATATGTAGAAGATATTACTTTTTTCTCCGTCATGTTGTTTCAATAGGAACAACTTCAAACAGGAAGTTTAAGACATTTAAGACACTGCAACGAAAGTAACAAAAACAATGTAAAATCCTTTTCCGTTTTCACAGAACACAAATTGGGTTATTTACATAATTATGTTTACACTGTCGATAGTTATTTTTTAACATTCAAACATTACAACGTAATTAAATCCCGAACATTTAAATATGAATATGGTGAAATACATTCTTAAAATAAGTGAGAAATTGATTTAACTCCTGTTTGACAATAACTGTGAATTTCTTTCCTTTTATTTAAAATTAGAAATCAAATTTGATCATACACCAGGGCGGGTCATACTCAGGTGCTAACATGAATCTGAAGGAAATCCTAACATGGGGGTGTCTAAATTATGTGTTTTTTATGGGGAATTCAAATAAGAGCTTATTTTTAGGATAACTCTAACCTACATTGTTTTGTATTTCTAAATTGGCAATTTGTCTACATGATGTGTTTTTATGGGGAATTCAAATATGAGCTTATTTTTAGGATAACTCTAACCTACATCGTTTTGTATTTCTAAATTGGCAATTTTTCTAAGTCCACAGCCAAGAAAATGTTATTTGCATGTCATTTTATTTACGAGTATGGAATTATGGAATTCTAACACTGGAGCTTGTTATTATTTAACTTGATCATTCTGCTTCAGTTTGTGGGCTACAGCCAGTTTATGTTAGCAGCACGTTAACAGCTTCATCCTCTGAACGTGTGTACTGTCTGTTCAAAAAACTGCAGGAACCCAGAACACAGACAAAAAACATAACCCCCTTCACATCTCAACTATAGTAACAGGTCCCCGATATGACCAGTGATGATACCTGTATTAAGCACCTTGCAGATCGCTTCTCTGATTGTTTTATTGCACAATAAAATCATGTATATTAACTTTCTCTTCTATGCATTTCAGTTCTTCATTAACACTTGGCTTTCCTGACACAGTTCCACTAACATACATTCACTGTCAGTTACCCTTTTCTGTGATAAACACATATTTCACTTGAATTTCACATTCAGTAGACATTTATTGTACCTTAAAAACATTTTTCCACAGTATTAAATACTACTCTTCTAAAAACTTGAAAGTAGCATAGTAGCCCTTTAAACTGTCATGTCGAGCATTAACTGCAAGTCACTGAAATGCATAAACTGGAGAATAATTATGTTACAAGTATTACAGAAAACATATCCAAGTGTAACAAACATCCAGTATTAACCTTACTGTTTTTTACTAACAGTAACCAACTAATAATTTTCATAAAGTGCATATTTATTCCAAACTCACAATATATATATATATATATATATGTAATAAAACGTAATGCACAATGGTACACAGTATCCAAACTCTTTAGGCACTGGTCAGAGGCATTCATGTAAAGCAGATCACCAGAATCCAATACTGGTAAAAACGTTGCAGAGATCAAATGTTTCCTTGTCTGAAAGGAGAAACCTAATTTTAAAACAACATTTTCAGTGTGTGACTTGAAAGATAAGTTCTGATCAATAATAAAACCTAGATATGTGTATGTAGTGACCCTTTCAATGTCAATGTCAGTCCCTTGAACAGTACAAATGTTGGGGAGAAAAGAAGTTAAGTTTTTGCCATTTGAGAATATCATGAGTTTGGAGTTGTCTGCATTTAATACTAACTTGAGTTGAGATAAATGGGATGGAATAACATCAAAGGCAGACTGGAGGAAATCAAGACTTTGCTCTATAGAAGAGGATGAACAATAAATAACAGTATCATCTGCATAAAAATGGAAAGCAGCATTTGATAAATGATTAGTCCTAATATGGAACCTTGGCGCACACCCTTTCAAATCAAATCAATCAAATCAAGTTTTATTTATATAGCACATTTATAAACGATTTTTGGTCGAGCCAAAGTGCTGTACAAATAATAAAAATACCCTACAGTAAAGACATTTTACAGCTAATACAACAGCACAGTTTGTTCAGAATATCAGTATGAGAAGAAGACGACACCCTCTGTCCTTAGACCCTCACATCGTACAAGGAAAAACTTCCGGAGAAAACCCACAGTTTAAAGGGAAAAATGGGAGAAACCTTGGGGAGAGCAACAGAGGAGGGATCCCTCTCCCAGGACGGACAGACGTGCAATAGATGCCTTGTGTAAATCGAAGAGATAATACATTTACAACATAGGTAGACCGAATGTTAGCAGCATGACGAGACCCAGGCAGGACCGCAGAGACAGGTTCAGCCACAACCCGAGGTCCACGACTTAATCCAGAACTCAGGATAGAGGATCCAGGATGTGGTACCACAGCAAGAGGATCAGCCTCGACTCCGGATCCCGGCGTCGATATAGACACAAAAGAAGAAAAATTTGGCTGGGTTAATCGGAACATGAGAATACACAGACACAGACAGACAGAAGGAAGAACAAGCTCAAACTGTCTCACTCTGTTTCAATGTACACATACAACACATTTCTGTAGATCAATAATCAGTCAGTCAAAAACTCCCACCCATTTCTTCACGTCTTCCCGAATAGTGGACCAGTGGTAAGTTGCCAAAACCTTCTCGGTGGTGCGCCTTATCCCTGCATGACCTCCGGAACCCAGGTTATCGTGGCACTCCTTCAGGACATCGATAACCTGGTCCTTGGTGCACACAACCAACCTCTCATTGTCCTTGCACGTGTAGTACAATTCTCCAGCTGGCACATCAGGAACAAAAAAACAATAATTTAGAAGTGTGTAGAGATGAAATTATGACTAAAAGCTGTTCAAGAAATCCAGTGGCCTTGACAAGTTGCAAATAGGGTTTAGACGTAACAACTACAGTAATAGTGTGTATACTAATGAAAAGAAAAAGGAGAAACAAGCTGTGGAGTCCTTGCAATTTACTGAAAATGTTGGAATTGCAATATGATAAACCATTAGAGGTATGATCACTTTTGCACCAAAAAACACAGATAAATAGATAGATATATACTTTATTGATCCCTAAAAGTAAAGGGAAACATATTATATGAGATATAAACAATATAAAAGATTAAGGATAATTTAAATGTTCTAAAAAACTACAAAATACTTCAGTTAGGCCTAGTAAGTAGCAGGAATATGTGCTTACACTACATGAGCAAAATCATGATGATGTCACATGTACAGGGGGTTTATACCTCATAATAAAAACGTATGTTCGTGACTTAACCATGGTCTTATTCTAACTGTTACTTACATTTGATCAGGTATTTTTTTGAAGCCTTCCGAATTGCCGCCTTCCTTGCATCAGGATGTTTAGCGGCGATGGTGAGATCATGGTAACCACCACTGAGCACATAGTGCTTTATCTCTGTATAATAACTATCCATTTCTGTCAAAGTTAAGAACAAAAAAAAATATTGTACTTTACCTATGGCGCAAAAATGTCGTATATATACACATTTAATACATACTTATTTTTAATAATCTATTATATTGCGTTATTTCAAGATGGAAAAATTATCTTTTTGATAATATATAATATATAAAGTATATCGTATTATATAATATATAATTTTTTGATAATGTATAACATAATCAAATATAAAAATCAAAACGAAATAAGTAAGTATTAGGGCTACTGTATACTGGCACTTGTAAGCATTAACTTTAATTAATTTAAACAGAACAAAAGAACATATTTTATTTTACATGTGGCGGGAAAATATCTTATATTCTTCTTACCGTCTCCTTCTCTCTCTCTACCTACTGTCATTCGTCTTTGATCAGACCCGCGGTATACCCTAGTCAGCGCCCCTAGTTACACCAATCAGCGTGCGAACGCGTGACGTCATTGGTAAGCGACGGATATGACCCGACAGATATGACCCCGAGCCGATATGGTACCCGAGCCGATATGGTACTGACACGGCCTCTGGAAAAAGCAAAGAATCTGTGGCTGGAGTTCATTTTCCAGGGAAATGTGCCAGAAGACTCCAGCAGATTTCTGCGTGTGTGTTCGACACATTTTACCACTGACTCGTTTACGAACTTCAATCAAGTCAACAAAGGATTTGCCTCCAAACTAAGGCTAAAACCGGGATCAATACCCACCATCCGGGACCAGGCCAGTGAGGCCACATCCAATGTTGAAGCTGTAAGTTTTTATTTAGCGGTGTTTTTCCTGATAAAGCTATCTCTAGCTTGTAGCATGTAGCATGTAGCGTCGCCGTATAAATGTAGCCTCAAACCCAAAACAGTAATCGGTTAGTAGGTGTTTATATGTTATTGTAACATTTTATTTTATTTTGTACGCTCCGCAGTCTTTGCTTTTATTTTAATTACCAGGCAATTGCTAACATGTTCAGACATAGGGCTACTGCCGTAATGGCGATTTGTGTGAAGGCTGTAAAGCTACGCTATAGGATAACACAAGTATTTATTCTCCTATTTATTAGTATTTTTTATCCTCTAAAATCCTATTGAGTAAGTAATAATAACAAACGTAATCTTCTGTAGCTAAGTGTCGTTTTTTGCAGCGTTATATGTACAAGCTTTTGTGGTTGTAGTCTGTAAGAATGATCAGATTTCATCGATCTGTAAGCTACGCTACTCTAATGAGACATGCCGTTTTTTGCAGCGTTATATGTACAAGCTTTTGTGTGTTTACTTGTTTGCGCACATGAATATAAATGGGTGTGTGTGTGCACGATTGTTAGGATACAACAGTGTGTGTATGTGTGCCAGGGGGTAGACACACCACGAGTAAAATGGAGCTAACGTCCCGTTAGTTTGTTGTTAACGGGCCTTACCTCCAGCAACAGGCTAATTAGTGGCTAGCAGTTTTAGCCCCCATCTTTTGGGATTTTAGACTATAATTATGCAAATAGTATTTTCTCATCCTGAATACTAAGTTGAGATGATTTTGTTCTAACTATGTTTTCTTCTTTACAGGCCAGCACCTCACATACTAACACCGGAAAACCTTTGATGATGGATTCTGCATGTCAGACTGACCCACCGAACCAGCGTACTGTTCGTACACAGCTCTCCTGGAGCACTCTTCAAAGTTCACGTCGAAGTACAGGTTAGAAGCACGTTTTCAAAAATGTTCTTTGGATACATCTTGACAATCTGATGTTGTAGCTTTGAATTTGAGTGCTTGTAATTTTAGTAAAGTCTATTTGTTTTATCTTATTTTTTGTTTTAATGTCAAATACAATTATGTTACAGCTGTCCAGGCTAAAAATCTAAACCAATATTCTTTTGCTTTTTTTAACATTGCACAGGCTACGTGGCCAACTTGATGGACCTCATCTTCGAGCAAGTCTTTGAGGACCCTGCCCCATTCACACAGGAGCTTCTGAAGATTCCCATCCCAGAGGACCTGTGTACCCAATATGAGCGACCTGACAGGGAGGAGGTCATCGCCGGTTATGCCTCACGGTTCAATTTGACAGCTGTCTGAACCCAACATACTTGTTTTGAGGATCAGGAAACCCCCTTCGAATCCTGACGACAACGCAGGCCGGAATTACTACTCGGATCGAGCGTCCAAGGAAGCCCCAGCACCAGCTCACAAAGCTTCTGTAGGCTAGATACCTGTGACGCCTGTAATAATTTTGTCATTTATGTAAATACAAGTACATTTACCTTTTTTTTATGGGTTCAAAGAACCTTTGATTTGGAATAAAGCTCCGACAGTTTATATCAAATGTGTCGTGATTATTCATGTTTGGATGGGTAAAGTATATGCTGATTTCAAAAGCATGTGTGGACTTTTTGTCGTACACATGGGTGTGTTATGCCATTGCTGTGTAGTATATAACATAATAGTAACGCCATGTACAATGACAGAATGAAATGAAAGATTGCATAAAACCATATACATCAGTATTTATTTTCATGAACAATATTAGCATACGTTTTACAAATTCAGTAATACAAAAAAATAAACAACAAACCACTCACTGCTGTATTTGCCTCATCTGTAGCCTCCCATATTCAGCTCTGTATATGACATGCATTCTGCAGGGAGAACACATTTAGGCAGACAGGCTCCAATCCAGGATGGTCCACCATACAACGCACAGAGTTCTCAAGTTCCTGCATCCGTCTTGACACCTAGTGTGATAAACATATTGAATGACATGTGAAAAATGTATTCTCTAAACAGACAACTTAGTGAAGCTATCAAAAATGTTACCTGTGGTATCTCCATGCAGCACACATTCTCTGGTTCAGACGGCATTGCAGCGCAATTTGCACATGTACACCTGTAGAAAGAAGTCAATAACTGAGCTTTTAAAAACACATGAAACTACACACATTGATGACAACTGAGGTGTTTAACCATCTGGAGTTATACTTTTTATGACCCTAAGTTATTGAACTTTCCAACAGTAACAGTTGTTGCACGATGTTGGAAGAAAAGGTTAATAGGTAAACTATTAATAAACGCAATGAGGCCATTGTATATATGCTGAAAAGATGAATGTCTCCCTATATAAATATATATATATGTACTGCTGTTTTTGCGTTACAAACTCTGTTACATACTGTACACATAACATTCTTGCTAATTAGCCAAAACGGAATAAGTAGCAAGCATCGTAACAAAGAGTTAGCGTAAAATAAATATGGACAACAGCTTGTCAACTAACCATTCAGAAACGTCCTGCTGGAACCGAGATGTTTGCACCTCCACCAAAACCTCCGCTTCTTCAGGGTCAGATTCTGGATCAAATTGGTAATATGCTTGAACACATGCATTGCTCTGAGAAAACATGTTGACTCTCCACTCGTAATCACAGCAAGCATGATAACATGACGCTCGTGCCGGGGCCGTGTCACGCCCCCCTCTTCCGCATGGGGGCGTGGTCAGCTGAATCAGACCTTGCAAAGACAGAGCTGGAGTGAGGCAAAATGAGGCATGGCTAAAATGCATGATCTGTTTCGTATTTTGAAAATTAAAACGTATTAATATACCTTATATATATATATATACCTTATATATTATTTAAATATAGCATGATAGGTCCCCTTTAAGGGATTCTTTGGACTTGTCCCAGAGCCAGACACAGTCCGATCTATACTAACTGAGTACTTGTCTAGTACGCTACAGTTTGTCTGCTATTAATCCTATGCCTACTGAAGGTATAGGCTTTTAATCACAGAATGTTGTCTTTCCTTCAAGATTACAACCAGGAACTGGTATTAGCAAATGCAGCATGACTTTGAATGGTGTGATTACACATAGAAATGTAAAGAAAATGGCTTGAAAGAAATGATAGCTAAACCATTCAATTATAACATTGTACCTACAGTAAGGTGGCAACCTTGGCAAAGATAGACCCGAAATGCACTAATGTTAAGAATGTGTCTGTTCCTGGCCAATAATTTATTTGAAGCCAATAAAGCAGCACTTAAAAAGGTCCGGCGCTTTGAAAGTTAATGTACACTCAAAAAACTGATTCTTGGTCCACATAAATATGAAGCAATATTTTCAGATATAATATAACTGAAATCTGTCAAAGATAAAGTGGATTTGTTCAAGCAATTGAACACAACGTGAATATGTTGAATATAAACTGAATGTAAGACAATTAGTACAGTTTATTCTATTAAAGAGCAACTTGCAGGTTTTTTTTTTTACTAGATTTATGCTTAACCTTGCCTGAAAATTACAATTAAAAAAGTTAATGCAGGATTTGATATGTTTTACAAGACATAAGGGCAATAATTCAGAGGGGAAAGGAGCCGTTTTGAGCTCTGCTACTAAAAACTGTTTTTTTTTAACTTCATACGTCAAACGCGTCATATTACGTCACATGGGGGAGCAACTTTCTCGGACTCCTTCTCTGCCCAATCTGCGGTAGTAGTTTGTAGTTGGTTTGAGCGGTTGTGATTTAGTGAGCTGGTATTTTTTCGGTAATTTTACATTGCATTTCACAATTTTTAATCATGGTGAGCTGGAGTTTGTGCAGGTTGCACAAACTCCAGCGTGTCAGGACATCGAGTCCACAGTTTCCCTAACAGGAAAAGGACCGGAGCTAGCTTTCGTTCCTGGGTGCGTTGTGCGAGGTGCATCCACCTCCCTGCAGCACATACTCTCCACAGCTGAGGCCTATCAAACTAAACGTTTATCAGGAAACCGTATTACATCTCTCTCCCCCCCTTCGTTCCTCTCTGTCTCCCCCCCTTCCTCTCTCTCTCCCCTCCGGTACACAGCACCGTAAGACGTAGTGTGGAGTTGCATTAGCTAACGCTGTGGTGGCTGTACTCCTCCAGCCGTCTCCTTTGTGTTTGTTTGTTTGTTTTCCCCTGTCTGTGTTGATTGTGTGGGTGTGGTGGCTGTCACTCCTGGCTCCCGGCTCAACCTCCACTCACCTGCTGCAATCAGCTGTGCACCCTCCCCGACTACACACCTGCTTTCCATCAAGCCATTTACAACGGCATATCAACGGAGGCTCCACAACCTTTCTCCGCCAGATCGTCCTGCCAGTAACGTTACTATATTATCAATACTACTTTAGTTATAGCCTGATATATGATAGCTAACTTTACAATGTTGTGATGTGACCGACGTTAGCTAACATTAACTGTAGCTAACGCCGGTCACTCACCAAGACAGCTGCCCTGTTCTCCACTGGTTCTCCTCACACCACAGCTCCATTTCTCTCCGATGGCCGTTATTTCTTCTAATCCTTGGCTGATCCTGGTCTCTTGTAAACCTAGCAGGCTCATAATTATATAGTTGTGGTCCGTCATATGCATTCAAATATTTATTTTCAACCTCTTCTGTGTCAAAACTAGCATTGTGATCCATGTTTATTACTACGTTAGACCGGCCGCTCTCCCCCATGTGACGTCACACGTGGGAGATCACATGGGGAGGCTTTTTTTATGCGGAAGTAAAAATGTCTTACAAAAACGACGCCAGATGTCACTGTAGTGTATATTTATGTATATTTTTTGGAAAATCTAGTGTATACATCTTTCCTACACATTTATTCACTGGTGTCTCTAACCTGCAAGTTGCTCTTTAAATCCCATAAAGGGAAGGCAGACCCTGAAGGGAGGTAACGCGCATGCGCAAAGCATGACGTTACTGACGTTGACTGTTCACACTGGACGTAGACTTGGTGCTACCCGCCATTAAACAAAGAAAAAGAAGAAAAAGACATGGCGTTTCAACCTACACCGTCGATTGACGGACTTTAGGTAAGTCTAATTGTTTAATATTCCGCTGCTTAACCATACGTTATTGAAGATGAAAAGTTATTTTAACGTGTTTATGCTATACATAGACGATAGAATTGTCTGCATGTGTATATTCGTCATGCAGTTAGGTTCGCGCTTCACAATGCTGGCTGGCTAGCTAGCAAAACGAGGCCTAGCTAGTTGGGTGCTGCTTGTACTAAGCATGAACCAGAGCCAGCAGCACCTTTTGTGCTTTGTTGCCCTCCAAACATAAGCCCGAATGCCCTATTAGGAGGGCTATGTATGTTTCTGTCGCTTAGGTTGCGTCAATAATTACAGTAGTAGCTTAGCCTTAGCCACATTGTCGTTCGCTAGTACTTCCGGTCTGCCTCAATGCGGTGATCGCAGCACAGACACACACGGGAATTTGTGAGAGTTAGTAATTAGGGCCCGAGCACGGAGCGCTAGGACCCAACGGCGTCCTAGCACGAAGTGCAAGGAACCTATTGTTATTGGAGGAATTCTTCTTATTATTATAGTGCTGGCGTTTCCTGTTTTTGAGGGCTTTAGGATGCTCACAAAGTTGTATAATTTTGCACGGACGCCAGGACCGGTGAAAAATTCAACATTCTGGAGTCAATGGGTTAAATATTCCAAAGTGCTCGCTAGCGCCACCTATCAAAATCCCATTTCGGAATAAATTTACAAAGTCACACCGTAACTCCAAATGACCTGAAATTTTGCACATATATCCGGGTGGAGCTGCTCTACAAATAATCCTCTTGGAACCCTAAGCTCCGCCTACATTTTTTTTTTTAAATTAGCATAATGTTCAAAACAGTGAAATATTCACTTAAATTTCATTTTTCAGCTTTCCAACACCAAACTTCGTATACAGCATCGGCGGAGGGTCAGACACATTACCGTAGAAAATGAGCATGTTAACACAATAAATATTGCCGCCATGAATCAAAACGTACTAGCACAAATGCGGGGCTTAGAAAGAAATGGTCATAACTCATCAACAATGTATCCATATATCACAGATTTTGGTGGATAGCTTCAATCTGTCTTGGGTAATAGGCACACCAAAGCATTTTCATTTTGGACTATAGGGGGCGCCAAAAACACCACCAATTTATAACTCAAGAACGGATGGACGAATATATATATTTTTTTTTTACACATACTCTCGGGGTGACTACGAACTGAGATTTAAAGTGTCGCAACAAATGCAGAATGTGGGCGTGGCCTATACATTTTTTTAAAATTGCGATAGCATAAAATGAGCTTGGGACACACGTCAGAGACCACGACCTTTTCGACAATGTAAAAAAAAAACGTAATTTTTCAAAAAAACTGCTCACTAGCGCCTGTGTGGTAGTCACATATAGTTTCTCAGAACTTCACGAATTTTGGCACAGACATTCCTCATGGAATTGCGGACATATTTGTATATAGCTTCCATTAGCCCCGCCCCCGACAAAGTCGGCCATTTTGAAAAATGTGCGTTTTTCATGCATTTTAAGCACATTCTTGTGAACTCCTCCTAGGGAAATGATCGGAAAAATTCCAGTCCAGGACAAGTTCAGCCCATATCCAATGTGATGCTAAATTGCGAAGGAATAGTCGATCGCTCAAACGAGGAGCTCGTAAGCCAACGGAGAATTTTCCATTTTTGACCATTTACATGTCACAAATGACTCCAAACTACTCGCATACAGTTATTCTAATATTCACGAAACGCTGTAGACACTTTGCTCTTATGATTGCGGACATATTTCAAATTGGCTTTCATTAGCCCCTCCCCCCAGGAAGTTGGCGATATTGAAGAATGTGCGTTTTTCATGCATTTTAAGCACATTCTTCATAATTCCTCATAGGGAAATGATCGGAAAAATTCCAATCTAGGACAACTTAAGCGCATATCCAATGTGATGCTACATTGCAAAGGAAAAGTCATTTGCTCGAACGGGGAGCTCGTAAGCTAACGGAGAATGTACAATTTTTGACAAATACATTAATCCAAACTACTACATTTCCATTATGGAAACATTTACAAAGTCGCACCGTTAACTCCGAATGACCTGAAATTTTGCACACTTATTCGGGTGTACCTACTCTACATATTATCTCCATGAACCCCTAAGCTCCGCCTACTTCATTTTTTTTTAATTAGCATAATGTTAAACACAGTGAAATATTACCTTAAATTTCAATTTTTTTGTTTTTCAACGCCACACTTAGTTTACAGCATCGTGGAGGGTCAGACACATTACCGTAGAAAATGAGCATGTTCAGTCGATAAATATGGCCATCATTAATCTAAACCTGTTTGCAAAAAGTCGGGGCTTACAAAGAAATGCTCATAACTGGTTAGGGTTTAGGGTTAGGGTTAGCCCTAACCCACACACACCGCCTCTGCTGGCGGCAAATTAAATTACAACAGACACCTACTCACTGTACAACACACACATACAGCTCCTAAAGCATATCATGTATATCAGGCTACAGCCCTTGTATATTTTATTATGTGAACACTATATGGTTTCATGAATAATATCTACTCTTTACTTGTAGATATCTACTAAAGCATACAAATAAAGTGTGCAATGTAGGCCTGTTACATATGTTATTGCTGTTCTCACTGTAAACATCGCGTCTGAATGAAAGCAGTTGGATTAAAAAAAAATAGCCTAACATCCAGGCGAGATGTGATTAGTGAGTAAACAAACGGTAAAGGGCAGAAAGTCTGATGCACATTTGATCCTCTTAAATAACTTATAATCACAACGGGAACAGTTTGCAGAGCTTTGCTACCTTGACATAAGTCCAGCCATGCGTCACGCCTCTTTTAAACATCACTGTTGGCTGAAATCGACTCCGGAGGATACATCAGTGTACCCTCGGTTATAGCTCCTCCAGAGACTCTCCTCTCTCCTCTCTCCTCTCTCCTCTCTCCTCTAAATCAGTGTATCCTCGGTTACGGCTCCTCCAGACAGCCTCCTCGATAATCCATCCTCGACAAGCCTTTAGAGAAATTTGTTTTCCTTCCAGACGGCGCGCCGACATCCGTTTCCGGGTCGCTGCCGGAGGACCTGGGAGCCTGGGACGCGAAAATGAGAGAAATGACAAACGGCTCATTTTGGAGGACTCGCGCGCGTCTGCTTGACGCCGGGACGACCGGCCGCCCTCCCCGACAGGCGCACGGACGCGAGGGCCCGCTCATCACTGCGCACATCTGTGACCGCAGTTTTAATTCAAGTTACATTGGAGTTCCTTTCGTGCCGTATTTTTAGCTAACACTCTAATACTTTCTTATATCAACTCTACTCTTCGTTAGTCCATGACATAAGGCTTAGCTATAGCTGTAGCTCGAGCCAGACAGAAAGGAGTAGAGTTAGGATAGGAAAGAAAAAAGAAATGCATAAATACATGGATGAAAATAAATAAATGTAAGACATATTGGAGCCCTCTTCATTTACCAACTTCTATTCATGCATTTATGTACTTGATTTATGTATATATTCATGAATTACTTATGTATTTATGCTTTATTTTACTCTTTGTATACATTAATTTACTATTTATTTCAATGTTATTTTTCTTCCAATTTTTCTTCATTCTCTCAAGTATTTATTTACTCCTGCAATTATTTATACTATTAATTATTTCCCTATTTTCTCTTATAGCTATTTGAGCATTCATTTTAGCATTTATTTATTTAGTGATTATTTGATTGATTTATTGATGTTTGTCATTTTGTTGTCCTCCGTTGGTGTGAATAATCAAATATGACATAATACTAATTAGTGATTAAAAACCGACATTCTCTACCAAGTAGCATCATTTTTAAATCAAGCTGCTGCTCTGCATCACAGAAATCCATCAGAGGCCTTATTTATTTACATAATATTTCAATATCTGGCTAGTTTGCTGCATTGTTCTACAATGCCAAGGAATAGCTTATTCCTCACCTTTGGAAACTAACCTTGTGCTATTTTTGTTATAGATCTAGGAGCTAAATCAACATTGGATGGGCAACCTCTCTATATAGGTAAGTAATTTGAACGTGATGCAATCATTTCATTTCTTATACTTGATAGCATTGAGAAGTTTTTGAAACTTGTCTTTTTTTTTTTTTTTTTAGGTGTAATATGTGAATGGGCGTGTGGCAATGTAAGGTGTGTGGAAAGTCTGTAGCAAGTAGATACGAGCTGCTTAAACATGGCAAATTAAAACATCATGGGAACAGGTTCCGGCATCCTTGCCCATACACTAATTGCCCCTGCACATTTAGATTGTGGAACAGTCTTTTGAGTCATATATACCGTAGTCATAAAACCCAAACATCCCCAAAGCCATCTGAGTTGTCTACATTTTCATGTCAGTTGTGTGCTTGTCCTGAGCTTTCAAATGAACAAGCTTATTTCAGTCATGTAAATGAACATCTACGGAGAAATTAAACTGTAACATGCATGTTTAAAGATTGTGTTTTTAAAACTAACATCTACAATACATTTCATACTCATAAATACAGGAAACATAATCCCCATATTTTAAGTGATTTCAAAGCTGAGGTTGTTACTGTAGTTGTTGGATTAATTGAATCTGACAATTCTGTTATTGATGGTGCTGCAGATGCAGATGTAGAATCTGATACTTGTATAGATGCACATGGTTGTTTTGACACACATTTTGTTTGTCCCGGCAACAGCAATTGACGAATTACTGCAGGAACTCCACTTTTTGTTAAGCTTCTCATCTGTTCCGATAACCTTTAACGGCCTATCGGACATTTTTAAAAACCACTGTGTTGAAATTGATGAGTCCATTGTCAAAGAGCTTGCTCAAGAAGTGTGTAAATCTAATCCCTTGACCAAAGCCTTTGCAAAAGATGGCCCCCTCGCTACATCTTTCAAAAGAAAAAAGTATTACAAAGAATATTTCAGTGTGGTAAATCCAGTTGAGTACATCCTTGATCCTAAGAGTAAAAGAACATATCAGTATATTCCTATATTGCGTTCTTTGCAGCATCTGTTAAGTAACAGTGACATACTAAAAAGTGTAATTCACACACACGAGACACAGAAAAGTACAGTGTTTAGGGCAGTATAAGTCGATAAGGGATGGAAGTTACTCAAAAGAAAATGGCCTTTTTACTGGGGAGGATTTGAAATGATCATTATCACTATATGTTGATGACTTTGAGGTGTGCAACCCCATAGGTACGTCCAGAAAAACTCATAAACTTTGTGGTGTGTATTGGATTTTGAATAATTTACCACCTGGATCTCACTCAGCTCTTTCTTCCATCTACTTAGCTGTATTATGCAAGACTATTGATGTGAAAGAGTACGGATATGAACACATTTTAGATCCCCTTTTACAAGACTTGGTCATTCTAGAGACACATGGTGTTTTTATTTCAGGTCTTGGAGCGACTGTGAAAGGCACTGTCCAGTCGGTCATTGCAGACAACCTAGGAGCCCACGGGATAGCAGGGTTCATTGAAAGCTTTTCTGGTGTCTACTTCTGCAGATTTTGTACAGGTACAAGAGCAGACATCCAGACTAAAATGGTTCAGTCAGGTTATTTTGAAAATCGTACAAAAGACTTGCATCACACGCACATTACATTTGCAAGAGAGAATGCCACCATCTGTTGTGGGGTAAAGAGAGAGTGTGTTTTTACAAAAAGATTATCTTATTTTCACGTTACTCGGGGCTACCCTCCTGACATTGCACACGACTTATTTGAGGGTGTTGTTCCAGTTGAGATTGCCCTTTGCATTGGTTTGTTTATTTCCAAGAAATATCTATCTCTTAACACTTTAAATGGGCTTATCCTGAGCTTTCCATACAAGTGGGGGGACAGAACTAACAAACCTCATACCATATAGCGCACTTTTGCCGCTTCCAAGACCATTGGAGGAAACGCCCACGAAAATTGGAATCTGTTGAGGTTGTTGCCATTTATAATTGGAGACTTGATACCAGAGGCAGAGCCTGCTTGGCATGTTTTGCTTGATTTAAAAGAAATCGTTGAACTCTCTGTCGCCCCTCTTCATAATCAAGAAACTATTGCCTACCTGGACTGTAAAATCGTAGAACACAGAGATAGATTTTTGGAGCTTTTCCCTACAAAACTGTTACCAAAACATCACTATATTGAACATTATCCTCAAATGATTGAACGTTTTGGACCTTTAGTTGGGCAATGGACCATGAGGTTTGAGGCAAAGCACAGTTTCTTCAAGCAAGTTGCTCGTCACACAAATTGCTTCAGGAATGTACCACTCACATTGGCATTCAAACATCAGCAAATGATTGCATATCATATCACTGCATCCCACCTTAAATCCACATTGGAAGTTTCAAATGTTTCCATGCTTCCTGTGGATGTACTGAACCAGGAAGTAGTGTTACACCTCAGGCAAAAATACCCCACTATTAACGAGGTATATTTTGCAAAGCACGCAACCCTTAAAGGAATCTCCTACAGAGTTGGCATGCTCATTCCTTATGGCTCAACTGGTGGTCTGCCTGATTTTGCTGAAATAATTCAAATATGCATTGTTGAAAACAGTGTGAGCTTTGTTGTAAGGGTATTGTGTGCATGGTATCACGAGCACTTCAGAGCGTATGAGTTGACCATATCTCCGAATAGAGAGGTTGCCGTCGTTGATGCTGAACACCTGCTCGATGCTTATCCACTCTGTGACTACACTGTCGGTGTAAGGCGAATGGTTACCCTGAAAAGGCATATCATTGTTTAAGGTTAGTCTGAATGTGACTTAAACAGCTGTGAATGAAAGCTGAATATTCTGTTGATATGTCTTTATTTAAAAGGGACAATGCACATTAACATGAACAACGTCCATCATGTAAAGGTGCCAGATTTAGCCATATGTGCCAAATTTCACCTGCAGTCTCTAGCAGAATGATTGCATTTGAGAAAACATTAGAAAGCATACAAAAACACGACATGTAAGCGTAAAACATGAGCACATGCGCATATAAAGAAGTAACAACCACTATTCCATGCCATTACAGCTATCCCTGTGTAAGCACAACACAAGCATAAAATAACAATTAATTACGTAAATGTTACAAGTTAATATTTAGTGATGGTTTAGTACTTGTCCTAACTTTGTTTCCCTGTATTTGTTTCCTAGAATACATTGAGGGGAAAGATGTCATGTCCTGTCCACCTGCGAGTTGTTCTTGGTGTAGATGACGCGAGAAAACTTACCCTCAAGTCAGGAATGCCATCATCTGTGGATCAACTTGTCCTTGAGATAAAGACTTATTTTGGACTTGAACAACAGTTCAGGCTCCAATACAAGGATCTCGACTTTGGAAATGAGTATTTTAATCTTGAGTCAATCAGTGACATTGAAGACAAGGCTACTGTAAAAGTGGTATTTGTTTCATGTGAAGAAACTAGCTCCAGCATAACAGAGACATCACTACCTTGCAGCACCAGCACACCAATAACTTCACCCATGACATGCAACAGCTCTGTGATCCTAGAGCTGACCTGTGTAAATATCGAAGACGGCTTGTCTTCTCAGCACTTATTTGACAGTGGAGACACTGTCATTCTAGATCCAGCTCCAGAGACAAGAACCTCCTCCTGGCCACCAATCTTCTTTGTTCCCCGCTTTTCATATTTTGCTGAATTTCAGCTCCAAAGAGCAACTGCTGATTTTGGAGCAAATGGCACTCTTCTTACCCCTTCACCTAAACTGAGAATGGATATCCTTGAAGGCATGGCTGAAGAAATATTCAAATACACAGCATATCCCAGTGATTCCCAAATCGAAGAGGCTGCTACAGTCCTGGTGCATACCCATCCATGCTTGAAGGAGAGAGGAACTCGTGCTGGCCATGAGGGATGGAAGCAGTATCTAAAAACAAAGGTTGCCAATTTCCGCACAAAACTAAACAAGATTGGACACCCTGAGGTCAGTGTAAACTCTCTCATGAACAAGCGCAAAGGACAAGAACAAGCAGCTGCAAATATCAAAAAGCCAAGAAAGGCAGAAGTTAACTTCCTCCCATCACTCCCTAGTGGTGAAACAAGAGACAGTCTTGAGAAAGAAAGGGTATTGCTCCTGACCGAGGTGAAAAAGAGAAACAACGACGCTGTAGTCAAAAAGAATATGCAGAAGACCTTCGCCTACAGACGCCAAGAGGTTGTCCAGGATGCTCCTGTGGTGGCTGAACTTGTAAACAAGTGGCCTGCCTTGTTTACAGTGAGTGAAGTGAGTATTGTTAATAATGATATTTTGATATTAATATTGCTCTGCTGATGTAGAGCTTGCTCACACTGTTTTGTGCAAGTATACTTGAAGAACATGACGTTTATTTCATTGTTTGTCTCAGATAAATGCAGAATTCATGCGAATCACAACTTTGCCACTCCAAGCCAAGTTCCTGGCAGAGCTTGACAGATACTCGCCTAACCTACTGAAGGTCTTCCACAATAGAGGAGGAGATGCTGGAAGGAAGATCCGGCTTCTCATGCAGGGGTGCAAACTCATCATGGATAAAAAAGGTGACAAGGTTCGAACCCCTAGGGGGGTCCGGGGGTCAGCTTCCCCGGAAGATTTTTTTGAATTATCAGCTTTAAAATGGGGATTTACAGGCAATTTTAGCAATCAGAACAACAAAACAAGCAGTGGTAATAATAAGAAAAACACAGAATTTCCATTTGTAATATAACAATGCATTTATTTTGTAGAGCCGTACCACTATCTAACACAATTTGCAACTATAGAGTTGAGTCATATCACAGGTGCTAACTTTTTTAGCGCCACAAACAGAAAGGGAAATTCTTCTTTCTGCCAAGAATTCACTTTTTCATTTAAGAAAGGGGAGCATTTTAAACCTCTGCACTGAAACACAACAATATTAAGAGTGAGAAGACAAAGTGGTCTTGCAATGAGTGTGTCAGGAGGAATAATTCAATGTGTTGCAGAAAATATCATTAACACACATCAGTGGACGGTGTAAACTCAGTTAGCGGCAGTGGCGTAGCTGTGGGTGGGCCCGGGTGGGTCTGGGCCCACCCACATGCACGTCTGGCCCACCCACAGCCAATCAGCGCGTTATAGGGCAGAGCCGGGATGCCCAGAAGGAAGTGCCACAAACTGCAGTTCCTCTAGTGGCCAACAGGGGATGGATGCAGAAAGGAGTAATTCCCATAGACCCCCATGTTAAAATGCCCAACTTTACAGCAGAAATAAACATGTTTCTAGCCTGGATCCAATAAAACTTATTCTGGATATAGTTAGATTCCACCTTCATGACAATGGAAGAGGGAGTGCATTTTTTTTTACCGTGAGTAAATTAGTAAGTAAAGTAATTTTTGCCGTGAGTGAATGAAAGTCTTATTTCTTCTTGAGGTCTGCAGTGAAGCGTGTACACATTTGCTAAAGACTCTCAGTGTGTGCCCACTGCACTGTCAAGGATAAACAACCTGTGGCCGCCGAGCCAGTCATGTGTAGGGATGGGTACCGAGCCCCGGTATTAACGGGCCCCGGGACTGAGTTATTAAAGACCGTGGTACCATTAAACTCCGACGTTATCGGTCGGTACTGGAGGAGACATGTAAAAAATATATCTCATATATTGCATTGCTACACAAACATTATATTGCAGTTTTAGTGTCGCCAACTCCGTTTCTAATATGCAAAAAGACAGCAAAATGCGTCTATGATTATTTTTAGTATTTTAGATCTTTCCAATCCAGACGAGAGATCTCTCCCCCGCCTGTGTGCGAGGGGGCAGGGCAGTTTACACACAAGCAGCTGCTACATGCAGCAACACACACACACGGAGGAGATGGCGGAGAGAACGCGCTCCGAGGTGTGGTTAAACTTTACCTGTTCAATGTGGACAATGCTCGTTACCAAAAGTGCAATAAGAGTTTAGCATGTCAGGGCGGTAACACGAGCAATTTGTCTAAACATTTAGCAAAAGTGCACCACATTCAGACGGAGAAATGCACCGGGTTCGACTGTCTTTCTACTAGCTCTGTAGCCACATCCACGAGTAACTTTTCCACGTCAGGTGTTATGTATGCTAGCAGCAACACACGGAGTTAACTCAATTATACAAACATGGGCTAATGATTAGAGGTAACTTGAGTTATTTATTTTGTTAAAGTTTCAGCCATTCTGTTTACAGTTCTGTCATCAGATTATTTAATACCATTTGTTAAAACATTGTTGTTTCTTTTGATGTGAAATATTATGTATTTAATTAAAATAAAAAGCAATGTTAGTTTTGTTCACAATTTGTTTAGTTAGTTTACCTTATTTTTTTCTCCAAAAAAAACGATAAAAGTACCGTTAAAGCACCGGATCGATAAGCGGTATCGATTAATGTAGTAGTAGGCCTACCGTTAAAACCTTACCGATACCCATCCCTAGTCATGTGGATGTCAGTTTTACACACATTCTGAGGCCGCCGTGCCTATGTTTTTGTTTTCACTGCTAGTTTATGCTTATGTTCAATTAGTGCATTAAAAAATCATTAAAATCATTAATGAAGTTTCAGCTCAAACCCCACGGTTAATAAGTCTCCCCCTGGCCCACCTACATTTCTCCAGGCCCACCCACACAATAATTCCTGGCTACGCCACTGGTTAGCGGTAGCCTTTTTTCAACACTATAATTGTCTAATTTAGCCAATTTTACAGAGAACATCAGCAGCACACTTTACTGCTTGTGCTCTACTTTGAAAGAGTGCCATGTCCTCTCTGAGAGGAATCAGCATTAACGTGACTGCACAATCATACTTGTTGAATCGTTGCTTCATGAAATAATAGAAAAACAGGCCTTGCACATGTTGGATTGGGACTGAAATGTGACCGATGCTACTGTGCCCTTCACAGCTTGCAGCAACACAATAATAATTTCCCTCTGTCTGGGTCAAAATGTCTCGGTAACATTCACTTCCTCACACGTAGTTCTCATTTCAAGGGTAAAGACAGTTTTACTATTCTGTAAAGGTAAAAGTAAAGAGAAAGGCAGAAGACAGTGACTGACACTTCTTGCGTCACACCTTCCTTTTTCATCGAGATGATTTCTAAAGGGAAAATAGAAACAATTTGTTAGCAGCAGTTCCCTGTTGAACATTTAGAAAACGTATGAGAAAGTCTCTGTACTAGACTCTATACTACTATTGAATGAAGAGATCAATATTTAAAAGTACATACTACTTTTTTGCCTTCTTTGCCTGTACCAGTAGTTCGAGGGCTTTTTTCCGCTTTTGAGCAGCTATTTGCCTCACATGCCTGTCCTTCTCCACTGCAATCTTCCTGCTTTGCTCGGCACTGGTTGTTGGCTGGCACCCAAACTCTTCCTGCCTCTCTTTCTTCTTCAACAGGGCCTGTTTTCTGCGTGTCTTGTCTTTTGTGCCTGCAGTGCGGATGTTCTTACAGAGGGCCTTGTCCACCGTGGAAAGCTTCACATTTTCTGTCTTGAACATCTGGATGGCTGTTTGACATCTGGACTTGAGAGCATCTTTGGTAGTTTGAATGGCATTACATGTTGCCATGCTCATGCTGGTTCTTTTCTGACTAATGATGTCTCCCATTGCACTGAATGAGGACTCTACCATAGGTCCATGGAAAATAGAAAGACCCCCTTTAACCACATGGTTAAGACCTGGGTACTTGCCAGTGGCCATTATATTTGCCCACCACGTAACCATGCTGTCACCATCCAGGTACAGGGGAAGGGTGCGGTCAACATTGAACTTCACCACTTCCAGTGGCACATCACACTGAGGTGGCACCAAGTGACCCATCATCTCTGGCCCTGAGAGCCGCTTCAGCAGTATGCCAGTTTCTGAGTTTCCTCTCACTAAGGGGTCCAACGCAGACAGGGCTTGTAGGGTCCTGCTGTTCAGTGGCAGCTTTTTCTGCATGTAGGCTGCTGTGGAAATGTATGCAGTCTTTACTGTGTTGAGAAACTGCAGCACAATCTGGAAAAAAGTATCAAAATAAAACATTGGAAATGAAACCATTGCCTAGTCTCAATGTATAATTTTGCCATTTTCATAAAATGTACTAACTGGATGTTAGGATGTTCTGCCTTCAGTTTTTCAGCCAACGGTCCAACATACAGCTCCCTGAGAGGCAGCATTTTATCGCTGAACTCCATCTCCACGAGCTTCTTTGGTGTGGTGTGAAGATGCTCAGCCTTGACAAAGCATGCCATGAAACTGGTGACCACTTCAAGCTGCTTGTCATGTAGCTTGTGGACAAGGGTTTGGCTGCCCTGTGAATAATTATGGCATGTTAATCCAAAATACAACAATTATATTATCATACACAGACATGACTTGGAGTTGAGGGTCAGTTCTGACTCCTATCTTCGTCATACAAGGATAGGTTAATTATGTTCATTTCTCAGAGATTGATTATTCACTTAATGTGAACACACCTGGAACACCATAACATACTCCTTCAAGATGGGGAGGACGCCAAGGTAAACACTCAGATGAAGGTTGGTGTTAAGGCTCTCGAACCAGACCTTCTTTACCAGCCTCTCTTTTCGGTCTTTCCCAACTTGCGTCATTCCTGGAAGAAATGTAATTAAAAAAGGATTTTGGGCTACATAGTATACTGTGTTTCCCAAAAAAGAAAAACACAAGAGGAATTATCAGATAACATTGTGTGGGTGGAACTGATCAGAAAATATAAGGTCCATTTCAAGGCTTTTACCTTTTTTTCTGAGGTCCTGGTGAAAAAACTGGATCCTGGCCTTTGCCCGCTCACCAACTCCATGGTCCTTGTAAATCTCCTCTAGGATATCCATGTAGAGGTTCTGGTCTGCATGATTGAGGAAACCAAAATACAGGTACAGTATTTTGTACAGTTCATGTAAACAGGTTAGCACTGCCACACCACCAATGAAGAGCAATACAATACCTTGTATGCAGGCAACATTCGGCGAGTGCTGATGACCACATCGTACGCTGAAAGCCACGGATGAGCCGTAAACCTTTGTGGGTTGGTGCCTGGAATGCCCATGAGTTCACAAACCTCCATCAGATAATGCACCTGAAAACAAGCAGAAAATGGGCTGACACTTATTAGGCCTATTTGTCATTATGCAATGAGTATATTTCCAGTGGAGGCGTATCCACAATACCTGGTCTGAAGCCCACAGGTGGTCTGTGTGAAGGTCTGTGAAGAGCTGCTCAAGGTTGTGGCAGAAGGGGGCAGCAAACTTTTTGGCAGCATTGTGAATATGGTGGCATGAATCTCCATCTATGTCCAGCAGGGTCTGGCAGTGCTTGTCTCTTATTCTTGTCTCCAGCCCAGACTTGCTTCCTCTCATCACATTACACGAGTCCAACATCATGCTGACCATGTTTGAAAACGGGATTTGATGGTCTTTAAAAAAGGTGACTAAGGCAGTTTCCAAGTGATAAGCCGTGCCTTTAATGACTTCGATGGAGCCAAGGTGCTCCACCACCACACGATTCAGCTCCTGATTGAAGTAGCTTACCAAAATCGACAACACCTTCTTGTTGGAGTTTGACGTGCTCTCATCCAGGTTGATCGAGAATGGACTTGACCTGATTCTCTGAAACGTCCTCTCTGAGAAGGTGTGGCCCAGGCCCTGGACCATCTTGTAAGATGCAGCAGTCCGGGATAGCTTCATGTCCGCCAAAGCTGGTTTATCCAGAGCCAGTGTCTGGGCAAGCTCAACAATGACAGGAGCTGCAGATAGGGGGAGGGAATGTTCTGCAATGGTTCCAAGAACCATTGCCTGGAACAACAAAAATAGTAATAGCATGTTATATGATTGATGCCGCTTGCAAAACACTATAGCATGTAATAAACATGCTTCATTATAAAACAATTCAATATTTATGATTCACTGTTGATGGAGTATCTAGCGGAATTTCCTGTTATGCTTATCAAAGTCTAGGCTTAACTATTTAATTATCTGTGATAACTAGCACACAAACTGGCTAACCAACACTCACCTCTGCATTTGCTATCCTTTCAAACAGAGGTACTGGCACCTTCACTCTTTCCCTCATCTGCTCAGGGCCCTGAGTTGATGGCCCCTACAGTGACTGGCCCTGAGTTGATGGCCCCTGCAGTGACTGGCCCTGAGTTGATGGCCCCTGCAGTGACTGGCCCTGAGTTGTTGACACTGGTACAACACTGTGTGTGGTCATAATACCCACCACCTTTTGGCTATGTTTTGCTGTGTTACAGTTTGCCAAAAGTGCATGGGAGCCCTTGGTGGAATAATTAATCTCCTTGCAGCAGAGGCTGCAACGGGCATGGCCTGGCTTCTCAATTTTTTTGAAGAATTGCGACAAAGGGAACGCATATTCTTTTCCCCTAACCTCGTTCCTCGAGTCTAGCTTCAGCCAGGACCAGTGCCATTTGCACCTGACTCCTGACTCTAGTTGAGCCACAGTAAGGGCATCCTCTTCCTCAAATTCTCTCATTCTGAAAATACATTTAAGTTGGAAAGTGGTTAGTAGGCTAGGCTGCATAGACTGGTGAAAGGTGATGCTAACATAACGGGCAAGGCAAGTTCATTTGTATCAGAGGTGGGAAGTAACTAAGTACATTTACTCAAGTACTGTACTTAAGTTCAATTTTGAGGTACTTGTATTTTACTTGAGTATTTCCATGTTATGCTACTTTATACTTCTACTCTACTACATTTTAAAAGCCAATATTTTACTTTTTACATTTATCAGACAGCTTTAGTTACATTAAAGATTATTAGCCAATACAAAAAAACGATGATTAAGATATCCAGCAGCAGTATATAAAGTAAATAACACATTAATTAAAATACACTTTAGCTAAAGGTAAGATTTTAAATGCAGAACTTTTACTTGTATCAGAGTATTTTTACAATTTAGTATTGCTACTTTTACTTTACTTAAAGGGGACCTATCATGCAAAATGCACTTTGTGATGTCTTTTATACATACATATGTGTCCCCGGTGTTCCAGGGAACTCACAAAGTGTCAGAAAACACAACCCTCTCTCTTTTCCTGCATACCCAAATCTCTAAAAAGGGGGCTGCAACGGATTTGATACGGGTGGATTTTTTATTTGCACCTTTTTGACGTAATGTAGGTGCACTCCGCCTGATTGGTCAACTCTCCACCAATCAGGGGAATGAGAGGTTGGGCCATGTTGACTCTCCACTCGTAATCACAGCAAGCATGATAACATGACGCTCGTGCCGGGGCCGTGTCACGCCCCCCTCTTCCGCATGGGGGCGTGGTCAGCTGAATCAGACCTCGCAAAGACAGAGCTGGAGTGAGGCAAAATGAGGCATGGCTAAAATGCATGATCTGTTTCGTATTTTGAAAATTAAAACGTATTAATATTATTTAAATATAGCATGATAGGTCCCCTTTAAAAAAGAACGAAAGAAAATATGTTCACATCTGGTAGCTACAGGTGTAGTCAATAAGCCCTTGGCTAACAATAGCTTCGCTAGCTCCCTTGGTAAGCTAAAAAACACATCAGCAGCTAACCTTAACTAACTCATAATAACTGAAATAACAGATAGCTTACTTTGAGAGCGTGTTCCACGTTCTGCGACAGGAATGTAGGCTCGTAGGTAGCTTCCTGTAGCTAGGTTATACGGCTATCGACTCCGGCGCAGTGAAGTCCGAGAAGCGTAGTTCCTAGAAAGCCGACAGGAAGACTCGCGCGCACAGCTCAGCTCGCGCGCTAGCTGTCATGATGGATTGAGATGACAGCTCCCGGGAGGAGTGTCATCTGCGCCCGGGAGCTGTCATCCATCTCAAGACCCAAACTCGCAGTCGCAGATGACCACCCCCCCCAAATATTTTTATTGCAGATCTACACGAACCACACAAACGACCTATTTTGGTTTCAAAACGGCGAATTTCGCCGAAAGGTGACAAGTTTGCAGCCCTGTCATGGCGCCGACAGCTAGGGTAAGTGCATTGTCATTACATTATTACATTATTTAGCCATATGAGCATCTTTTTGCCATCCAACACTGGTTTTAACAGGTTTAAAAAAATCCTTGAAAATATATAGATTTATTTTGTACAGTTCATGTAAACAGGTTAGCACTGCCACACCACCAATGAAGAGCAATCTGAAGTGCAGCTCATTTTAAAAGTTGTCCTTATTTTTAACACAACATGAAGGTTTCTTGAGATGATGGTTTTAAAAATAGATGAACACAATGAAGTAATATTTGTATGTCCTATTAAAGGGAAGCTCAATGTAGAGAGAAAGGTGTCCCAAGTATTTTCAGATTGAAAATATTTCTAATGCACGCAAAATATTGATTTCACATTAATAATATATCCCAATCATGTCAGTTTTCTTAAAACTATTTGGATGTTGTTTAAAAGTATTCAGTATGTTCAATCTACATTAATAAATTGTTTGTCGTATCTAAACTCAATTACTATCGTATGTAGGTGGTTATAGGATCCTTTGTAAAGGCTAAATTAATTTTTCACAAATGTATTTATTTCAGCACGCAATGGTCAATTTGAATGTGATCACATAGCTATACACATTCAATGCTGTACATGCGTGGTCTGTTTAGCAAATTAAACTGAAATGTTATTTATCCAAAGGCTTGATCTTTTCAATACTCTTTAAATGGTGTGCTGTGCTTTTACTAATCTTTACATTAGAATTGACATTAATGCTTTTGTGACTCTCAAACACCCACCCACAAACACAGTTCACACATACCAAGCGGTTTGTATATGATATGAATAAATGTAACAACATTCTGATATTAAAAACTACATTTGAGTTTAAAGCACATGCATTTTGATCAGACTTACATGCGTCAACCTTCTTCTCGCATGTTTTTTACATTAACAATAACTAATATACTTGTGCATACATTTTTTGTGCAAAGTCTTGGTAAAAATGTAATGTCCTTTTGAAATATTTAATGTTCCTTGTTTTTATAGAGTGAGGACATTGAGCTCAAAAGAGACTCTGTCCTGAAAAGTCTGTGTGCCTATCTGAAGGAGGACAGCAACAGTCTCGTCAAGGAGTACCTGGTAAGTAATTTGACTCTAACATTTTTGTATTAAAAGTAAATAACAATGTGTTAAGTGTATAATGACTTAAATATAAGTTTGTTATTTTTATTACCCTAGAATTATCATTTATTTTGTCTACATAGGAGTTGGTACGTGCCGCCATGTTTCTACAGGCGCACAGAACGGACAAACTTAATGGCCATACACGTTTTTATACATAGTAGGTGCCTGCTAGAAAAGCCTTAGTTATTGAGCTATAACATATAGTACTATAGATAAATAACTAAGTCCATCTTCAGCTCACTTGATACTGAAAGGCTTGAGGCAGTGGTGGATGATGCCATCTTCAGTTACTAACTTACTGTCCTTGAAGGCCACCATACTTTCTGAACATTTTCCCAAAGGGAGGGTGGAGTAAGGGAGCTTTGCTATCTCTGATATTACACACTGAACCTTTTAAACTTACTATGTCTACTTTTTCAAAATAGTCAATGATCTCGTTTTCCACCTTTTTTTAGAATGTCAGGAGTGAGGAAGCCGAGAGTGCAATCCCACAGACTACCATGGGACTTTATGTGATCCGCAATGAGGGCACTGATGAAGAGGACGGGCCACAGGATGTCGGAGTGATCATCGAAGGTGTGGAAGTGCTATCCAATCTGCCAAGTATTTCGTTTGGATGGGCCATGCTTTTTGGGTTGATTTACAATCTCAACTTGAGCTATGCACAGGAACTCAAGTTCACTTTCGAGTTTTTACAGAAAGTGTTGATGAACTTGGATGGCAACAAGCTGTCACCAAAGGCCCAAAGCCTGAAAATCAAGATGCTTCAGTGAGCCCATAATTTCAGGGCTGGACATTCAAGCTGTGACAAGAATTGTTCTTGTTGGACAATATACGTTTGATGACTACATACTACTTAAGGCGGTTGAAGTAGGAAATATTAAACTCTGGGACAGTTATTTTTTGGCACATTCACTTTAATTGACCATTTTGGTGGAGAAAACTGTTCTTTGACATGTCAATTTTTCGATGAGATTGCATAATCTTTTGTTGTTGCAATAGATGAGAACGAGCGATGGAGATCCCTTTTTTTTTTATCGCCATAAACATCTCATGGACTCGCCACTTAAAAAGCTACAATGCCAAGTGAGATTCCTCTGTGAAAGTTAGTCTGGAAATGTTTACAATTGACAAATGTGATGTTCTTAAAAGTTGCAAGGTGTTGAATTTTAACATTTCTGTGTTAATACCTAATAGAGTGGTGCAGTGATGACGTATTTTTGTAGGCCGACCCTGAAGTAAGGTGCGCAAGGGTTCCCTCGACAAAAAAGCAATGGGATTTCTCTGTGGGTCTGTGGAAAACGAACCCGTTTGATAAATGCACATTTTGTTCAGCCGGATAATCTCCACGTCTACCTACTTTTATAATAAAAATTATAATAATTACAATTATAATAATAATAATTAAAATTATAAAAGTAGGTAGACGTGGAGATTATCACAAAATGTGCATTTATCAAACGGGTTTGTTTTCCACAGACCCACAGAGAAATCCCATTGCTTTTTTGTCGAGGGAACCCTTGCGCACCTTACTTCAGGGTCGGCCTACAAAAATACGTCATCACTGCACCACTCCATATTTAAAAATGTTGCCCTGGAATTTGATTCCAACGCTTTCTGAAAGCGTCAGGAATGGAGCAGCTCAAGGTAGCTTAATGGGTTACAAACTTGATCCAGGGGACTGCAGTTGCCTCCTGTTTATTCCAGACTCTTGCTGTGAAAGCAAAGCTGAGTGTTCAGTGTTTGCAATGTTGTTTTGAAATATTTGTGGTTTAAGGTTTAGTGAACAGCACTAGGTTGAAGAAAATACCATCATAGTTTGAGCTCAACGTCATGTTGAATGTTAGAAATGTGACAAATTGACAGATTTGATGAAGAAAGGATGTGAGCAGTTCCATTGTGAATTAAACCTTGGAAAACTATTCTTGTATGTGCATATATGATTTAGTTGCACAATAACGCATATGAAAAGCATTTAAAACATCCCTTAACCTTTATGTGCAATAAGTGAATCAACACATTAGGTTTATTTAAAACGTCCCTTAACCTCTATGTGCAATAAGTGAATCAACACATTAGGTTTATTTAAAACGTCCCTTAACCTCTATGTGCAATAAGTGAATCAACACATTAGGTTTATTTAAAACGTCCCTTAACCTTTATGTGCAATAAGTGAATCAACACATTAGGTTTATTTAAAACGTCCCTTAACCTCTATGTGCAATAAGTGAATCAACACATTAGGTTTATTTAAAACGTCCCTTAACCTTTATGTGCAATAAGTGAATCAACACATTAGGTTTATTTAAAACGTCCCTTAACCTTTATGTGCAATAAGTGAATCAACACATTAGGTTTATTTAAAACGTCCCTTAACCTCTATGTGCAATAAGTGAATCAACACATTAGGTTTATTTAAAACGTCCCTTAACCTTTATGTGAGTATTTACATTAAACATACATGATAAAATTGAATGGAAAATGTACATGTAATTAAAACATTTAAAGTCAACGCTTTTGGCTTAATTATTTTTTTGAGTACGTCTCGCTGTTTCTTCATGATTGATTGCAATTAGTGTAAGTCTCTTTGGTTAAAAGCATCAGCTAAATTAAATGTAATGTAACTAGAAAAAGAGACAAAAATCTGACAATTACACAAAAACGGTCAGCAGTAAATGAAAACATTGGGTTGATACAATATTTGTAATCAGATGCAATTTTCTACCTATCATATGTATGCTGATGACACTATGGTATATTCATGTGCTCCTTCTCTGGATATGGCCATTTCCAATTTAAAATCTGATTTTATCACGCTGCAGCATACACTTCTTGATTCCAAACTGCTATTGAACAGTAAGAAAACCAAAGCAATGCTTTTTGCTCCCAAGTCAGCGTCCTCTTGCCTCTCCATTGACACCCTTGATGGCGTTTCTGTTCAGTTTGTCGATACCTACAAATATCTGGGCTTTTGGTTGGACAGTAATCTGAACTTCAAACACCACATTGAAGTTCTAAAAAAGAAATTGAAATTCACTCTTGGCTTCCTTTTCAGACTTAAATGTTGTTTTTCAACTTCTTCCCGTAAAAGGTTGGTCTCTGGCTTATTCCTGTCCCAGCTGGACTACGGTGATACCATTTATAGATTTGCCTGTCCCACTGTTTTGGCCAAACTTGACCCACTCTACCATACTGCACTGCGTTATATATCAAATGCACCCTATAGGACTCATCATTGCAAACTGTATAGCCTAACTGGATGGTCCTCACTTACTATGCGTAGGATGCAGCATTGGTTTTTATTAATGTATAAACCCATTTTAGGTAAGCTTCCACTGTACATATGTGCCAGATTTGCTCCAGTTTGTGACTCTTACAACCTCAGATCCAGTGCCTGGATACGGTTCCAGGTACCTGCTGTGCGGACTGAGGCTGGAAAAAGGAGTCTTTTTTATTATGGTCCTTGGTCTTGGAATGACCTTCAATCACTCCTCAAACTGACGGCACTTGTCTCAATAGAATGTTTTAAATTGAAGTTGTCTGAAGTCCTTACCACCAGCTGCTCTTGCACTAATGTACACTGTAGTGCACCTTTCTTACTGTCCTAATGTGCACAATGTAGTGACTGCTTTTTCGTCTTTTGTTTTCTTCTCTGTATTTTATGTTTGTGTTATGTGTAACTTTGCTGCCTTCTTGGCCAGGTCAGGATTGTAAATGAGATTTTATCTCAATGCTTTTTTATCTGGTTAAATAAAAAATACCCATTAAATTCTAAAATAATACCACATTTAGACAACAGGGCATTCAGGAGCACCACAGACAACCCTTCCGCTTTGATTTGGTATTAAAACTTTTAAAATGTGGAGATTGCTGCAATAAATGCATTTTTCTGTAAACGGATGACAAGCATCTCGGTACTAGAAACTGCTGGGAACACTCTTATCTCTAGCTGGGGAAGCCATACCTTGAAGTAGCATCAGTCTCTAGTTAGTGATGAGAGTCGTTTCATGCTGTAGTGATCATCCCACAGGAGTTCTTATACAGCCAAACTACAATGAAACTATGGAGAGCAGCATTATCAGACACAAATATGTTTTCAATGAATCCACTAAAGACTCAGTTTTCCACACCGCAAATGTTTGGAGGACCCCTGGAGGACTCCTCTATCTGCTTCAGGTACAAGTCTCTGCTGGGACAGAGAATGTAACCAAGCTCAGTCACTGTGACAGCCAAAATCAACCATAAGCATTTTTAGCATTTAGCATATTAGCCAGACCAAGCATGCACTTGTTGGGTATCTTTCATCACTAAGCATGCTGGCTGGGGTTGCATTAAGTTGGTGATGACTTCAGGTAGACTTTGTACCTATGCTGAGGCTTAATGCTAACCTTAACTCAATATTTATCATATTCTATTGTTATACTGTTTCCAAACTATTTATATCATGTCTATTTATCTTCCCTCTCCAGAGCGCTGCTGTTACGTCCCCCCTCTAGGGTGGAGGAAAATGACATACACCAGAATATAATTGGTATAATTATAAGCGTTTATTCATAATTATAATTGCAGTAACAAAATGATGGGACAGGCAGCTTGGCACAAACAACGGCCAAAAGGGCGTTGCATTAATTAAAGTACCAACAAAAGGAGCTTTGTTAAATACAAAGAAGTAAATGCTAAACAAAAGGTAACAGGACAATCCTCACTGTTAAAGAGTCAAAAGGTAACAAAAAGAGACGGTTTAAGCAACACCGCTATATTATCGAACAAACAGCCAACGTGGATCTAAGCTATTCTGAACACAGTACTAACAGCGAGTCACACAAATTAACCACCGTTAACAGCACGGTCTAACATGGAAAAGTAGCATGAGGTGTCTGATCGCACAGCAGACCCTCCAGCATGTTCACAGTCCACGGCATTTGTAGTCCTCCTCCGGAAGGTGTGCGCCGGATGTGTGCAGGGATTGGAGGACGTCGATCCAATCACCTCTTCGGAAGCGAGGGCGGGACAGTCGTTGACACTCTGGGAATCGCACAGCTCATTTGCATACACAGACAGAATTAATAGGACCGGGGAAGAGACAGCCGTAACAGCTGCCCTCCTTCTGTGCTGAAGCTGCCTATTCTTCCTTATATCCCATTCTCCCATGTTTATCAGTGACCATAACATGGGACTGTTATTTGTACACTGTAATGGATGCAACTTCAAATGTCAAAATACTTGAGACAGATTGTACTAAATTAAAACTAGAATGAAAATGTATGTACGTTTTCTAGCAGGCAACTACACTATCGCCACTAAATATAAATACTACAGTTTTTGAGGTTATTGATTAAAAAATCCCAAAAGTAATTTTTAAAAGTAGCAGTGAAGTCGTTTTTATTTATAAATTAGAGCTGCAATATTATCTTGATACTGATAAACTTTAATGTTCTTTAAAGTTGACTTCATAGCAAATGAAATGGTTCATAATTTATTACTGTATATTGTCTAGATGAAGAAAACTACTTAGGTTTGTATCCTGGAAAGAGCTAATAGGCATATTTGACTCTCCCCAACAACTAGGTTTTTTTACTTTTAACATTCTTATTTAGTAGCATCATATAAACATTGAATAAATGATTTACATATTTACAGTAGTTGTGAATTATTATAACTTCTCCTATGTATACATACTGTATCAATTATAATATTGCAGCTGAGATTTACTTTGTTGACAACCACTATTTGTTTTGTTGGAGGGCCACCCTTTGGAGTGGTTGAAGGTTCGAGCCCGCTACGCGCCGTTCGTTGATGAGTGGTCTGCTATAAGAGGAAGGACTCAGACACAGAGATATGAGGTTAACAATAAGCTGATTTAATGGTAAAAGCAACAGTACAATATAACGAAGTACTTCGGGCCCCGGTTCTACTACCGTGCGATATACGTATCAGACAGTCAGACAGAACAGGGCCCCGAGTATAAGGAAGTTACAATATTTACACACAAACGGGGAGGAGTTGTGTGGGAGGAGTTGTGTCGGTTGCTCCTCCCTAGGTGTATCTACTGGTGGATTCACTCCTGGGCGAGCCCTAGGCAGCGAATCAGAGTGAGTCAGCCATTGCTGCCCTGGAGACCGTCTTCCACTCCCGTACAGAGCGTGGGAGATTTGGATCTACTGCGCCCACTGATAAGTCCCAGGACGTCTTCATGGCAGCCATGGGGTAAACAATTCATGGGGTCAACATGGGGTGATCATAACAATCTTTATCTTCGCACCTGGCAGTACTCTCTTTGTATACTCTAAGTCTCTGCACCGTCTCTGCACATGACCTTGCTACTTTCAATGTTGTAAGTTTAAACACTTTCCCATGCAACCCCTCCCCACGCTCCTGTCCACCCCATCAAAACCCAGGGGGGGGGCAACTGGGTCCATCCATTCCCAAGTCACGGCACACACAATGAGCACAGCAAGCAAATAATACAACAATAAGGATATTGCCCTAGTTTCATAAGCAGTTTCATAAGCATACATTGTAAACAGACTATTGGCGCCTAAGATATGTCGGGCCAAGGTTATAATTATTGAAACAGGTTATACAGGTTACATTTTTCGGTAACGCGTTACTGTTATAAATTCAGTAATCACACTACAGTTACTAACATTGCGGGAAAAAATTACTAGATTCTCCCTTTGACAGACAAGACTGTAGTAGTTACTACATGATTCAGAACTTTACAGTAACTTTGGATAATAACACGGCGGGTTTAATAAACGGAGCCTCTCTTTTCCTCTCTCCCTCTCTTGACAGCCCGTCTGTATCAGTCTCATGCAGCTCTCTGATCCAGTGAATGAGTGACCCGACATGACAGTAAATAATAAACATATAACTAGTTCAGCTAGTTCCAGGGGTAGATAAGATTGGTAAATGTGATAGGTCTAACTTTTAACAATTGTTTATATTTCTAGTCACAAGAGGGATTTCCACCGCAGGTTTATATTTGCGTAACATTTGCACGACTTGTCCTCATGCAACTGTCACAGGGGTTGTGCTGCAGTGCAAAGAAAGAGTCATCAACAGCTATAACTTTCGAGGGGTGGAGGTATGCCCATTATTTAAAATTTGTCAGAAGAAAGGACAGGAATGTGATGGTAATTTGCACACTGTGTTAAGCCAGAAGCTGTTATCCACTGCTGCAAACACAACATCAAACCTCTCCAAGCACCTGCAAAGGCAACATGCTAACACGAAGCTAGTAGCTAAAGACCCCCGAAACCAGAGTGATGATGTTGACTGTGTGCCGACTCCGAAGCACCAAAAACTAGAATTTTCACCGTTATTAACTTGTGTTATGTCTTCCTTATTGCAATAATAATTGTTATATGTGTGCACATGTAGGCCTACGTTTTAAGTTTTGGCTATAGGCTGTTGCTGAGTAACGCAAAAGTAATGTGAAGAGTAATGTAACGAGTCTTTAGAGCAGGGATGGGCAACTTGGATGGTGGTGGGGGCCACATAATTTATGTACTGGCCACCAGGGGGCCGCAGATTCACTTGGAACACACAAATTCCATGTATTGTATGTAATTATTAACAAATATACTAAGTCTGACATCTTCATTGACATTTTACAATCTTTCAGGGAACATCCTCTAATAAGCTCACTCTACAAGTGGCATGTTTGTATTGAACAGGTTATTTAACAGAGGAATAAAACAATTTTAAACTATTGGAAAGCACAGAAAATGTGTGTGCATTTTTGTTGCGTTCCCTCCTAAACTAGGGGTACAAAGGGAAGTAACAAAACACAAAAATAACCGGGCGAGAGAAAAAGGAGAGGAAACTGACTGCTGAAGCCACAAGGTGATGTTTAATTAATCAATGATTTACAAAAGAGACTCACCAGCCAATTTGCAAAGTAAACAGAGAACAACTTTCTTATAAAAGAAAGCGACTAAAGCAAAAACAATACACTGGAGCACATCTCCTAATAATTAGCAAAACACAGGTTACTAGCAGGTCTCACACAGAGACAGAGACACTACACATGCTGCACACATGCAGCCCAGAGGAGAGGGCCACGGCAGCCTTCCTCAGGTCCTTTAAGGAGGCCCTGATTGGGGATCGGGAGCACCTGGGGGAAAGGCTGCACCTGGAGACAATCAGGGAGAGAGAGAGACACACACACACAAAAGCACATACACACAAGCACCCACTACGGCATGTAACACCCCCTCCATAAAACCAAACAAGTTTTTGGCCCCAGTTACCAAAACACACACATTATTGGGTATGAATGAAAAATCGTGGGATCTCACCCACGGGACAGTACATCCGCCACCACATTATCCGCTCCCTTCTTGTACTTGATGACGATGTTGTAGTCTTGTGCCAGCAGGGCCCAGCGCATCAACCGCTGGTTGTGGTTGAACATCTGGGACAAAAATACGAGGCTGGCGTTGAACTGGACCCAACATACACTTCAAAATGCTGCAGGGCAAGGAGCATGGCCAGAGTTTCCTTCTCAATGGTGGAATAATTCAGCTGATGTCGCTTGAACTTGGTCGAGAAGTAGCACACAGGATGGCACACACCCCCATCATCTTCCTGCAGCAGAACAGCACCAGAACCACTAGCATCCACCTCTAGTTTGAAGGGAAGGGTGAAGTTAGGCGCACACAACACTGGAGCACTACAGAGGAGAGACTTGGCAGAGCTAAAGGAGTGTGTAGATCTTTGTTGGTTCTCTCGCGTCCAGGAAGAAGTTTAAAAATAAGAGACAATGGAGTCTCTGAAAAGGGTCAAATTGGTTACTTTAATTAAGTAGCGTGGTAATGAAACAAACAGAGGTGTAGTGGGAGAGAGAGCAGCTGCAGCTGTCTCGAAGTTGCAGCGGCCGTGGAGAAGAGACCCCCAAAACTCTGTCACCTAACTATATATCTCATCATTTGGCTCCTCCTCTTCAATGGCGGCTGTGGTGACGCAGGGGACCTCCACCTCGTCTTCTATGTCAGATATCGCGTAAATCAGAGGATTTAGACATCGTGTCTTCATTGTATAACTCCACACGCCTCTTCTCCTCATACTCTTTCATGACTTTTTACTTAATGCATTTTAACGGCTCTAATCGTTATTTACGTAAAAAAGGAAGTCAAGCTTACTGTTGGTATTCCGGAGACTTCTTCCGGAATAGCTTTTCAAAATAAACTTTAGCAACAATGTTAGCCACAGACGAATGCTAACCGGAAATGGCTCACCAATAGCCGGAACAGGACACAACGGCGCTGGGGGAACTACCCGATTTGGTTTACCCACCACCTGGCATGTGCTACAAGTTCTACAGAAACACATTACGTCATCTTTCAATCCTGGCCAAAAGAAATGTTGAAGGATCCGGTCATAAGCCTTAGTCACACCTAAGTGGCCAGACCACAAGTGTTCATGTGCTAACGCCAAAACCTGCTGCCGACAACTCACAGGAACCACTAACTGATAAACGCTGTTCCAGTCAACACCTGAACCAACATCTGCATCACTTAACTGGTTAGCCCACCGGCGCATCAGCACACCATCATCCACAAAAAAACGACTGTTTCCTATTACACTCATTAGGGTTCTCAGCAGCGTCGAAACACTTGGTCAAAGTAGGATCACCTTTTTGGGCAGTGATGAGCGCCTCACGGGTCAAAGGCAGAGCCACCTCTGGAGCAATAGCGACAGGCTCCATTGCACCATCACACACTGTTGGTGGGCCCTCCACTAACCCACCAACAGGGGTTAACAGGGGTCAACAGGGGTCAACAGGGGTCAACATGTCATTAGATTGGGCAGAAACAAGCAAAGAATCAGCCAGATCCACATCCTGAGCCTGCTTACGGGCCTGAGCTCTGGTCAAAACACTAACTGCAAACACCTCCGGATGAGTCAGAGCTAGGTTATCATCTACAGCACCAGGGATTGGAACGTCAACAACCTCGGGAGTAGGATACACTTTACCTCCGGCTATATCATTTCCCATTATGAAATCCACACCGTCGATAGGAAACTTGGGGAGTACGGCAAATGGAAAGAAACCAGTAGCCAGTTTAGACTGGACATGGACATTGTGAAGAGGTGCAGGCACAAAACCCATTTCGATACCTCTTACCACGCACTTGCATCACAGGCGGACTCAGCACTCAAGGTCAGGGCCTGGGAAGAATGAACGACTGTGAACCACCACTGTCTCGTAACACCGTGACCTGCCATTGGTCCTCCACCTTTCCTGACAGAGAGACAAAAGCAGTAGAGATGAACGGTTTAAAACACTCATCAGGCCCCGTTTTAACAGTGGCCCGACCACTAGGACACACGTTTTAATCAAGCCCACCCCTTTTGGGTGCTTGCCACCTGCTGCCCGCTTTCGCTTCCAACCTCGCTTTCCAGTGTCAGCCTGGGATCTGACACTGGAAAACTGGCACAGGGGACGTAAGTGTCAGGAGCTCTACGATAAGTGTCTCGCTGAGGGGGATCACGCTGAAAAAAAACGCTTTTGTGTATAAGTGCAAACTCATCTGCCAGAGTGGCAGCCTGCTGAAGGGTAGTTACTTTTTGCTCGTTCAGATAAGACTACCGTACGCTCGGGTACTGTTGATATGTGTTGATTCTCTCGCGTCCCAGGAGAGAAGTTAAAATAAAGAGACTATGGAGTCTCTGAAAAGGTTCAATTTGGTACTTTAATTAAATAGCGTGGTAATGAAACAAACAGAGGTGTAGTGGGGGAGAGAGCAGCTGCAGCAGTCCTCTCGCAGTCGCGGCCGTGGAGAAGAGACCCCAAGACCCCGTCACCTAACTATATATCTCATCATTTGGCTCCTCCTCTTCAATGGCGGCTGTGGTGACGCAGGGGGACCTCCCACCTTGGTCTTCTGTCTGATATCGCGTAAATCAGAGGATTTAGACATTGTGTCTTCATTGTAGAACTCCACACGCCTCTTCTCCTCATACTCTCTTTCATGACTTTTTACTTAATGCATTTTAACGGCTCTAATCGTTATTGACGTAAAACCGGAAGTCAAGCTTACTGTTGGTATTCCGGAGACTTCTTCCGGAATAGCTTTTCAAAATAAACTTTAGCAACAATGTTAGCCACAGACGAATGCTAACCGGTAATGTTTTCAGAATAAAACAGTTTTAAACTTACTGTGTGTTTAAGCTAAATTAAGTCATTAAACATTGATTTTAATTTCTAACAATCCTTCCTTACATACCTTTTAAGGTATGTAAATAATACTGAAATCAATGAGTTCTTCATCTGAACTTTGCATAGTACATAACTCACATCAAAAACATACAATCAAAAATGGAATGGTTGAATAACCGTCATCAAAAATACAAAAAATACTTTGGTTGGTCTTCAACATAAAAGTTTTTCACTAGAA
>CM062275.1:2638112-2708098 GCA_031216635.1 Dissostichus eleginoides
GATATTTTGTATTCAATCAATATATTTTTGGAAAGGGAAACTGTGCGCAAACTGCAGTAGATATATATTCATTTATAAAAGTTAAAAAAAAGGAGGAAAAAAGGGCACTTTCTCTGGAGGAAGAAAAAGGGCAGGGGCTCAAGCCCACTTTGATGTCTATGTGTGCACATGCCTGGGGTAGAGCTTGTAAAGCTGATGACATTACCTCAGTGTGTGAGCTAATGATGTTGGAGGAGTTTAAAAACTGCGTACTGTTCGAAATTAAAATCAATGTTTAATGACGTAATTTAGCTTAAACCTTAAAAGGTATGTAAGGAGGGAGGGTACATTTCTCATAAGGAAACGGTTACAAAAGCTAGCAGAACAAGACGACCCACCCCCATATACAGATATTGATGTAAATGATGAGATTGTTTAAATGATATGGATGTTCAATGATGAGATTGTTGAAAGAATGTCCAAATGATGTGATACTTCAAATGATGAAATCATTATAATGAAGAACCAGCTACAAAGTAGTAGTACTTTGTACTATTCTAAAATAGTTTGTTTCTTTCTATACTTTGTAAAAACGAGTGCCTTAACACCAATGTAGTATGAGAACGATTTCTGTGAAAGGAGGGAGTAAGAAATGTTCTGATACCAAGCTAATTGTTGCTATTTTGAAGAGTGATATTGAATGTTAAAACTAGAAGTTATGCTTCTAGTGAAAAACTTTTATGTTGAAGACCAACCAAAGTATTTTTTGTATTTTTGATGACGGTTATTGAACCATTCCATTTTTGATTGTATGTTTCTGATGTGAGTTATGTACTATGCAAAGTTCAGATGAAGAACTCATTGATTTCAGTATTATTTACATACCTTAAAAGGTATGTAAGGAAGGATTGTTAGAAATTAAAATCAATGTTTAATGACTTAATTTAGCTTAAACACACAGTAAGTTTAAAACTGTTTTATTCTGAAAACATTACCGGTTAGCATTCGTCTGTGGCTAACATTGTTGCTAAAGTTTATTTTGAAAAGCTATTCCGGAAGAAGTCTCCGGAATACCAACAGTAAGCTTGACTTCCGGTTTTACGTCAATAACGATTAGAGCCGTTAAAATGCATTAAGTAAAAAGTCATGAAAGAGAGTATGAGGAGAAGAGGCGTGTGGAGTTCTACAATGAAGACACAATGTCTAAATCCTCTGATTTACGCGATATCAGACAGAAGACCAAGGTGGGAGGTCCCCCTGCGTCACCACAGCCGCCATTGAAGAGGAGGAGCCAAATGATGAGATATATAGTTAGGTGACGGGGTCTTGGGGTCTCTTCTCCACGGCCGCGACTGCGAGAGGACTGCTGCAGCTGCTCTCTCCCCCACTACACCTCTGTTTGTTTCATTACCACGCTATTTAATTAAAGTACCAAATTGAACCTTTTCAGAGACTCCAATAGTCTCTTTATTTTAACTTCTCTCCTGGGACGCGAGAGAATCAACACATATCAACAGTACCCGAGCGTACGGTAGTCTTATCTGAACGAGCAAAAAGTAACTACCCTTCAGCAGGCTGCCACTCTGGCAGATGAGTTTGCACTTATACACAAAAGCGTTTTTTTTCAGCGTGATCCCCCTCAGCGAGACACTTATCGTAGAGCTCCTGACACTTACGTCCCCTGTGCCAGTTTTCCAGTGTCAGATCCCAGGCTGACACTGGAAAGCGAGGTTGGAAGCGAAAGCGGGCAGCAGGTGGCAAGCACCCAAAAGGGGTGGGCTTGATTAAAACAGTGTGTCCTAGTGGTCGGGCCACTGTTAAAACGGGGCCTGATGAGTGTTTTAAACCGTTCATCTCTACTGCTTTTGTCTCTCTGTCAGGAAAGGTGGAGGACCAATGGCAGGTCACGGTGTTACGAGACAGTGGTGGTTCACAGTCGTTCATTCTTCCCAGGGCCCTGACCTTGAGTGCTGAGTCCGCCTGTGATGCAAGTGACGTGGTAAGAGGTATCGAAATGGGTTTTGTGCCTGCACCTCTTCACAATGTCCATGTCCAGTCTAAACTGGCTACTGGTTTCTTTCCAGTTGCCGTACTCCCCAAGTTTCCTATCGACGGTGTGGATTTCATAATGGGAAATGATATAGCCGGAGGTAAAGTGTATCCTACTCCCGAGGTTGTTGACGTTCCAATCCCTGGTGCTGTAGATGATAACCTAGCTCTGACTCATCCGGAGGTGTTTGCAGTTAGTGTTTTGACCAGAGCTCAGGCCCGTAAGCAGGCTCAGGATGTGGATCTGGCTTATTCTTTGCTTGTTTCTGCCCAATCTAATGACATGTTGACCCCTGTTGACCCCTGTTGGTGGGTTAGTGGAGGGCCCACCAACAGTGTGTGATGGTGCAATGGAGCCTGTCGCTATTGCTCCAGAGGTGGCTCTGCCTTTGACCCGTGAGGCGCTCATCACTGCCCAAAAAGGTGATCCTACTTTGACCAAGTGTTTCGACGCTGCTGAGAACCCTAATGAGTGTAATAGGAAACAGTCGTTTTTTTGTGGATGATGGTGTGCTGATGCGCCGGTGGGCTAACCAGTTAAGTGATGCAGATGTTGGTTCAGGTGTTGACTGGAACAGCGTTTATCAGTTAGTGGTTCCTGTGAGTTGTCGGCAGCAGGTTTTGGCGTTAGCACATGAACACTTGTGGTCTGGCCACTTAGGTGTGACTAAGGCTTATGACCGGATCCTTCAACATTTCTTTTGGCCAGGATTGAAAGATGACGTAATGTGTTTCTGTAGAACTTGTAGCACATGCCAGGTGGTGGGTAAACCAAATCGGGTAGTTCCCCCAGCGCCGTTGTGTCCTGTTCCGGCTATTGGTGAGCCTTTTGACCATGTCATTGCTGACTGTGTCGGTCCGTTGCCGAAGACCAAGGCAGGTAATCAGTTTTTGCTAACTGTGATGTGTGTCTCAACCCGTTTCCCTGAGGCCATCCCTTTGCGTAAAATCACTGCACCCTCCATCATTAAAGCATTGACCAAGTTTTTTACCACCTTTGGGTTGCCGAAGGTTGTGCAGACTGATCAGGGAACTAACTTCCTTTCCAAGGTTTTTAGACAAACCTTGCAGTCATTCAGTGTCTAGTGCCTACCATCCAGAGTCATAAGGGGCACTTGAGCGCTGCGTTGGCATCAGACATTGAAGTCGATGCTTGGTAAGTACTGCCATGACACAGGCAGGGACTGGGATGAGGGTGTTCCCTTCGTGTTATTTGCTATTCGTGACGCAAAGCAGGAGTCTCTTGGGTTCAGCCCAGCTGAACTAGTGTTTGGGCACAATGTGCGTGGCCCATTAAAAATGCTAAAAGATAAGCTGATGTCTGAGTCCCTTCTGAAAACTGACGTGATAAAGTTTGTGTCCCAGTGTCGTGAGCGTTTACAACAGGCGACTAAGCTAGCAAGGGAAGCTCTTTCATCTTCACAGGAAAGCATGACATTGATGTTGGAAATGCTCATCCAGTTAAGCAACATGCGTATCATTGTCACATAGAGCAAAGAGAGCAAATTAAAAAGGAAGTGGATTATCTGCTTGAAAATGGCTTAGCCAAGCCTAGCCGCAGCCCCTGGAGCAGTCCATGCTTGCTTGCTCCTAAATCTGACGGAACACCACGTTTCTGCACCGATTTCCGTAAGGTAAACGCATTAACTGTTCCAGACTCATTTCCTTTGCCCCGTATGGATGATTGCATCGACAGTATTGGTCCTAGTGTGTTTATCACGAAGTTGGATCTCCTTAAGGGATATTGGTAGGTCCCTCTCACTTCTAGAGCCTCAGACATCTCGGCCTTTGTAACGCCTGACCACTTTATGCAATACACTGTAATGGCTTTTGGCATGAGGAATGCACCAGCCACATTTCAGCGTTTAATGCACTTGGTGTTGGGGGATGTGCCCAACTGTAATGTGTATATTGATGATGTGGTGGTCTTTTCCAACAACTGGACTGCCCATATGGCTAATCTCACATGTGTGTTCCAGCGACTTGCAGGGGCCTCGCTAACAGTGAATCTGGCAAAGTGTGAGTCACCTATCTAGGCAATCAAGTGGGTCGTGGGCAGGTGAGGCCCGTGGATGCTAAAGTGGAAGCCATCCTTTCATACCCAGCTCCAGCCACCAGACTTGATCTCCGGCGGTTCGTCGGTATGGCTGGGTACTACCGGTGCTTTTGCAAGAACTTTTCGGGAGTTGTGCCAACGCTAACCAAACTGTGTAGTCCTAATGTTCCATTTGTATGGACTGATGAGTGTTGCCACTTGTAAGAAATGAAAAAATCAATGTTTAATGACTTAATTTAAACATACAGTAAGCTTAAAACTGTTCTATTCTGAAAACATTTCCGGTTAGCATTCGTCTGTGGCTAACATTGTTGCTAAAGTTTATTTTGAAAAGCTATTCCGGAAGAAGTCTCCGGAATACCAACAGTAAGCTTGACTTCCGGTTTTACGTAAATAACGATTAGAGCCGTTAAAATGCATTAAGTAAAAAGTCATGAAAGAGTATGAGGAGAAGAGGCGTGTGGAGTTATACAATGAAGACACGATGTCTAAATCCTCTGATTTACGCGATATCTGACATAGAAGACCGAGGTGGGAGGTCCCCCTGCGTCACCACAGCCGCCATTGAAGAGGAGGAGCCAAATGATGAGATATATAGTTAGGTGACAGTTTTGGGGGTCTCTTCTCCACGGCCGCTGCAACTTCGAGACAGCTGCAGCTGCTCTCTCTCCCACTACACCTCTGTTTGTTTCATTACCACGCTACTTAATTAAAGTAACCAATTTGACCCTTTTCAGAGACTCCATTGTCTCTTATTTTTAAACTTCTTCCTGGACGCGAGAGAACCAACAAAGATCTACACACTCCTTTAGCTCTGCCAAGTCTCTCCTCTGTAGTGCTCCAGTGTTGTGTGCGCCTAACTTCACCCTTCCCTTCAAACTAGAGGTGGATGCTAGTGGTTCTGGTGCTGTTCTGCTGCAGGAAGATGATGGGGGTGTGTGCCATCCTGTGTGCTACTTCTCGACCAAGTTCAAGCGACATCAGCTGAATTATTCCACCATTGAGAAGGAAACTCTGGCCATGCTCCTTGCCCTGCAGCATTTTGAAGTGTATGTTGGGTCCAGTTCAACGCCAGCCTCGTATTTTTGTCCCAGATGTTCAACCACAACCAGCGGTTGATGCGCTGGGCCCTGCTGGCACAAGACTACAACATCGTCATCAAGTACAAGAAGGGAGCGGATAATGTGGTGGCGGATGTACTGTCCCGTGGGTGAGATCCCACGATTTTTCATTCATACCCAATAATGTGTGTGTTTTGGTAACTGGGGCCAAAAACTTGTTTGGTTTTATGGAGGGGGTGTTACGTGCCGTAGTGGGTGCTTGTGTGTATGTGCTTTTGTGTGTGTGTGTGTGTCTCTCTCTCTCCCTGATTGTCTCCAGGTGCAGCCTTTCCCCCAGGTGCTCCCAATCCCCAATCAGGGCCTCCTTAAAGGACCTGAGGAAGGCTGCCGTGGCCCTCTCCTCTGGGCTGCATGTGTGCAGCATGTGTAGTGTCTCTGTCTCTGTGTGAGACCTGCTAGTAACCTGTGTTTTGCTAATTATTAGGAGATGTGCTCCAGTGTATTGTTTTTGCTTTAGTCGCTTTCTTTTATAAGAAAGTTGTTCTCTGTTTACTTTGCAAATTGGCTGGTGAGTCTCTTTTGTAAATCATTGATTAATTAAACATCACCTTGTGGCTTCAGTAGTCAGTTTCCTCTCCTTTTTCTCTCGCCCGGTTATTTTTGTGTTTTGTTACTTCCCTTTGTACCCCTAGTTTAGGAGGGAACGTAACAAAAATGCACACATTTTCTGTGCTTTCCAATAGTTTAAAATTGTTTTATTCCTCTGTTAAATAACCTGTTCAATACAAACATGCCACTTGTAAAGTGAGCTTATAAGAGGATGTTCCCTGAAAGATTGTAAAATGTCAATGAAGATGTCAGACTTAGTATATTTGTTAATAATTACATACAATACATGGAATTTTTGTGTTCCAAGTGAATCTGCGGCCCCCTGGTGGCCAGTACATAAATTATGTGGCCCCCACCACCATCCAAGTTGCCCATCCCTGCTCTAAAGACTCGTTACATTACTCTTCACATTACTTTTGCGTTACTCAGCAACAGCCTATAGCCAAAACTTAAAACGTAGGCCTACATGTGCACACATATAACAATTACTATTGCAATAAGGAAGACATAACACAAGTTAATAGCGGTGAAAATTCTAGTTTTTGGTGCTTCGGAGTCGGCACACAGTCAACATCATCACTCTGGTTTCGGGGGTCTTTAGCTACTAGCTTCGTGTTAGCATGTTGCCTTTGCAGGTGCTTGGAGAGGTTTGATGTTGTGTTTGCAGCAGTGGATAACAGCTTCTGGCTTAACACAGTGTGCAAATTACCATCACATTCCTGTCCTTTCTTCTGACAAATTTTAAATAATGGGCATACCTCCACCCCTCGAAAGTTATAGCTGTTGATGACTCTTTCTTTGCACTGCAGCACAACCCCTGTGACAGTTGCATGAGGACAAGTCGTGCAAATGTTACGCAAATATAAACCTGCGGTGGAAATCCCTCTTGTGACTAGAAATATAAACAATTGTTAAAAGTTAGACCTATCACATTTACCAATCTTATCTACCCCTGGAACTAGCTGAACTAGTTATATGTTTATTATTTACTGTCATGTCGGGTCACTCATTCACTGGATCAGCGAGCTGCATGAGACTGATACAGACGGGCTGTCAAGAGAGGGAGAGAGGAAAAGAGAGGCTCCGTTTATTAAACCCGCCGTGTTATTATCCAAAGTTACTGTAAAGTTCTGAATCATGTAGTAACTACTACAGTCTAGTCTGTCAAAGGGAGAATCTAGTAATTTTTTCCCGCAATGTTAGTAACTGTAGTGTGATTACTGAATTTATAACAGTAACGCGTTACCGAAAAATGTAACCTGTATAACCTGTTTCAATAATTATAACCTTGGCCCGACATATCTTAGGCGCCAATAGTCTGTGTAAAATGTATGCTTATGAAACTGCTTATGAAACTAGGGCAATATCCTTATTGTTGTATTATTTGCTTGCTGTGCTCATTGTGTGTGCCGTGACTTGGGAATGGTTGGACCCAGTCGCCCCCCCGGGTTTTAATGGGGTGGACAGGAGCGTGGGGAGGGGTTGCATGGGAAAGTGTTTAAACTTACAATATTGAAAGTAGCAAGGTCATGTGCAGAGACGGTGCAGAGACTGTGCAGAGAAAGGGGGTGTGTGTTCAATGTTTGGTGATATGTGTTGTACTTTCATTCCAAACAATACGGCTCCAGACGGTTCCGTCACAAAGGCTTTAGAAGGCCTTCGCACACTATCCAAAACTATGCATGAACAATCAGGGATACACAACCCCTTGGAGGAATGGTTTACAAACATGTTTGGTCAATGGAAAGGTTTAATAATGTCTCTTTTGATTTCTATAGCTACTTGTATTGCCATTTTAGTAACATGTGGTTGTTGTTGTGTGCCTTGTATCCGCTCATTGTGTGTTAGATTCATCAGTTCCACCATTGAAGGAAAAGCTGCCCCTCCCCCTCCGTACCAAATGCCCTTGTTGGCTTATGCATCGGAGGGAGAGGACAGTATGATGACTCAGCAGACAAGGATGCAGTTTTAACATACTTTGGTCTCCCTCCACTGTCATAAGAGGTTGTTATGGTGGGCTGTTCCCGAAGGTTTAAAGTAATCTAAATCCCAGCTTCTGATGGATTTATATAATGTTGGGGGACAGACGCAGTAGAAAAGAATGACAGTGGTTATGTTTCGAATGCTTTGTGTAAGTTGATCTCTTGAGGTGAGATCAAAAGGGGGATTAAAGTAACCTGTACAACCTGTTTCAATAATTATAACCTTGGCCCGACATATCTTAGGCGCCAATAGTCTGTGTAAAATGTATGCTTATGAAACTGCTTATGAAACTAGGGCAATATCCTTATTGTTGTATTATTTGCTTGCTGTGCTCATTGTGTGTGCCGTGACTTGGGAATGGATGGACCCAGTTGGCCCCCCCCCGGGTTTTGATGGGGTGGACAGGAGCGTGGGGAGGGGTTGCATGGGAAAGTGTTTAAACTTACAACATTGAAAGTAGCAAGGTCATGTGCAGAGACGGTGCAGAGACGGTGCAGAGACTTAGAGTATACAAAGAGAGTACTGCCAGGTGCGAAGATAAAGATTGTTATGATCACCCCATGTTGACCCCATGAATTGTTTACCCCATGGCTGCCATGAAGATGGCCTGGGACTTATCAGCGGGCGCAGTAGATCCAAACCTCCCACGCTCTGTACGGAGTGGAAGACGGTCTCCAGGGCAGCAATGGCTGACTCACTCTGATTCGCTGCCTAGGGCTCGCCCAGGAGTGAATCCACCAGTAGATACACCTAGGGAGGAGCAACCGACACAACTCCTCCCAAACAACTCCTCCCCGTTTGTGTGTATAAATATTGTAACTTCCTTATACTCGGGGCCCCTGTTCTGTCTGACTGTCTGATACGTACATCGCACGGTAGTAGAACCGGGGCCCGAAGTACTTCGTTATATTGTACTGTTGCTTTTACCATTAAATCAGCTTATTGTTAACCTCATATCTCTGTGTCTGAGTCCTTCCTCTTATAGCAGACCACTCATCAACGAACGGCGCGTAGCGGGCTCGAACCTTCAACCACTCCAAAGGGTGGCCCTCCAACAAAACAAATAGTGGTTGTCAACAAAGTAAATCTCAGCTGCAATATTATAATTGATACAGTATGTATACATAGGAGAAGTTATAATAATTCACAACTACTGTAAATATGTAAATCATTTATTCAATGTTTATATGATGCTACTAAATAAGAATGTTAAAAGTAAAAAAACCTAGTTGTTGGGGAGAGTCAAATATGCCTATTAGCTCTTTCCAGGATACAAACCTAAGTAGTTTTCTTCATCTAGACAATATACAGTAATAAATTATGAACCATTTCATTTGCTATGAAGTCAACTTTAAAGAACATTAAAGTTTATCAGTATCAAGATAATATTGCAGCTCTAATTTATAAATAAAAACGACTTCACTGCTACTTTTAAAAATTACTTTTGGGATTTTTTAATCAATAACCTCAAAAACTGTAGTATTTATATTTAGTGGCGACAGTGTAGTTGCCTGCTAGAAAAACGTACATACATTTTCATTCTAGTTTTAATTTAGTACAATCTGTCTCAAGTATTTTGACATTTGAAGTTGCATCCATTACAGTGTACAAATAACAGTCCCATGTTATGGTCACTGATAAACATGGGAGAATGGGATATAAGGAAGAATAGGCAGCTTCAGCACAGAAGGAGGGCAGCTGTTACGGCTGTCTCTTCCCCGGTCTCTTCCTCTGTCTGTGTATGCAAATGAGCTGTGCGATTCCCAGAGTGTCAACGACTGTCCCGCCCTCGCTTCCGAAGAGATGATTGGATCAACGTCCTCCAATCCCTGCACACATCCGGCGCACACCTTCCGGAGGAGGACTACAAATGCCGTGGACTGTGAACATGCGGGAGGGTCTGCTGTGCGATCAGACACCTCATGCTACTTTTCCATGTTAGACCGTGCTGTTAACGGTGGTTAATTTGTGTGACTCGCTGTTAGTACTGTGTTCAGAATAGCTTAGATCCACGTTGGCTGTTTGTTCGATAATATAGCGGTGTTGCTTAAACCGTCTCTTTTTGTTACCTTTTGACTCTTTAACAGTGAGGATTGTCCTGTTACCTTTTGTTTAGCATTTACTTCTTTGTATTTAACAAAGCTCCTTTTGTTGGTACTTTAATTAATGCAACGCCCTTTTGGCCGTTGTTTGTGCCAAGCTGCCTGTCCCATCATTTTGTTACTGCAATTATAATTATGAATAAACGCTTATAATTATACCAATTATATTCTGGTGTATGTAATTTTCCTCCACCCTAGAGGGGGGACGTAACAGCAGCACTCTGGAGAGGGAAGATAAATAGACATGATATAAATAGTTTGGAAACAGTATAACAATAGAATATGATAAATATTGAGTTAAGGTTAGCATTAAGCCTCAGCATAGGTACAAAGTCTACCTGAAGTCATCACCAACTTAATGCAACCCCAGCCAGCATGCTTAGTGATGAAAGATACCCAACAAGTGCATGCTTGGTCTGGCTAATATGCTAAAGGCTAAAAATGCTTATGGTTGATTTTGGCTGTCACAGTGACTGAGCTTGGTTACATTCTCTGTCCCAGCAGAGACTTGTACCTGAAGCAGATAGAGGAGTCCTCCGGGGGTCCTCCAAACATTTGCGGTGTGGAAAACTGAGTCTTTAGTGGATTCAATAAAAACATATTTGTGTCTGATAATGCTGCTCTCCATAGTTTCATTGTAGTTTGGCTGTATAAGAACTCCTGTGGGATGATCACTACAGCATGAAACGACTCTCATCACTAACTAGAGACTGATGCTACTTCAAGGTATGGCTTCCCCAGCTAGAGATAAGAGTGTTCCCAGCAGTTTCTAGTACCGAGATGCTTGTCATCCGTTTACAGAAAAATGCATTTATTGCAGCAATCTCCACATTTTAAAAGTTTTAATACTAAATCAAAGCGGAAGGGTTGTCTGTGGTGCTCCTGAATGCCCTGTTGTCTAAATGTGGTATTATTTTAGAATTTAATGGGTATTTTTTATTTAACCAGATAAAAAAGCATTGAGATAAAATCTCATTTACAATGCTGACCTGGCCAAGAAGGCAGCAAAGTTACACATAACACATAACACAAACATAAAATACAGAGAAGAAAACAAAAGACGAAAAAGCAGTCACTACATTGTGCACATTAGGACAGTAAGAAAGGTACACTACAGTGTACATTAGTGCAAGAGCAGCTGGTGGTAAGGACTTCAGACAACTTCAATTTAAAACATTCTATTGAGACAAGTGCCGTCAGTTTGAGGAGTGATTGAAGGTCATTCCAAGACCAAGGACCATAATAAAAAAGACTCCTTTTTCCAGCCTCAGTCCGCACAGCAGGTACCTGGAACCGTATCCAGGCACTGGATCTGAGGTTGTAAGAGTCACAAACTGGAGCAAATCTGGCACATATGTACAGTGGAAGCTTACCTAAAATGGGTTTATACATTAATAAAAACCAATGCTGCATCCTACGCATAGTAAGTGAGGACCATCCAGTTAGGCTATACAGTTTGCAATGATTAGTCCTATAGGGTGCATTTGATATATAACGCAGTGCAGTATGGTAGAGTGGGTCAAGTTTGGCCAAAACAGTGGGACAGGCAAATCTATAAATGGTATCACCGTAGTCCAGCTGGGACAGGAATAAGCCAGAGACCAACCTTTTACGGGAAGAAGTTGAAAAACAACATTTAAGTCTGAAAAGGAAGCCAAGAGTGAATTTCAATTTCTTTTTTAGAACTTCAATATGGTGTTTGAAGTTCAGATTACTGTCCAACCAAAAGCCCAGATATTTGTAGGTATCGACAAACTGAACAGAAACGCCATCAAGGGTGTCAATGGAGAGGCAAGAGGACGCTGACTTGGGAGCAAAAAGCATTGCTTTGGTTTTCTTACTGTTCAATAGCAGTTTGGAATCAAGAAGTGTATGCTGCAGCGTGATAAAATCTGATTTTAAATTGGAAACGGCCATATCCAGAGAAGGAGCACATGAATATACCATAGTGTCATCAGCATACATATGATAGGTAGAAAATTGCATCTGATTACAAATATTGTATCAACCCAATGTTTTCATTTACTGCTGACCGTTTTGTGTAATTGTCAGATTTTTGTCTCTTTTTCTAGTTACATTACATTTAATTTAGCTGATGCTTTTAACCAAAGAGACTTACACTAATTGCAATCAATCATGAAGAAACAGCGAGAGGTACACTCAAAAAAATAATTAAGCCAAAAGCGTTGACTTTAAATGTTCTAATTACATGTACATTTTCCATTCAATTTTATCATGTATGTTTAATGTAAATACTCACATAAAGGTTAAGGGACGTTTTAAATAAACCTAATGTGTTGATTCACTTATTGCACATAGAGGTTAAGGGACGTTTTAAATAAACCTAATGTGTTGATTCACTTATTGCACATAAAGGTTAAGGGACGTTTTAAATAAACCTAATGTGTTGATTCACTTATTGCACATAAAGGTTAAGGGACGTTTTAAATAAACCTAATGTGTTGATTCACTTATTGCACATAGAGGTTAAGGGACGTTTTAAATAAACCTAATGTGTTGATTCACTTATTGCACATAAAGGTTAAGGGATGTTTTAAATGCTTTTCATATGCGTCATTGTGCAACTAAATCATATATGCACATACAAGAATAGTTTTCCAAGGTTTAATTCACAATGGAACTGCTCACATCCTTTCTTCATCAAATCTGTCAATTTGTCACATTTCTAACATTCAACATGACTTTGAGCTCAAACTATGATGGTATTTTCTTCAACCTAGTGCTGTTCACTAAACCTTAAACCACAAATATTTCAAAACAACATTGCAAACACTGAACACTCAGCTTTGTTTTCACAGCAAGAGTCTGGAATAAACAGGAGGCAACTGCAGTCCCCTGGATCAAGTTTGTAACCCATTAAGCTACCTTGAGCTGCTCCATTCCTGACGCTTTCAGAAAGCGTTGGAATCAAATTCCAGGGCAACATTTTTAAATATGGAGTGGTGCAGTGATGACGTATTTTTGTAAGCCGACCCTGAAGTAAGGTGCGCAAGGGTTCCCTCGACAAAAAAGCAATGGGATTTCTCTGTGGGTCTGTGGAAAACGAACCCGTTTGATAAATGCACATTTTGTGATAATCTCCACGTCTACCTACTTTTATAATTTTAATTATTATTATTATAATTGTAATTATTATAATTTTTATTATAAAAGTAGGTAGACGTGGAGATTATCCGGCTGAACAAATGTGCATTTATCAAACGGGTTCGTTTTCCCAGACCCACAGAGAAATCCCATTGCTTTTTTGTCGAGGGAACCCTTGCGCACCTTACTTCAGGGTCGGCCTACAAAAATACGTCATCACTGCACCACTCTATTAGGTATTAACACAGAAATGTTAAAATTCAACACCTTGCAACTTTTAAGAACATCACATTTGTCAATTGTAAACATTTCCAGACTAACTTTCACAGAGGAATCTCACTTGGCATGTAGCTTTTTAAGTGGCGAGTCCATGAGATGTTTATGGCGATAAAAAAAAAAGGGATCTCCATCGCTCGTTCTCATCTATTGCAACAACAAAAGATTATGCAATCTCATCGAAAAATTGACATGTCAAAGAACAGTTTTCTCCACCAAAATGGTCAATTAAAGTGAATCTGCCAAAAAATAACTGTCCCAGAGTTTAATATTTCCTACTTCAACCGCCTTAAGTAGTATGTAGTCATCAAACGTATATTGTCCAACAAGAACAATTCTTGTCACAGCTTGAATGTCCAGCCCTGAAATTATGGGCTCACTGAAGCATCTTGATTTTCAGGCTTTGGGCCTTTGGTGACAGCTTGTTGCCATCCAAGTTCATCAACACTTTCTGTAAAAACTCGAAAGTGAACTTGAGTTCCTGTGGATAGCTCAAGTTGAGATTGTAAATCAACCCAAAAAGCATGGCCCATCCAAACGAATACTTGGCAGATTGGATAGCACTTCCACACCTTCGATGATCACTCCGACATCCTGTGGCCCGTCCTCTTCATCAGTGCCCTCATTGCGGATCACATAAGTCCCATGGTAGTCTGTGGGATTGCACTCTCGCTTCCTCACTCCTGACATTCTAAAAAAAGGTGGAAAACGAGATCATTGACTATTTTGAAAAAGTAGACATAGTAAGTTTAAAAGGTTCAGTGTGTAATATCAGAGATAGCAAAGCTCCCTTACTCCACCCTCCCTTTGGAAAATGTTCAGAAAGTATGGTGGCCTTCAAGGACAGTAAGTTAGTAACTGAAGATGGCATCATCCACCACTGCCTCAAGCCTTTCAGTATCAAGTGAGCTGAAGATGGAGTTAGTTATTTATCTATAGTACTATATGTTATAGCTCAATAACTAAGGCTTTTCTAGCAGGCACCTACTATGTATAAAAACGTGTATGGCCATTAAGTTTGTCCGTTCTGTGCGCCTGTAGAAACATGGCGGCACATACCCACTCCTATGTAGACAAAATAAATGATAATTCTAGGGTAATAAAAATAACAAACTTATATTTAAGTCATTATACACTTAACACATTGTTATTTACTTTAATACAAAAATTTTAGAGTCAATTACTTACCAGGTACTCCTTGACGAGACTGTTGCTGTCCTCCTTCAGATAGGCACACAGACTTTTCAGGACAGAGTCTCTTTTGAGCTCAATGTCCTCACTCTATAAAAACAAGGAACATTAAATATTTCAAAGGACATTACATTTTTACCAAGACTTTGCACAAAAAATGTATGCACAAGTATATTAGTTATTGTTAATGTAAAAACATGCGAGAAGAAGGTTGACGCATGTAAGTCTGATCAAATGCATGTGCTTTAAACTCAAATGTAGTTTTTAATATCAGAATGTTGTTACATTTATTCATATCATATACAAACCGCTTGGTATGTGTGACTGTGTTTGTGGGTGGTGTTTTGAGAGTCACAAAAGCATTAATGTCAATTCTAATGTAAAGATTAGTAAAGCACAGCACAACCATTTAAAGAGTATTGAAAAGATCAAGCCTTTGGATAAATAACATTTCAGTTTAATTTGCTAAACAGACCACGCATGTACAGCATTGAATGTGTATAGCTATGTGATCACATTCAAATTGACCATTGCGTGCTGAAATAAATACATTTGTGAAAATTAATTTAGCCTTTATAAAGGATCCTATAACCACCCACATACGATAGTAATTGAGTTTAGATACGACAAACAATTTATTAATGTAGATTGAACATACTGAATACTTTTAAACAACATCCAAATAGTTTTAAGAAAACTGACATGATTGGGATTTATTATTAATGTGAAATCAATATTTTGCGTGCATTAGAAATATTTTCAATCTGAAAATACTTGGGACACCTTTCTCTCTACATTGAGCTTCCCTTTAATAGGACATACAAATATTACTTCATTGTGTTCATCTATTTTTAAAACCATCATCTCAAGAAACCTTCATGTTGTGTCAAAAATAAGGACAACTTTTAAAATGAGCTGCACTTCAGATTGCTCTTCATTGGTGGTGTGGCAGTGCTAACCTGTTTACATGAACTGTACAAAATAAATCGATATATTTTCAAGGATTTCTTAAACCTGTTAAAACCAGTGTCGGATGGCAAAAAGATGCTCATATGGCTAAATAATGTAATAATGTAATGACAATGCACTTACCCTAGCTGTCGGCGCCATGACAGGGCTGCAAACTTGTCACCTTTCGGCGAAATTCGCCGTTTTGAAACCAAAATAGGTCGTTTGTGTGGTTCGTGTAGATCTGCAATAAAAATATTTGGGGGGGGTGGTCATCTGCGACTGCGAGTTTGGGTCTTGAGATGGATTGAGATTGATGACAGCTCCCGGGCGCAGATGACACGCCTCCCGGGAGCTGTCATCTCAATCCATCATGACAGCTAGCGCGCGAGCTGAGCTGTGCGCGCGAGTCTTCCTGTCGGCTTTCTAGGAACTACGCTTCTCGGACTTCACTGCGCCGGAGTCGATAGCCGTATAACCTAGCTACAGGAAGCTACCTACGAGCCTACATTCCTGTCGCAGAACGTGGAACACGCTCTCAAGGTAAGCTATCTGTTATTTCAGTTAGTTAAGGTTAGCTGCTGATGTGTTTTTTAGCTTACCAAGGGAGCTAGCGAAGCTATTGTTAGCCAAGGGCTTATTGACCACACCTGTAGCTACCAGATGTGAACATATTTTCTTTCGTTCTTTTTTAAAGGGGACCTATCATGCTATATTTAAATAATATATAAGGTATATATATATATATATATAAGGTATATTAATACGTTTTAATTTTCAAAATACGAAACAGATCATGCATTTTAGCCATGCCTCATTTTGCCTCACTCCAGCTCTGTCTTTGCAAGGTCTGATTCAGCTGACCACGCCCCCATGCGGAAGAGGGGGGCGTGACACGGCCCCGGCACGAGCGTCATGTTATCATGCTTGCTGTGATTACGAGTGGAGAGTCAACATGGCCCAACCTCTCATTCCCCTGATTGGTGGAGAGTTGACCAATCAGGCGGAGTGCACCTACATTACGTCAAAAAGGTGCAAATAAAAAATCCACCCGTATCAAATCCGTTGCAGCCCCGTTTTTAGAGATTTGGGTATGGAGGAAAAGAGAGAGGGTTGTCTTTTCTGACACTTTGTGAGTTCCCTGGAACACCGGGGACACATATGTATGTATAAAAGACATCACAAAGTGCATTTTGCATGATAGGTCCCCTTTAAGTAAAGTAAAAGTAGCAATACTAAATTGTAAAAATACTCTGATACAAGTAAAAGTTCTGCATTTAAAATCTTACCTTTAGCTAAAGTGTATTTTAATTAATGTGTTATTTACTTTATATACTGCTGCTGGATATCTTAATCATCGTTTTTTTGTATTGGCTAATAATCTTTAATGTAACTAAAGCTGTCTGATAAATGACGTTGAGTAAAAAGTAAAATATTGGCTTTTAAAATGTAGTAGAGTAGAAGTATAAAGTAGCATAACATGGAAATACTCAAGTAAAATACAAGTACCTCAAAATTGTACTTAAGTACAGTACTTGAGTAAATGTACTTAGTTACTTCCCACCTCTGATACAAATGAACTTGCCTTGCCTGTTATGTTAGCATCACATTTCACCAGTCTATGGTGATTTTTCAGAATGAGAGAATTTGAGGAAGAGGATGCCCTTACTGTGGCTCAACTAGAGTCAGGAGTCAGGTGCAAATGGCACTGGCTGAAGCTAGACTCGAGGAACGAGGTTAGGGGAAAAGAATATGCGTTCCCTTTGTCGCAATTCTTCAAAAAAATTGAGAAGCCAGGCCATGCCCGTTGCAGCCTCTGCTGCAAGGAGATTAATTATTCCACCAAGGGCTCCCATGCACTTTTCGCAAACTGTAACACAGCAAAACATAGCCAAAAGGTGGTGGGTATTATGACCACACACAGTGTTGTACCAGTGTCAACAACTCAGGGCCAGTCACTGCAGGGGCCATCAACTCAGGGCCAGTCACTGTAGGGGCCATCAACTCAGGGCCCTGAGCAGATGAGGGAAAGAGTGAAGGTGCCAGTACCTCTGTTTGAAAGGATAGCAAATGCAGAGGTGAGTGTTGGTTAGCCAGTTTGTGTGCTAGTTATCACAGATAATTAAATAGTTAAGCCTAGACTTTGATAAGCATAACAGGAAATTCCGCTAGATACTCCATCAACAGTGAATCATAAATATTGAATTGTTTTTATAATGAAGCATGTTTATTACATGCTATAGTGTTTTGCAAGCGGCATCAATCATATAACATGCTATTACTATTTTTGTTGTTCCAGGCAATGGTTCTTGGAACCATTGCAGAACATTCCCTCCCCCTATCTGCAGCTCCTGTCATTGTTGAGCTTGCCCAGACACTGGCTCTGGATAAACCAGCTTTGGCGGACATGAAGCTATCCCGGACTGCTGCATCTTACAAGATGGTCCAGGGCCTGGGCCACACCTTCTCAGAGAGGACGTTTCAGAGAATCAGGTCAAGTCCATTCTCGATCAACCTGGATGAGAGCACGTCAAACTCCAACAAGAAGGTGTTGTCGATTTTGGTAAGCTACTTCAATCAGGAGCTGAATCGTGTGGTGGTGGAGCACCTTGGCTCCATCGAAGTCATTAAAGGCACGGCTTATCACTTGGAAACTGCCTTAGTCACCTTTTTAAAGACCATCAAATCCCGTTTTCAAACATGGTCAGCATGATGTTGGACTCGTGTAATGTGATGAGAGGGAGCAAGTCTGGGCTGGAGACAAGAATAAGAGACAAGCACTGCCAGACCCTGCTGGACATAGATGGAGATTCATGCCACCATATTCACAATGCTGCCAAAAAGTTTGCTGCCCCCTTCTGCCACAACCTTGAGCAGCTCTTCACAGACCTTCACACAGACCACCTGTGGGCTTCAGACCAGGTATTGTGGATACGCCTCCACTGGAAATATACTCATTGCATAATGACAAATAGGCCTAATAAGTGTCAGCCCATTTTCTGCTTGTTTTCAGGTGCATTATCTGATGGAGGTTTGTGAACTCATGGGCATTCCAGGCACCAACCCACAAAGGTTTACGGCTCATCCGTGGCTTTCAGCGTACGATGTGGTCATCAGCACTCGCCGAATGTTGCCTGCATACAAGGTATTGTATTGCTCTTCATTGGTGGTGTGGCAGTGCTAACCTGTTTACATGAACTGTACAAAATACTGTACCTGTATTTTGGTTTCCTCAATCATGCAGACCAGAACCTCTACATGGATATCCTAGAGGAGATTTACAAGGACCATGGAGTTGGTGAGCGGGCAAAGGCCAGGATCCAGTTTTTTCACCAGGACCTCAGAAAAAAAGGTAAAAGCCTTGAAATGGACCTTATATTTTCTGATCAGTTCCACCCACACAATGTTATCTGATAATTCCTCTTGTGTTTTTCTTTTTTGGGAAACACAGTATACTATGTAGCCCAAAATCCTTTTTTAATTACATTTCTTCCAGGAATGACGCAAGTTGGGAAAGACCGAAAAGAGAGGGTGGTAAAGAAGGTCTGGTTCGAGAGCCTTAACACCAACCTTCATCTGAGTGTTTACCTTGGCGTCCTCCCCATCTTGAAGGAGTATGTTATGGTGTTCCAGGTGTGTTCACATTAAGTGAATAATCAATCTCTGAGAAATGAACATAATTAACCTATCCTTGTATGACGAAGATAGGAGTCAGAACTGACCCTCAACTCCAAGTCATGTCTGTGTATGATAATATAATTGTTGTATTTTGGATTAACATGCCATAATTATTCACAGGGCAGCCAAACCCTTGTCCGCAAGCTACATGACAAGCAGCTTGAAGTGGTCACCAGTTTCATGGCATGCTTTGTCAAGGCTGAGCATCTTCACACCACACCAAAGAAGCTCGTGGAGATGGAGTTCAGCGATAAAATGCTGCCTCTCAGGGAGCTGTATGTTGGACCGTTGGCTGAAAAACTGAAGGCAGAACATCCTTAACATCCAGTTAGTACATTTTATGAAAATGGCAAAATTATACATTGAGACTAGGCAATGGTTTCATTTCCAATGTTTTATTTTGATACTTTTTTCCAGATTGTGCTGCAGTTTCTCAACACAGTAAAGACTGCATACATCTCCACAGCAGCCTACATGCAGAAAAAGCTGCCACTGAACAGCAGGACCCTACAAGCCCTGTCTGCGTTGGACCCCTTAGTGAGAGGACACTCAGAAACTGGCATACTGCTGAAGCGGCTCACAGGGCCAGAGATGATGGGCCACTTGGTGCCACCTCAGTGTGATGTGCCACTGGAAGTGGTGAAGTTCAATGTTGACCGCACCCTTCCCCTGTACCTGGATGGTGACAGCATGGTTACGTGGTGGGCAAATATAATGGCCACTGGCAAGTACCCAGGTCTTAACCATGTGGTTAAAGGGGGTCTTTCTATTTTCCATGGACCTATGGTAGAGTCCTCATTCAGTGCAATGGGAGACATCATTAGTCAGAAAAGAACCAGCATGAGCATGGCAACATTTAATGCCATTCAAACTACCAAAGATGCTCTCAAGTCCAGATGTCAAACAGCCATCCAGATGTTCAAGAGAGAAAATGTGAAGCTTTCCACGGTGGACAAGGCCCTCTGTAAGAACATCCGCACTGCAGGCACAAAAGACAAGACACGCAGAAAACAGGCCCTGTTGAAGAAGAAAGAGAGGCAGGAAGAGTTTGGGTGCCCCTTCGGAGAAGGACAGGCATGTGAGGCAAATAGCTGCTCAAAAGCGGAAAAAAGCCCTCGAACTACTGGTACAGGCAAAGAAGGCAAAAAAGTAGTATGTACTTTTAAATATTGATCTCTTCATTCAATAGTAGTATAGAGTCTAGTACAGAGACTTTCTCATACGTTTTCTAAATGTTCAACAGGGAACTGCTGCTAACAAATTGTTTCTATTTTCCCTTTAGAAATCATCTCGATGAAAAAGGAAGGTGTGCCGCAAGAAGTGTCAGAGTCACTGTCTTCTGCCTTTCTCTTTACTTTTACCTTTACAGAATAGTAAAACTGTCTTTACCCTTGAAATGAGAACTACGTGTGAGGAAGTGAATGTTACCGAGACATTTTGACCCAGACAGAGGGAAATTATTATTGTGTTGCTGCAAGCTGTGAAGGGCACAGTAGCATCGGTCACATTTCAGTCCCAATCCAACATGTGCAAGGCCTGTTTTTCTATTATTTCATGAAGCAACGATTCAACAAGTATGATTGTGCAGTCACGTTAATGCTGATTCCTCTCAGAGAGGACATGGCACTCTTTCAAAGTAGAGCACAAGCAGTAAAGTGTGCTGCTGATGTTCTCTGTAAAATTGGCTAAATTAGACAATTATAGTGTTGAAAAAAGGCTACCGGTAACTGAGTTTACACCGTCCACTGATGTGTGTTCATGATATTTTCTGCAACACATTGAATTATTCCTCCTGACACACTCATTGCAAGACCACTTTGTCTTCTCACTCTTAATATTGTTGTGTTTCAGTGCAGAGGTTTAAAATGCTCCCCTTTCTTAAATGAAAAAGTGAATTCTTGGCAGAAAGAAGAATTTCCCTTTCTGTTTGTGGCGCTAAAAAAGTTAGCACCTGTGATATGACTCAACTCTATAGTTGCAAATTGTGTTAGATAGTGGTACGGCTCTACAAAATAAATGCATTGTTATATTACAAATGGAAATTCTGTGTTTTTCTTATTATTACCACTGCTTGTTTTGTTGTTCTGATTGCTAAAATTGCCTGTAAATCCCCATTTTAAAGCTGATAATTCAAAAAAATCTTCCGGGGAAGCTGACCCCCGGACCCCCCTAGGGGGTTCGAACCTTGTCACCTTTTTTATCCATGATGAGTTTGCACCCCTGCATGAGAAGCCGGATCTTCCTTCCAGCATCTCCTCCTCTATTGTGGAAGACCTTCAGTAGGTTAGGCGAGTATCTGTCAAGCTCTGCCAGGAACTTGGCTTGGAGTGGCAAAGTTGTGATTCGCATGAATTCTGCATTTATCTGAGACAAACAATGAAATAAACGTCATGTTCTTCAAGTATACTTGCACAAAACAGTGTGAGCAAGCTCTACATCAGCAGAGCAATATTAATATCAAAATATCATTATTAACAATACTCACTTCACTCACTGTAAACAATGCAGGCCACTTGTTTACAAGTTCAGCCACCACAGGAGCATCCTGGACAACCTCTTGGCGTCTGTAGGCGAAGGTCTTCTGCATATTCTTTTTGACTACAGCGTCGTTGTTTCTCTTTTTCACCTCGGTCAGGAGCAATACCCTTTCTTTCTCAAGACTGTCTCTTGTTTCACCACTAGGGAGTGATGGGAGGAAGTTAACTTCTGCCTTTCTTGGCTTTTTGATATTTGCAGCTGCTTGTTCTTGTCCTTTGCGCTTGTTCATGAGAGAGTTTACACTGACCTCAGGGTGTCCAATCTTGTTTAGTTTTGTGCGGAAATTGGCAACCTTTGTTTTTAGATACTGCTTCCATCCCTCATGGCCAGCACGAGTTCCTCTCTCCTTCAAGCATGGATGGGTATGCACCAGGACTGTAGCAGCTCTTCGATTTGGGAATCACTGGGATATGCTGTGTATTTGAATATTTCTTCAGCCATGCCTTCAAGGATATCCATTCTCAGTTTAGGTGAAGGGGTAAGAAGAGTGCCATTTGCTCCAAAATCAGCAGTTGCTCTTTGGAGCTGAAATTCAGCAAAATATGAAAAGCGGGGAACAAAGAAGATTGGTGGCCAGGAGGAGGTTCTTGTCTCTGGAGCTGGATCTAGAATGACAGTGTCTCCACTGTCAAATAAGTGCTGAGAAGACAAGCCGTCTTCGGCATTTACACAGGTCAGCTCTAGGATCACAGAGCTGTTGCATGTCATGGGTGAAGTTATTGGTGTGCTGGTGCTGCAAGGTAGTGATGTCTCTGTTATGCTGGAGCTAGTTTCTTCACATGAAACAAATACCACTTTTACAGTAGCCTTGTCTTCAATGTCACTGATTGACTCAAGATTAAAATACTCATTTCCAAAGTCGAGATCCTTGTATTGGAGCCTGAACTGTTGTTCAAGTCCAAAATAAGTCTTTATCTCAAGGACAAGTTGATCCACAGATGATGGCATTCCTGACTTGAGGGTAAGTTTTCTCGCGTCATCTACACCAAGAACAACTCGCAGGTGGACAGGACATGACATCTTTCCCCTCAATGTATTCTAGGAAACAAATACAGGGAAACAAAGTTAGGACAAGTACTAAACCATCACTAAATATTAACTTGTAACATTTACGTAATTAATTGTTATTTTATGCTTGTGTTGTGCTTACACAGGGATAGCTGTAATGGCATGGAATAGTGGTTGTTACTTCTTTATATGCGCATGTGCTCATGTTTTACGCTTACATGTCGTGTTTTTGTATGCTTTCTAATGTTTTCTCAAATGCAATCATTCTGCTAGAGACTGCAGGTGAAATTTGGCACATATGGCTAAATCTGGCACCTTTACATGATGGACGTTGTTCATGTTAATGTGCATTGTCCCTTTTAAATAAAGACATATCAACAGAATATTCAGCTTTCATTCACAGCTGTTTAAGTCACATTCAGACTAACCTTAAACAATGATATGCCTTTTCAGGGTAACCATTCGCCTTACACCGACAGTGTAGTCACAGAGTGGATAAGCATCGAGCAGGTGTTCAGCATCAACGACGGCAACCTCTCTATTCGGAGATATGGTCAACTCATACGCTCTGAAGTGCTCGTGATACCATGCACACAATACCCTTACAACAAAGCTCACACTGTTTTCAACAATGCATATTTGAATTATTTCAGCAAAATCAGGCAGACCACCAGTTGAGCCATAAGGAATGAGCATGCCAACTCTGTAGGAGATTCCTTTAAGGGTTGCGTGCTTTGCAAAATACCTCGTTAATAGTGGGGTATTTTTGCCTGAGGTGTAACACTACTTCCTGGTTCAGTACATCCACAGGAAGCATGGAAACATTTGAAACTTCCAATGTGGATTTAAGGTGGATGCAGTGATATGATATGCAATCATTTGCTGATGTTTGAATGCCAATGTGAGTGGTACATTCCTGAAGCAATTTGTGTGACGAGCAACTTGCTTGAAGAAACTGTGCTTTGCCTCAAACCTCATGGTCCATTGCCCAACTAAAGGTCCAAAACGTTCAATCATTTGAGGATAATGTTCAATATAGTGATGTTTTGGTAACAGTTTTGTAGGGAAAAGCTCCAAAAATCTATCTCTGTGTTCTACGATTTTACAGTCCAGGTAGGCAATAGTTTCTTGATTATGAAGAGGGGCGACAGAGAGTTCAACGATTTCTTTTAAATCAAGCAAAACATGCCAAGCAGGCTCTGCCTCTGGTATCAAGTCTCCAATTATAAATGGCAACAACCTCAACAGATTCCAATTTTCGTGGGCGTTTCCTCCAATGGTCTTGGAAGCGGCAAAAGTGCGCTATATGGATGAGGTTTGTTAGTTCTGTCCCCCCACTTGTATGGAAAGCTCAGGATAAGCCCATTTAAAGTGTTAAGAGATAGATATTTCTTGGAAATAAACAAACCAATGCAAAGGGCAATCTCAACTGGAACAACACCCTCAAATAAGTCGTGTGCAATGTCAGGAGGGTAGCCCCGAGTAACGTGAAAATAAGATAATCTTTTTGTAAAAACACACTCTCTCTTTACCCCACAACAGATGGTGGCATTCTCTCTTGCAAATGTAATGTGCGTGTGATGCAAGTCTTTTGTACGATTTTCAAAATAACCTGACTGAACCGTTTTAGTCTGGATGTCTGCTCTTGTACCTGTACAAAATCTGCAGAAGTAGACACCAGAAAAGCTTTCAATGAACCCTGCTATCCCGTGGGCTCCTAGGTTGTCTGCAATGACCGACTGGACAGTGCCTTTCACAGACGCTCCAAGACCTGAAATAAAAACACCATGTGTCTCTAGAATGACCAAGTCTTGTAAAAGGGGATCTAAAATGTGTTCATATCCGTACTCTTTCACATCAATAGTCTTGCATAATACAGCTAAGTAGATGGAAGAAAGAGCTGAGTGAGATCCAGGTGGTAAATTATTCAAAATCCAATACACACCACAAAGTTTATGAGTTTTTCTGGACGTACCTATGGGGTTGCACACCTCAAAGTCATCAACATATAGTGATAATGATCATTTCAAATCCTCCCCAGTAAAAAGGCCATTTTCTTTTGAGTAACTTCCATCCCTTATCGACTTATACTGCCCTAAACACTGTACTTTTCTGTGTCTCGTGTGTGTGAATTACACTTTTTAGTATGTCACTGTTACTTAACAGATGCTGCAAAGAACGCAATATAGGAATATACTGATATGTTCTTTTACTCTTAGGATCAAGGATGTACTCAACTGGATTTACCACACTGAAATATTCTTTGTAATACTTTTTCTTTTGAAAGATGTAGCGAGGGGGCCGTCTTTTGCAAAGGCTTTGGTCAAGGGATTAGATTTACACACTTCTTGAGCAAGCTCTTTGACAATGGACTCATCAATTTCAACACAGTGGTTTTTAAAAATGTCCGATAGGCCGTTAAAGGTTATCGGAACAGATGAGAAGCTTAACAAAAAGTGGAGTTCCTGCAGTAATTCGTCAATTGCTGTTGCCGGGACAAACAAAATGTGTGTCAAAACAACCATGTGCATCTATACAAGTATCAGATTCTACATCTGCATCTGCAGCACCATCAATAACAGAATTGTCAGATTCAATTAATCCAACAACTACAGTAACAACCTCAGCTTTGAAATCACTTAAAATATGGGGATTATGTTTCCTGTATTTATGAGTATGAAATGTATTGTAGATGTTAGTTTTAAAAACACAATCTTTAAACATGCATGTTACAGTTTAATTTCTCCGTAGATGTTCATTTACATGACTGAAATAAGCTTGTTCATTTGAAAGCTCAGGACAAGCACACAACTGACATGAAAATGTAGACAACTCAGATGGCTTTGGGGATGTTTGGGTTTTATGACTACGGTATATATGACTCAAAAGACTGTTCCACAATCTAAATGTGCAGGGGCAATTAGTGTATGGGCAAGGATGCCGGAACCTGTTCCCATGATGTTTTAATTTGCCATGTTTAAGCAGCTCGTATCTACTTGCTACAGACTTTCCACACACCTTACATTGCCACACGCCCATTCACATATTACACCTAAAAAAAAATAAAAAAAGACAAGTTTCAAAAATCTCTCAATGCTATCAAGTATAAGAAATGAAATGATTGCATCACGTTCAAATTACTTACCTATATAGAGAGGTTGCCCATCCAATGTTGATTTAGCTCCTAGATCTATAACAAAAATAGCACAAGGTTAGTTTCCAAAGGTGAGGAATAAGCTATTCCTTGGCATTGTAGAACAATGCAGCAAACTAGCCAGATATTGAAATATTATGTAAATAAATAAGGCCTCTGATGGATTTCTGTGATGCAGAGCAGCAGCTTGATTTAAAAATGATGCTACTTGGTAGAGAATGTCGGTTTTTAATCACTAATTAGTATTATGTCATATTTGATTATTCACACAACGGAGGACAACAAAATGACAAACATCAATAAATCAATCAAATAATCACTAAATAAATAAATGCTAAAATGAATGCTCAAATACTATAAGAGAAAATAGGGAAATAATTAATAGTATAAATAATTGCAGGAGTAAATAAATACTTGAGAGAATGAAGAAAAATTGGAAGAAAAATAACATTGAAATAAATAGTAAATTAATGTATACAAAGAGTAAAATAAAGCATAAATACATAAGTAATTCATGAATATATACATAAATCAAGTACATAAATGCATGAATAGAAGTTGGTAAATGAAGAGGGCTCCAATATGTCTTACATTTATTTATTTTCATCCATGTATTTATGCATTTCTTTTTTCTTTCCTATATCTCTACTCCTTTCTGTCTGGCTCGAGCTACAGCTATAGCTAAGCCTTATGTCATGGACTAACGAAGAGTAGAGTTGATATAAGAAAGTATTAGAGTGTTAGCTAAAAATACGGCACGAAAGGAACTCCAATGTAACTTGAATTAAAACTGCGGTCACAGATGTGCGCAGTGATGAGCGGGCCCTCGCGTCCGTGCGCCTGTCGGGAGGGCGGCCGGTCGTCCCGGCGTCAAGCAGACGCGCGCGAGTCCTCCAAAATGAGCCGTTTGTCATTTCTCTCATTTTCGCGTCCCAGGCTCCCAGGTCCTCCGGCAGCGACCCGGAAACGGATGTCGGCGCGCCGTCTGGAAGGAAAACAAATTTCTCTAAAGGCTGTCGAGGATGGATTATCGAGGAGGCTGTCTGGAGGAGCCGTAACCGAGGATACACTGATTTAGAGGAGAGAGGAGAGAGGAGAGAGGAGAGAGGAGAGAGGAGAGAGGAGAGAGGAGAGAGGAGAGAGGAGAGCTCTGGAGGAGCTATAACCGAGGGTACACTGATGTATCCTCCGGAGTCGATTTCAGCCAACAGTGATGTTTAAAAGAGGCGTGACGCATGGCTGGACTTATGTCAAGGAAGCAAAGCTCTGCAAACTGTTCCCGTTGTGATTATAAGTTATTTAAGAGGATCAAATGTGCATCAGACTTTCTGCCCTTTACCGTTTGTTTACTCACTAATCACATCTCGCCTGGATGTTAGGCTATTTTTTTTTTCAATCCAACTGCTTTCATTCAGACGCGATGTTTACAGTGAGAACAGCAATAACATATGTAACAGGCCTACATTGCACACTTTATTTGTATGCTTTAGTAGATATCTACAAGTAAAGAGTAGATATTATTCATGAAACCATATAGTGTTCACATAATAAAATATACAAGGGCTGTAGCCTGATATACATGATATGCTTTAGGAGCTGTATGTGTGTGTTGTACAGTGAGTAGGTGTCTGTTGTAATTTAATTTGCCGCCAGCAGAGGCGGTGTGTGTGGGTTAGGGCTAACCCTAACCCTAAACCCTAACCCTAACCAGTTATGAGCATTTCTTTGTAAGCCCCGACTTTTTGCAAACAGGTTTAGATTAATGATGGCCATATTTATCGACTGAACATGCTCATTTTCTACGGTAATGTGTCTGACCCTCCACCGATGCTGTATACTAAGTGTGGCGTTGAAAAACAAAAAATGGAAATTTAAGGTAATATTTTACTGTTTTTAACATTATGCTAATTAAAAAAAAATGAAGTAGGCGGAGCTTAGGGGTTCATGGAGATAATATGTAGAGTAGGTACACCCGAATAAGTGTGCAAAATTTCAGGTCATTCGGAGTTAACGGTGCGACTTTGTAAATGTTTCCATAATGGAAATGTAGTAGTTTGGATTAATGTATTTGTCAAAAATTGTACATTCTCCGTTAGCTTACGAGCTCCCCGTTCGAGCAAATGACTATTCCTTTGCAATGTAGCATCACATTGGATATGCGCTTAAGTTGTCCTAGATTGGAATTTTTCCGATCATTTCCCTATGAGGAATTATGAAGAATGTGCTTAAAATGCATGAAAAACGCACATTTTCAAATGGCCGACTTTCTGGGGGGGGGGCTAATGAAAGCCAATTTGAAATATGTCCGCAATCATAAGAGCAAAGTGTCTACAGCGTTTCGTGAATATCGGAAAAACTATATGCGAGTAGTTTGGAGTCATTTGTGACATGTAAATGGTCAAAAATGGAAAATTCTCCGTTGGCTTACGAGCTCCTCGTTTGAGCGATCGACTATTCCTTCGCAATTTAGCATCACATTGGATATGGGCTGAACTTGTCCTGGACTGGAATTTTTCCGATCATTTCCCTAGGAGGAGTTCGCAAGAATGTGCTTAAAATGCATGAAAAACGCACATTTTTCAAAATGGCCGACTTTCTCGGGGGCGGGGCTAATGGAAGCTAATTAGAAATATGTCCGCAATTCCATGAGGAATGTCTGTGCCAAAATTCGTGAAGTTCTGAGAAACTATATGTGACTACCACACAATAGGGGGCGCTAGTGAGCAGTTTTTTTGAAAAATTACGTTTTTTTTTTACATTGTCGAAAAGGTCGTGGTCTCTGACGTGTGTCCCAAGCTCATTTTATGCTATCGCAATTTAAAAAAAATGTATAGGCCACGCCCACATTCTGCATTTGTTGCGACACTTTAAATCTCAGTTCGTAGTCACCCCGAGAGTATGCGTAAAATAAAATAAAAAGATATCCGTTCTTGAGTTATAAATTGGTGGTGTTTTTGGCGCCCCCTATAGTCCAAAATGAAAATGCTTTGGTGTGCCTATTCCCAAGACGACTGAACCTATCCACCAAAATCTGTGATATATGGATACATTGTTGATGAGTTATGAGCATTTATTTCTAAGCCCCGCATTTTGCTAGTACGTTTTGATTCATGGCGGCAATATTTATCGTGTTAACATGCTCATTTTCTACGTTAATGTGTATGACCCTCCGCCGATGCTGTATACGAAGTTTGGTGTTCAAAAACTGAAAATTGAAATTTAAGTGAATATTTCACTGTTTTGAACATTATGCTAATTAAAAAAAAAAAGTAGGCGGAGCTTAGGGTCCAAGAGGATTATTTGTAGAACAGGTCCACCCGGATATGTGTGCAAAATTTCAGGTCATTCGGAGTTACGGTGCGACTTTGTAAATTTATTCCGAAATGGGTTTTGATAGGTGGCGCTAGCGAGCACTTGGAATATTTAACCCATTGACTCCAGAATGTTGAATTTTTCACCGGTCCTGGCGTCCGTGCAAAATTATACAACTTTGTGAGCATCCTAAAGCCCTCAAAAACAGGAAACGCCAGCACTATAATAATAATAATAATTCCTCCAATAACAATAGGTTCCTCGCACTTCGTGCTAGGACGCCGTTGGGTTCTAGCGCTACGTGCTCGGGCCCTAATTACTAACTCTCACAAATTCCCGTGTGTGTCTGTGCTGCGATCACCGCATTGAGGCAGACCGGAAGTACTAGCGAACGACAATGTGGCTAAGGCTAAGCTACTACTGTAATTATTGACGCAACCTAAGCGACAGAAACATACATAGCCCTCCTAATAGGGCATTCGGGCTTATGTTTGGAGGGCAACAAAGCACAAAAGGTGCTGCTGGCTCTGGTTCATGGTTAGTACAAGCAGCACCCAACTAGCTAGGCCTCGTTTCGCTAGCTAGCCAGCCAGCATTGTGAAGCGCGAACCTAACTGCATGACGAATATACACATGCAGACAATTCTATCGTCTATGTATAGCATAAACACGTTAAAATAACTTTTCATCTTCAATAACGTATGGTTAAGCAGCGGAATATTAAACAATTAGACTTACCTAAAGTCCGTCAATCGACGGTGTAGGTTGAAACGCCATGTCTTTTTCTTCTTTTTCTTTGTTTAATGGCGGGTAGCACCAAGTCTACGTCCAGTGTGAACAGTCAACGTCAGTAACGTCATGCTTTGCGCATGCGCGTTACCTCCCTTCAGGGTCTGCCTTCCCTTTATGGGATTTAAAGAGCAACTTGCAGGTTAGAGACACCAGTGAATAAATGTGTAGGAAAATGATGTATACACTAGATTTTCCAAAAAATATACATAAATATACACTACAGTGACATCTGGCGTCGTTTTTGTAAGAAATTTTTACTTCCGCATAAAAAAAGCCTCCCCATGTGACCTCCCACGTGTGACGTCACATGGGGGAGAGCGGCCGGTCTAACGTAGTAATAAACATGGATCACAATGCTAGTTTTGACACAGAAGAGGTTGAAAATAAATATTTGAATGCATATGACGGACCACAACCATATAATTATGATAATTATTTTCCTGTGAGGGAAACTGGACTCGATGTCCTGACACGCTGGAGTTTGTGCAACCTGCACAAACTCCAGCTCACCATGATTAAAAATTGTGAAATGCAATGTAAAATTACCGAAAAAATACCAGCTCACTAAATCACAACCGCTCAAACCAACTACAAACTACTACCGCGGATTGGGCAGAGAAGGAGTCCGAGAAAGTTGCTCCCCCATGTGACGTAATATGACGCGTTTGACGTATGACGTTAAAAAAAAGCAGTTTTTAGTAGCAGAGCTCAAAACGGCTCCTTTCCCCTCTGAATTATTGCCCTTATGTCTCGTAAAACATATCAAATCCTGCATTAACTTTTTTAATTGTAATTTTCAGGCAAGGTTAAGCATAAATCTAGTAAAAAAAAAAACCTGCAAGTTGCTCTTTAATAGAATAAACTGTACTAATTGTCTTACATTCAGTTTATATTCAACATATTCACGTTGTGTTCAATTGCTTGAACAAATCCACTTTATCTTTGACAGATTTCAGTTATATTATATCTGAAAATATTGCTTCATATTTATGTGGACCAAGAATCAGTTTTTTGAGTGTACATTAACTTTCAAAGCGCCGGACCTTTTTAAGTGCTGCTTTATTGGTTTCAAATAAATTATTGGCCAGGAACAGACACATTCTTAACATTAGTGCATTTCGGGTCTATCTTTGCCAAGGTTGCCACCTTACTGTAGGTACAATGTTATAATTGAATGGTTTAGCTATCATTTCTTTCAAGCCATTTTCTTTACATTTCTATGCGTAATCACACCATTCAAAGTCATGCTGCATTTGCTAATACCAGTTCCTGGTTGTAATCTTGAAGGAAAGACAACATTCTGTGATTAAAAGCCTATACCTTCAGTAGGCATAGGATTAATAGCAGACAAACTGTAGCGTACTAGACAAGTACTCAGTTAGTATAGATCGGACTGTGTCTGGCTCTGGGACAAGTCCAAAGAATCCCTTAAAGGGGACCTATCATGCTATATTTAAATAATATATAAGGTATATATATATATATATATAAGGTATATTAATACGTTTTAATTTTCAAAATACGAAACAGATCATGCATTTTAGCCATGCCTCATTTTGCCTCACTCCAGCTCTGTCTTTGCAAGGTCTGATTCAGCTGACCACGCCCCCATGCGGAAGAGGGGGGCGTGACACGGCCCCGGCACGAGCGTCATGTTATCATGCTTGCTGTGATTACGAGTGGAGAGTCAACATGTTTTCTCAGAGCAATGCATGTGTTCAAGCATATTACCAATTTGATCCAGAATCTGACCCTGAAGAAGCGGAGGTTTTGGTGGAGGTGCAAACATCTCGGTTGCAGCAGGACGTTTCTGAATGGTTAGTTGACAAGCTGTTGTCCATATTTATTTTACGCTAACTCTTTGTTACGATGCTTGCTACTTATTCCGTTTTGGCTAATTAGCAAGAATGTTATGTGTACAGTTTGTAACAGAGTTTGTAACGCAAAACAGCAGTACATATATATATATTTATAGGGAGACATTCATCTTTTCAACATATATACAATGGCCTCATTGCGTTTATTAATAGTTTACCTATTAACCTTTTCTTCCAACATCGTGCAACAACTGTTACTGTTGGAAAGTTCAATAACTTAGGGTCATAAAAAGTATAACTCCAGATGGTTAAACACCTCAGTTGTCATCAATGTGTGTAGTTTCATGTGTTTTTAAAAGCTCAGTTATTGACTTCTTTCTACAGGTGTACATGTGCAAATCGCGCTGCAATGCCGTCTGAACCAGAGAATGTGTGCTGCATGGAGATACCACAGGTAACATTTTTGATAGCTTCACTAAGTTGTCTGTTTAGAGAATACATTTTTCACATGTCATTCAATATGTTTATCACACTAGGTGTCAAGACGGATGCAGGAACTTGAGGAGTCTGTGCGTTGTATGGTGGACCATCCTGGATTGGAGCCTGTCTGCCTAAATGTGTTCTCCCTGCAGAATGCATGTCATATATACAGAGCTGAATATGGGAGGCTACAGATGAGGCAAATACAGCAGTGAGTGGTTTGTTGTTTATTTTTTTGTATTACTGAATTTGTAAAACATATGCTAATATTGTTCATGAAAATAAATACTGATGTATATGGTTTTATGCAATCTTTCATTTCATTCTGTCATTGTACATGGCGTTACTATTATGTTATATACTACACAGCAATGGCATAACACACCCATGTGTACGACAAAAAAAGTCCACACATGCTTTTGAAATCAGCATATACTTTACCCATCCAAACATGAATAATCACGACACATTTGATATAAACTGTCGGAGCTTTATTCCAAATCAAAGGTTCTTTGAACCCATAAAAAAAAGGTAAATGTACTTGTATTTACATAAATGACATAATTATTACAGGCGTCACAGGTATCTAGCCTACAGAAGCTTTGTGAGCTGGTGCTGGGGCTTCCTTGGACGCTCGATCCGAGTAGTAATTCCGGCCTGCGTTGTCGTCAGGATTCGAAGGGGGTTTCCTGATCCTCAAAACAAGTATGTTGGGTTCAGACAGCTGTCAAATTGAACCGTGAGGCATAACCGGCGATGACCTCCTCCCTGTCAGGTCGCTCATATTGGGTACACAGGTCCTCTGGGATGGGAATCTTCAGAAGCTCCTGTGTGAATGGGGCAGGGTCCTCAAAGACTTGCTCGAAGATGAGGTCCATCAAGTTGGCCACGTAGCCTGTGCAATGTTAAAAAAAGCAAAAGAATATTGGTTTAGATTTTTAGCCTGGACAGCTGTAACATAATTGTATTTGACATTAAAACAAAAAAATAAGATAAAACAAATAGACTTTACTAAAATTACAAGCACTCAAATTCAAAGCTACAACATCAGATTGTCAAGATGTATCCAAAGAACATTTTTGAAAACGTGCTTCTAACCTGTACTTCGACGTGAACTTTGAAGAGTGCTCCAGGAGAGCTGTGTACGAACAGTACGCTGGTTCGGTGGGTCAGTCTGACATGCAGAATCCATCATCAAAGGTTTTCCGGTGTTAGTATGTGAGGTGCTGGCCTGTAAAGAAGAAAACATAGTTAGAACAAAATCATCTCAACTTAGTATTCAGGATGAGAAAATACTATTTGCATAATTATAGTCTGAAATCCCAAAAGATGGGGGCTAAAACTGCTAGCCACTAATTAGCCTGTTGCTGGAGGTAAGGCCCCGTTAACAACAAACTAACGGGGCGTTAGCTCCGTTTTACTCGTGGTGTGTCTACCCCCTGGCACACATACACACACTGTTGTATCCTAACAATCGTGCACACACACCCATTTATATTCATGTGCGCAAACAAGTAAACACACAAAAGCTTGTACATATAACGCTGCAAAAAACGGCATGTCTCATTAGCGTAGCGTAGCTTACAGATCGATGAAATCTGATCATTCTTACAGACTACAACCACAAAAGCTTGTACATATAACGCTGCAAAAAACGACACTTAGCTACAGAAGATTACGTTTGTTATTATTACTTACTCAATAGGATTTTAGAGGATAAAAAATACTAATAAATAGGAGAAAAATACTTGTGTTATCCTATAGCGTAGCTTTACAGCCTTCACACAAATCGCCATTACGGCAGTAGCCCTATGTCTGAACATGTTAGCAATTGCCTGGTAATTAAAATAAAAGCAAAGACTGCGGAGCGTACAAAATAAAATAAAATGTTACAATAACATATAAACACCTACTAACCGATTACTGTTTTGGGTTTGAGGCTACATTTATACGGCGACGCTACATGCTACATGCTACAAGCTAGAGATAGCTTTATCAGGAAAAACACCGCTAAATAAAAACTTACAGCTTCAACATTGGATGTGGCCTCACTGGCCTGGTCCCGGATGGTGGGTATTGATCCCGGTTTTAGCCTTAGTTTGGAGGCAAATCCTTTGTTGACTTGATCGAAGTTCGTAAACGAGTCAGTGGTAAAATGTGTCGAACACACACGCAGAAATCTGCTGGAGTCTTCTGGCACATTTCCCTGGAAAATGAACTCCAGCCACAGATTCTTTGCTTTTTCCAGAGGCCGTGTCAGTACCATATCGGCTCGGGTACCATATCGGCTCGGGGTCATATCTGTCGGGTCATATCCGTCGCTTACCAATGACGTCACGCGATCACGCGTTCACGCGTTCGCACGCTGATTGGTGTAACTAGGGGCGCTGACTAGGGTATACCGCGGGTCTGATCAAAGACGAATGACAGTAGGTAGAGAGAGAGAAGGAGACGGTAAGAAGAATATAAGATATTTTCCCGCCACATGTAAAATAAAATATGTTCTTTTGTTCTGTTTAAATTAATTAAAGTTAATGCTTACAAGTGCCAGTATACAGTAGCCCTAATACTTACTTATTTCGTTTTGATTTTTATATTTGATTATGTTATACATTATCAAAAAATTATATATTATATATCAATACGATATACTTTTATATATTATATATTATCAAAAAGATAATTTTTCCATCTTGAAATAACGCAATATAATAGATTATTAAAAATAAGTATGTATTAAATGTGTATATATCGACATTTTTGCGCCATAGGTAAAGTACAATATTTTTTTTGTTCTTAACTTTGACAGAAATGGATAGTTATTATACAGAGATAAAGCACTATGTGCTCAGTGGTGGTTACCATGATCTCACCATCGCCGCTAAACATCCTGATGCAAGGAAGGCGGCAATTCGGAAGGCTTCAAAAAAATACCTGATCAAATGTAAGTAACAGTTAGAATAAGACCATGGTTAAGTCACGAACATACGTTTTTATTATGAGGTATAAACCCCCTGTACATGTGACATCATCATGATTTTGCTCATGTAGTGTAAGCACATATTCCTGCTACTTACTAGGCCTAACTGAAGTATTTTGTAGTTTTTTAGAACATTTAAATTATCCTTAATCTTTTATATTGTTTATATCTCATATAATATGTTTCCCTTTACTTTTAGGGATCATAAAGTATATATCTATCTATTTATCTAATGTGTTTTTTGGTGCAAAAGTGATCATACCTCTAATGGTTTATCATATTGCAATTCCAACATTTTCAGTAAATTGCAAGGACTCCACAGCTTGTTTCTCCTTTTTCTTTTCATTAGTATACACACTATTACTGTAGTTGTTACGTCTAAACCCTATTTGCAACTTGTCAAGGCCACTGGATTTCTTGAACAGCTTTTAGTCACAATTTCATCTCTACACACTTCTAAATTATTGTTTTTTTGTTCCTGATGTGCCAGCTGGAGAATTGTACTACACGTGCAAGGACAATGAGAGGTTGGTTGTGTGCACCAAGGACCAGGTTATCGATGTCCTGAAGGAGTGCCACGATAACCTGGGTTCCGGAGGTCATGCAGGGATAAGGCGCACCACCGAGAAGGTTTTGGCAACTTACCACTGGTCCACTATTCGGGAAGACGTGAAGAAATGGGTGGGAGTTTTTGACTGACTGATTATTGATCTACAGAAATGTGTTGTATGTGTACATTGAAACAGAGTGAGACAGTTTGAGCTTGTTCTTCTTCTGTCTGTCTGTGTCTGTGTATTCTCATGTTCCGATTAACCCAGCCAAATTTTCTTCTTTTGTGTCTATATCGACGCCGGGATCCGGAGTCGAGGCTGATCCTCTTGCTGTGGTACCACATCCTGGATCCTCTATCCTGAGTTCTGGATTAAGTCGTGGACCTCGGGTTGTGGCTGAACCTGTCTCTGCGGTCCTGCCTGGGTCTCGTCATGCTGCTAACATTCGGTCTACCTATGTTGTAAATGTATTATCTCTTCGATTTACACAAGGCATCTATTGCACGTCTGTCCGTCCTGGGAGAGGGATCCCTCCTCTGTTGCTCCCCAAGGTTTCTCCCATTTTTCCCTTTAAACTGTGGGTTTTCTCCGGAAGTTTTTCCTTGTACGATGTGAGGGTCTAAGGACAGAGGGTGTCGTTTTCTTCTCATACTGATATTCTGAACAAACTGTGCTGTTGTATTAGCTGTAAAATGTCTTTACTGTAGGGTATTTTTATTATTTGTGCAGCACTTTGGCTCGACCAAAAATCGTTTATAAATGTGCTATATAAATAAAACTTGATTTGATTGATTTGATTTGAAAGGGTGTGCGCCAAGCTTCCATATTAGGACTAATCATTTATCAAATGCTGCTTTCCATTTTTATGCAGATGATACTGTTATTTATTGTTCATCCTCTTCTATAGAGCAAAGTCTTGATTTCCTCCAGTCTGCCTTTGATGTTATTCCATCCCATTTATCTCAACTCAAGTTAGTATTAAATGCAGACAACTCCAAACTCATGATATTCTCAAATGGCAAAAACTTAACTTCTTTTCTCCCCAACATTTGTACTGTTCAAGGGACTGACATTGACATTGAAAGGGTCACTACATACACATATCTAGGTTTTATATTGATCAGAACTTATCTTTCAAGTCACACACTGAAAATGTTGTTTTAAAATTAGGTTTCTCCTTTCAGACAAGGAAACATTTGATCTCTGCAACGTTTTTACCAGTATTGGATTCTGGTGATCTGCTTTACATGAATGCCTCTGACCAGTGCCTAAAGAGTTTGGATACTGTGTACCATTGTGCATTACGTTTTATATATATATATATATATATGTGAGTTTGGAATAAATATGCACTTTATGAAAATTATTAGTTGGTTACTGTTAGTAAAAAACAGTAAGGTTAATACTGGATGTTTGTTACACTTGGATATGTTTTCTGTAATACTTGTAACATAATTATTCTCCAGTTTATGCATTTCAGTGACTTGCAGTTAATGCTCGACATGACAGTTTAAAGGGCTACTATGCTACTTTCAAGTTTTTAGAAGAGTAGTATTTAATACTGTGGAAAAATGTTTTTAAGGTACAATAAATGTCTACTGAATGTGAAATTCAAGTGAAATATGTGTTTATCACAGAAAAGGGTAACTGACAGTGAATGTATGTTAGTGGAACTGTGTCAGGAAAGCGAAGTGTTAATGAAGAACTGAAATGCATAGAAGAGAAAGTTAATATACATGATTTTATTGTGCAATAAAACAATCAGAGAAGCGATCTGCAAGGTGCTTAATACAGGTATCATCACTGGTCATATCGGGGACCTGTTACTATAGTTGAGATGTGAAGGGGGTTATGTTTTTTGTCTGTGTTCTGGGTTCCTGCAGTTTTTTGAACAGACAGTACACACGTTCAGAGGATGAAGCTGTTAACGTGCTGCTAACATAAACTGGCTGTAGCCCACAAACTGAAGCAGAATGATCAAGTTAAATAATAACAAGCTCCAGTGTTAGAATTCCATAATTCCATACTCGTAAATAAAATGACATGCAAATAACATTTTCTTGGCTGTGGACTTAGAAAAATTGCCAATTTAGAAATACAAAACGATGTAGGTTAGAGTTATCCTAAAAATAAGCTCATATTTGAATTCCCCATAAAAAAACACATCATGTAGACAAATTGCCAATTTAGAAATACAAAACAATGTAGGTTAGAGTTATCCTAAAAATAAGCTCTATTTGAATTCCCCATAAAAAACACATCATTTAGACACCCCCATGTTAGGATTTCCTTCAGATTCATGTTAGCACCTGAGTATGACCCGCCCTGGTGTATGATCAAATTTGATTTCTAATTTTAAATAAAAGGAAAGAAATTCACAGTTATTGTCAAACAGGAGTTAAATCAATTTCTCGCTTATTCTAAGAATGTATTTCACCATATTCATATTTAAATGTTCGGGATTTAATTACGTTGTAATGTTTGAATGTTAAAAAATAACTAATCGACAGTGTAAACATAATTATGTAAATAACCCAATTTGTGTTATGTGAAAACGGAAAAGGATTTTACATTGTTTTTGTTACTTTCGTTGCAGTGTCTTAAATGTCTTAAACTTCCTGTTTGAAGTTGTTCCTATGGAAACAACATGACGGAGAAAAAAGTAATATCTTCTACATATAATAACGGACAAAGTAAAGAATGAAGTGTAGGCTATGTTTAAATGTTCGGAATTTGACCGTGTATGGTGGCCCTCTTGAGTTGCCGTACTACAGCCAATGTGTGACGGATATGACCCGACGGATGTGACCCCGAGCCGATATGGTACCCGAGCCGATATGGTACTGACACCGGCAGTGCATGCAGTATTTTGTCCTTGTCACGATTATTGCAGCCAACAACAGCGCAATATCTATCTCTATTAGACATCCTGGCAAGAGCAGGCAAAACCACAGATGTGACTGGGGAAATGTAGCCTGCCGACAGCCTATATGCGAATTACAGGTTGGGCAATGACCGTGGCCGTGGCCCAACCTCTCATTCCCCTGATTGGTGGAGAGTTGACCAATCAGGCGGAGTGCACCTTAGTGGGGCTGATATGTAACAAAAATTGCTCGAGATGTTCACATCCGGCACAAAGTTTGAAATTTTGCGTATTTTGACATGCTGAGTTCAAAAATTGGCGGATCCAAGAGGTCTGACCAATGGACCGGCCACCATCTTGAATTCCAATATGGCCGCCATGACGAAACATTGAACATTACTATCTTGGGTTCCAAGTGACCTATGGCCCTGAAATTTTGTACACAGGTGCATTTTGAGATAATTAATTCAATAATGGAAAAATTTGAAATGTCTGACAAACCTTATGGCCGCCATTTTGAATTGCAATATGGCCGCCAAGACGAAATGTTGAAAATCCCTATCTTGGGTTCTAAATGACCTGTGGTGCTCAAATTGTGTACACAAGGGTATGTTGACATTCTGAGTTCAATAAGGCAATAATTTGAAATGTCTAACAAATGGTATGGCCGCCATTTTGAATTCCAATATGGCCGCAAAGACCAGATGTTGAAAATCCCGGGTTCTTTGCAAAAGCAATACCAATTCAATGGATCCCTAGTTGACGAATCATATAACAAGTCACAAGTAAATGACATAAGGCACTGGAATTTGAAACACAAGTACATTTTATTATGCTGAGTTCAACTGTTCAATAGTTCAAAAGAGCTCATTTCAAAGTATATTTCGTACCAGTTGGCAGCCGTAACATGCTGCAAGCTTTTTTCCATCCGTTTTACTTCTCCTACTGCTCATCTTGGAAGCATTGTCCAGAGCAGGAACATAGTTCTGTGCATGGTAGATTAGCAGCGGAACATTTGCAATTTCCAGCACACCTTTTTTTACACTTGCACTTGATCAGCTCTCGGCACCCTTTTGACGCCTCTGGCATTACTGTCCAAAATGGATGCCAGACATCATCTGCATTTTTAGCCCATCCCCAATCTGCAGGTGAAGGCAGCTGAGGGTTAGCAATTTGGGACTGTCCCCAGATGTGACCGGCCTGAAAGACTGCCCTCTTCACATGTTGACGCAGTGCCTCTTTTGTCGGTGGAATATTTTCCGATTGCCGATTTCCCTGAGCAAACAGCTGCTTGCGTGCTTCGTTCACTTTCTTCAGAGGGGAAGTTCTACTGTACAGAACAACGAAGAACCTCTCTATGTTGTCCATGTCATCATCTGTTACTTCCGCTGGTGCATGTGAGAGATGATTGAAGACCTCCCCCAAGTTTGGCATGGAATTCCATATGCTCCACACAGTCTTTTTGCCAATCCCACATATGGCAGAAACAGTATCGCATCCGGAAACAGTATGCAGGAATAGAAGCCCCCATGAGCGTTCAGGGCCAATGTGAGTCGCAATAGTGTGAGCAGCAATGTGCCTGAAATAGTTTCCATGTCCAAATGCCAACCACATTGCACAACCGTCCATAATGCTTGCCATTGCGATAGCCAACACAACCACATCCGTGTCTGTTGCATGAATGACGATACTTCTGTACCCCTGCTGATATGCATGCCAAGCATGTAGCATCATTCGTGAATCAGCCTCTTCATGCGTACATGGTTGAATTTGAAAACATCAGAAGGGGGCTTTGATTTAACCTCTTCTTCAAAGGTTGTAAGAAGTGTTTTTCCCTCTGGAATAGCCATCGTTTGCAGGGCATCAGCAAGGAAACTGAATAATGTCTTTTTGTTGGAATCTACACGAAGGAAGCTGCTCCAGTTTCGTGGCACGGATGTCTGTTCAGTCACATGGAGTGGTATGCCAGTGCCACGACCAAGCCTGGTGCCTTCTTTGAGACTGTCCGTTCTGTAGGTGTCCCACACCACATCAACACGCATCACAGTCCCCTCATTTAACTTTCGGGCAATGTACGGAAGGACCTGTTTCTGTGCATAGTCACCAAATGTCCTGATCACACTGTTGCACTTCTTAGGCTCCAAATGATGGACTAAGGCAGCCCCATCGAAAATACGAACTTCTCCTTTGGGCGCATCATGAGGACGTTGTGCTAAAGCTTCCAAACAGGGCAAAAGATCAGCCTTGCCGGTTGGTGGGCGCATTGTATTGATACCTTCAGCCAATGCAGGTGGCCACCCATGACACTCATGTTCAAAAAATTTGTTAAGATCACCATCTCTAGTTTGGCAAGAAATGTACATTCGTGAGAAGAGCTCCACATTACTTTTCATACGTGTAATCTTCGCCTCAGACTTTCCAGGTGTTTTCTTGGGCTTCGATTTGAACAGTGGCAGATTGTTCTTTGAAATGCTATCATAGAAATTGACAGAAGTATCCTTGATTCGCTGCCCCACAAATCCGTCAAATTGTGTTTTGCCAGTCCCCTCCATGGATCGCACTGTGGCTATCACTTCATCAGGCATGATGACCTTTGTGTCAAGCACATACAAGTCATTACTGTCTTCCGCAAACGGGTTTCCAAGTTTTTCAAATGAACTGATTGCATTATTGAGATCTGATGCAAAGGATTTCTGGACACTAGGCAATTGTTCGTGGTGGCGGACATCAGTTTGCCTCTGTCTTTGAAACTGGTCCTCAAACTCATTCAGGATTCTGGCTATTTCTGCACCAGCTACCATCCACCGGCGAAGAGCCCCTTCATTCTCAGTAATTCCAATGACTCCACCATCACCTTTCACTATAGCGTTCTGCTGTTCGTGTATCTGATCGTGTGCCATAGCAGAGAACTTGTGTGATGACTTCTGAGTGACAAAGTTCCCCTTGACAAATCCCCTGCTGGCGCCACTGATTACCGTACACTGTGCTATTAAAGCAATGAAAACATCGATGTTTGTCTTGGCGGCCATATTGGAATTTAAAATGGCGGCCATACCGTTTGTCAGACATTTTAAATTATTGCCTTATTGAACTCAGCATGTCAACATACCCTTGTGTACCAAATTTCAGCGCCACAGGTCATTTAGAACCCAAGATAGGGATTTTCAACATTTCGTCTTGGCGGCCATGTTGGAATTCAAGATGGCGGCCGGTCCATTGGTTAGATCTTTTGGATCCGCCAATTTTTGAAATCAGCGCCCCAAAATACCCCTGTATGCCAAATTTCACACTTTCTGCCGGAAATGAACATCTTTTTCACATATCAGCCCCACTACCTACATTACGTCAAAAAGGTGCAAATAAAAAATCCACCTGTATCAAATCCGTTGCAGCCCCGTTTTTAGAGATTTGGGTATGGAGGAAAAGAGAGAGGGTTGTGTTTTCTGACACTTTGTGAGTTCCCTGGAACACCGGGGACACATATGTATGTATAAAAGACATCACAAAGTGCATTTTGCATGATAGGTCCCCTTTAAGGCTCAGAGTTGGATGTCAAATATGCCAACAGGTTGCTTCTCCCAGCCCTCATTCGCTGAGAAAACTGCTTGGGCGTGTAGTGTTGTTCCAAGCTAGATAAAAAAAGTCAGGAGTCAGCCAAAAATAAACAACCAGCCATGTACTCAGCTATGTGTTCAGTAATGTTAGCTGTTAGCACACTTTCCATAACAGTCAAAACTGAAGCCCTTCTGGTCGGTTAAGAGTACTGCGGTGTCAACTGTCAATGTAACAGAAGTAGTGGCGGTTCTAGCTGATATGGTGCCCTGGGCCAGGCCTGGCGCCGTGGGAGGGCCAGGCCCTCCCATTTGACATTCCTGCCCTCCCCCAATAAACACGTTTTTTTTTTATTTATAAACATTTAAAAAATATATATATATATTTTTTTTTAATTACATTTAATTAAAGGGCCCATGTCATGGCAATTTCTACTCATCATAATTCCATTGTTGAGGTATACTAAAATAGATTTATACTGTGCAATTTTCCAAACTCACATTGGTTTCTCATACAGCATCTCTGTAAAGTATGTGTATTCACCGGTATTCACTCTCTGTCCTAAACGGCTTGTTGGAGCTCCTGCCCCCCCTCCCTGTGAGCCCAGTGTGCTCCGATTGGTCAGCTCGGCCACTCTGTTCTGATTAGTCAACCACCAGAGAGGCTCCGCCCATGTCTAACAGTGCTTTTTTCGGCTCTGAGCGGAACATCAACAATGATATGTTATAGGAGCAAATAATTCAGGGAAGAAAGGCTACTAAGTATTTCCATCAAACTTTATTTTTAGAAATGTACAAAATGAACATGTGTAAATATACATAATACACTGTATATCATCCATTCCTCCCCTTATAGGCGTTTTCGGCATCTTGCCTATCGCAGCTTTGTAAGCTGGTGCTGGGGCTTTTTAGGACGAGGCATCAGAGTGGTCATCCCGTCATGTGTTATCCGCCGGATACGCCAGGAGTTTCTTGATCTGGCTGGACGAAATCAAATGCAAATCACAAAATATTAGAGAAACTTAGTTGTTTTAGGTTCGTTAGCTTGCCAGCTAGATTAATATGCTAACCTACGTTTGCTAGTTGTTCAGTGTAATATGCTAACCTACTATGAACAACAGCTAGTGGTTCATATTAGGCTAGCAAGAACATGTTTACAATTGCAATCTTATACGGGTAGTCTGCTACGTTCGGTCATTCATTGTAGCTGGCATAAAAACAATGTTTTCCCTACCAAACTCATGTCTAGCTCTTGGTAGCCTTCTTTTTTAGCTCGGTAGCATACACGCTAGGAACGCCAACTATAATGTAATTAAGTTTCGCGACTGACCGTACGGTAAATCACCCGGAGTATACTGTCTATGAGTATTTTGTGTGTGAATGCAGACATTCTCCTGCTATGAGATACATGTAAACTTTACTGTCAAACTCAGTTTTTGTAAGTACATTTTACTTACTATTGTATAGTAGATTTTACTTAAGATTACATGTGCATCTTATTACAAATCTCCAGTAAAAAATATTTGGCTTTTCAGGTTGTTTTTACTTGCTATTCTTATCTTTCATTTAATAAATATGTAGGTAATATTTAAATATAATTATTAAGTATCATCAAATGCAATTCTTATTCAATAAAACTGTTTTACATTAAGGCTACTACAAAACATGAAACAGTAGACACTTTTAAACAACACTATTTTGCCCCCGCAGCGGGGCAGACAGACAACAGGAAGAAAACTCTGCTTCAGAAGTTTCGTTTGAAAGTTTTACTCAGAAACCACTGTACAACTGGACACACAAGAAAATGTACATTCATTTCAAGCATAGCAATCATTTAACATGTCATACATTTCCCGCGTGTGTTAAACATATAATAAACGATGCGTTAGCTTCATGCTAATCCCTATGGGAAATTACATTGAAAGGCTAGCGGTTAGCATACATTGTTGCAACTATGAATTCACAGCAATATTTCCACCATTTAACAATGTATCCCTCACACATACTCTTCATTAACAATGTTGAAACAACAGAGCATAGAAACACTTACAGGCATATGTTTTCTTAGACAACAATGCAGAGTAAAAACGTACGTCTGAATACAAGAGACGAGTTCTGCATAACTACGGCAACACTGAAAGTACAATACATAACTCAAAGCACTGTAATTACCATTTTTACCCACTAGGTGTCCTTTTGACCTAAACAACACAAACACATTTATTTTTGTTCTGTTGTCTGATACAAGCCATGATTAATCTACAGTTTACAATGATTTTAACAAATACTGCACATACATCCGTTAAATTAAACAAAGCAGGCACAGAAACACATTGATATACTGTCACTCAGAGGTCGAAGGAGTATCCGGCCCTTTTCTTACGTAAAAATATTCATACCACACTGTAAGAATACTCTATTACAAGTGAAAGTCTGGTAATGAAAATGTTACTTAAGTAAAAGTATAATTAGCTAAATGCTGTTTGAGTATTACATGTAAAAAGTACCCTGTAGTAATTGTAGTAACCCTTGAGAACGTAATAGCTCAAGGATTTCTAAAAATATTTAAAATGTTTTGTAAATTAAAAAACAGAACCTTATACTTGATAAACTCTATATAAGATAATGAAGCACAAAGTACAATATTTCCATTTGATTTGTAGTGGAGGATAAAGTGGAACGAAAAGAGCAATCCAAGTACCTCAACATTACACCACTGCTTATGCAAAAATGTGGACTTTCAAGAGAAATCTTGAGGAAATTAAGTTCAAGAAATATTTTGCAAACGGCAGAAGCGTATTTCAACTTTGGTGTGTTACTTAAGTTCATTGCATGGAGGATGTCCGTGAGCAGAAGGCAGGCGTTCACCAAACATTTACACTCATCAAGCACCGCCGATCCCTCGATGGAGATGGACACGTTGGGAGGTGTGGCGTCTTCTTTTGCTGAACTTCATGGGGGACATGGAGCTTCACGACACTCAGCATAGTCCTTTTTCCACGATATCTTTGCCTCCATTCTGTCAAAACATGTAAATCAGTGTTAACATACAGTACTGTAAACTTTTCTGTGAATTTACTAAGACTGATTGGGTTGAGTTAGCTATTTAATTTAGTGTTTAAGTAGCCATTGATTTTACATGTTCTTTTTAAGCAGAGGGGATGGGGTAAGCTTCAAAAGGCTTAATATCATATGCATTAGCTACAGTGTGGATATGGGTATTTATATTAACTCTTATTTGTTACGGTCAAAGTATGACTACAAGTAAGGAAGCTCAGTTTATTAAATGTTTGCTTTTTTCCAAACAGGAAGTAAACAATTCCTAATTAAATAATTGGGTTCTACAAGCTCAAACTATCAATTCTCCTGAAAAACACATTTTGAATCAGAATATTAAACATTGAAATTGAGTAAGTTTGAAAATATATATAAATATTATACAGTAAAATTAGATTCCAATGTACTTTATCTAAATGTTAACTTCAAAACTGGAGACTGAAGAGGTTTTTCACATACTGGCAAGATGTACTTACCTTTAGAGAATAGAGATATTCATGTACAAACAGAACAGCAGACACATTTTAACACAAATCAAGCAGAACATTTTCAAATCCTGCTGTTTTTTTGTTGGTGGTGACCACCAACAAAAAAACTCTTCTGAACTACTAGTGCCCCACTGCCACATGTTTTATTCAAAACTGTGAATTTCGCCAACTGTTAACCAATTTGAAGCAACTACTAAACCACTAAGTATTACATGTTGTGTGTGCCTCGTCCATGACAGGAGGCTAAATTAGCTAGCACACTAACTAGCTAAATTGCTAAGCTGAAACACTGACGTTAGCTAACATTTGTTTGATATCCACATTAAGCTGACAAGCTAACGGGGATACAGAGTTAATAAAGTACAAAAATATACTTACATGATTCAAAATCCACGAGTATTCATATTAGATGAGGGTCCATGCTTTCTTCTCTTCAACTGGAACCGTCTGCTTTTTTTCAAATGTCTGTACTGTGCGCAAACTCCTCTGACGTCATCGGGGGCGTCGCCCGCCTTTACTCACATTGCCCAGGTACATTTTACTAGCTTTTCACAGGTTGTAGGTCAACACATTACTTTAGTTAACATTTACTTGGTGCTATGATTTAAATGTACTTATCAAAATGAAGATACAAAATTACTTGCAAATTCAAGTAACACATGAAATAAAAGGAGAGATTTTGACTAAAAGAAAATTATTAGTAATTTCTTGTATAATTTAAACACATAATCATAGTATTATTCACGCAATGCTGTTGGCCTTGCTGTTTGATTGGATATATATTGTGCCGCAGGCCCGCAGCACATGATGGTTTTGTGTGCCCTCCCATGAAAATCATATGCCCTCCCTTTAGATTTGTTCTGGCGCCGGGTCTGCCCTGGTCGGTGCACCTTTCGTCGCCCCCCCCCCCTAGCTATAGAATGAAAATACTAAATTGCACACATTTTTCAACACACAAACCGAACAGAACACATGTTAAATAACTTATTTACATATCTCACAAAAGATGGGCTACAACATATCAGTACTGTAGGCCTATATTACAGACGTCTATTAATTAAGCCTCCAGTATTGAAAATTACACAAAGGACTTGTCAGTACAATTACCTTTGAGGTGTTTGCTAAATGAAGGTGACTAAATCAATAATGGTTATAGTGGTTGTTTATAACGTTTTTATTGCAGGGCTACACATTATCGTTCTGAAGTTAGACGGTTTGAAATGATTCCAATGTTAGTTGCTGAACTGACGACGAAACACAGGCAGCTAACAAGCAGCAATGGAGTTAAGGTTACCGGCATCATTTAATGACATGCTTAATATAGCCCAACTAAATAAATTAGATGTTACAGGTGCATACTACATACCTTTATCTTTTGAGCGTTTCTCTTCTTCTTCTTTCCTTTTCTTTCTAAACTGGGCGCTTGATGCCTTTTTTTCTCCCTCACCGTAGGTATTCATTTTCGACCCGAGAATCAATGCATAGCGTACCCCTCCCCCAACACTGTCAACTACATGTCAAGACTGTACCAATTTGCCTTAATCAGTTTTTAAATCATTATTTATTGTTTCATACAATCCAGGCCAGGAAAAAAATATATCTGCAAAACTATTTATATTGTATTAATGAATTTGGTGGCATTTCGAGGCGTGAGATTCATTTTACTAATTGCAGTACTACTTTATAAACATCGAAAGTGTTTATTTGATAGAGATAGTTTACCCGCCGCCCCCCTCTCTCTCCCCCATAGTGAGGCGGCTGAGATCACCCCCACCCTTCTTTGAGTTTGAGACCTTCCATTCCAGCTGCCTGCTGTCATAAGGGCGGCCGCGCCCCCTTCGACCCACAACAACAACAATACACGATAGGAAATTACGTGCAAATTGCGCTTGTGCCGCTCCCAGTCAAAATGCCACCTTAGGCAACCGCCCATGTCGCGCATATCAATATCCGCCACTGAGCAGAAGAGTCAGTAAAATATATTTCTCAGAATTGTGAACCACTGCAACTACGACAGTTCCAATGGTAGTATCTAGTAGTATGTGAGATTAGCTGTGGAGAAAGATAAGAGATGTCACACACTCACCAAGAAACACATGTACACAGGGTTGAAGAGGTACTCAGATCCTTCACTTGAGTAAAAGTACAAATACTATTGTCTTAAAATACTCAATTAAAACTAAAAGTCCTTATTTCTAAAATTTGACTTGAGTCAAAGTACAAAAGTATTAGCATCAAAAGATACTGAAAGTAAAAGAATGTGAAAGTACGCATAATGACCCATTTCCGAATTCTGTAAAGTACAGAAATGTACTTCAAGTATCAAAAGTAATAGTACTTGTTATGTTAAACGGGTCATTACAAAGTATTTTATTAATGTTGTTATTATATTCTCCTGTTTTTATATTGTCATGGCCTGGCCATAACAAAGAATGTGGAAAGGACAACAATATAAAGAAAGATATGTATTATAACGAATTCAACAAACCAAAAGAGCTACCATCATGGGGTGTGTTAGGCAGTAAGATCAGTAGTGTAGGTGTGGGTGTGTGAACATGGTGTTGAATGCCAAACTAAAACAAAGGGGAAACAGAAGCATAGACAAGGTAGCTGCTCTCCCAGAGTCCTCCAACAGAGAGAGCGAGCGAGACTCTGGCTCGGGCCTTTCAATCCTCAGTTACCGGCGGCCACGAGCCATCAATCAGTGCTGATAGAGAGAAAGGGAGAATCATTAAAGGGACATACACATAACAGGGACAACAGGGACGCAGGGGGCGTCACAATACATGTAAGAGCATCTCGGTAATGTGGTTTGTGTAAGAAATTAAAATCAATGTGTTACGTGAATATTAAATAAATGCACCGTTTTATTTTGAAAAGCTTTATTTTGAAGGAAAACCCGGAGGTTTACATTACGTCACTTCCGGTTTCACGGTATCTTTGTTTTCAGCCGTTAGAATGTATCAAATAGATGTCATGAATGAGAATATGAGGAGAAAAGGCTTGTGGAGTTATACAATAAACACACAACGTCTAAATCCTCTTATTTGATGCGATATTAATCACAGGAACGAAGCCGGGAGGAAGACCCGCCCCTCGTCGAGGCAGCCAATGAGAAGAGGAGAATGGAAATCAGATATACTCGGATACACGTAGGGTGCGTCTCACTTCGGTTATTTTTCATTTCCTCACTCCTCGGTCTCGGTATCACCGGAAGTTGATTTGTCTGCGCCATCTTGAGTAGCGTCCCAGTGGCCTTATTTGTGCCGGAGGACCGAGGATCGAGGAGCGATAACGGAGGAGCGATAATCGAGGAACTACCAGACCATCCTCTGGTGAAATCCTCAGACACTGGCCCCGCCCCCTTACTGTGTATCGCTCACTGATTGGACGATGCAGCGCATGCACTGATCTGTTGCTTCTTGACATGAGAGCAGTTTAACAGCGGAGTGAAGAAAACACATGAACCTCACTGGAGTCACTCCTCAGTTTATACAGTGTTTTGTTTCAATTAATGTATAATTTAGTTACAAATATGTGATATATCTGAACAACAAAGTGGTCAAAAATCATTTTATTCATTTATTGGAAACATTTTCATGTTCGCTTTTTTTGTTTTACATTTTCATTTACTGTCATTTCCATTCAGTCACAGCTGAGGCATGAATTCCTTGATTTCACTCGGTTTAAAAGCCCTGCCTCCAGCATGCAGCTGGCACATTTGAAAGACATGGCGGCAGAAAAACTACACAAGTGTAAGTACCTTTTACTTAATGTTATTTGTATGCCTACAACGATACCGTTACGATAATGCAACATGTGTTCACATTTATTTAACCCACAACTCATATATTTCTGTTATTGAACGCTTTATATTTTCTCAACAATGTTCATGTGAAATGCCAAACTAAAGGCAAGATTTGCAATAAATAACGTGCGTATACACACACAGCATTCGTTATTTATCGGACATATTTCGGTTGGAAACCACTTGTTTGTTCATTTAACTACCTGCCACATAAAGACGTAACTAAGGTACCATCATTCATTTGGGAGTCACAATCTATTTGTAATAAATAATTCAATATATTCAAATCGGCTCAATTCAATAATTAAGGTGTCATTTCTATGCGGCATTATGTGAGTGAAATGTTAATGGCTTAAGGTTTCCTTTTGCTGATGTATATAACATATTTCTCCTTAAACAGGGACGGAGGCCCAAACCAGATCACTGGTTAACCTCTTAAGCCCTGAAGCCCCCACGAAAGGGGGCCTCCAAACGTTTTTTTTTTAGACTGTGTCTCAGGGCTTCTTAACATTTATGAAACTATTAATGTTCCATACCCTTTTAACGTGAAGAAACTCCGATAACTGATAATATGAACCATTTTAGCTAAAAAAAACACAAGAGTATTACCAAGCCTTTGAATTAGCCTTGAGCGAAAAAATGCTAACTAATGCTAACGGATTTAGCACAGAACTCACGGTAGAAATGACCTTATTACTTATCTTAACTGCACAAACAAGATATCGACTAAGTAGCTGAGATTCCACAGATTCCATACATGGAATGTCATCACTGTACGACCCCGAATTCGGAGATAACAGCCAGAAATGAGAAAAAAAACAACATCCGGTTTCAAAACAATAACAATAATTAAGCCTTACCTTTTTTTATTTGTGATCAAAAGTTGTGTTCAACGGAATAAAAACGCTGCTCAAGTTAATCCAATGTCTCTGTGTCACGTAGACATTTTTACTGATAATCCATCATCATATTTATGGCAATATAGTAGGTATAAAGTTTTACAGTCCAAGGCTGTACTTTCAGATATGCTTCGTTTGTATCTCTATTATGTCCGCAGATGTAATGTTTACGTGGATTTGGGAACTGCCCATCAATTCTATTGGATCTAACGGTTAAGAAAAAGGTACTAGGTAATAGGACTGAGAATGAGCACCTGTTCACAGGAAAGAGGTACACAGCCAAGAAGGCCTGGGGGTGAGCTACAGTTTACATCCGTTTTTTGACAATACTGTTTTGCTGCATGGTATGATAATCAATGTAACCACTACTGTGAATGAACCTGAGTGTGTCATGGAATTATTATGCATGAAGCATATTATCAGAAGTAAACACACTTTGCATGCCGGGATGCTATGGTTTACAAATTGTTTACTCCACAGAGAGGTTCTGCAGAAGATGGGGTTGGAGGAGTTGCTCACTCCCACCAAACTCGCAAAAAAGTGGGACAACCTCAAACGAAAATATAAGGTGAGATATTGTATTTCTAGATACATACAATGCAGCTATTTCTATTGTGTCTTCATCTGACTCATACATTGCTTGTTCTCCCCCAGGAGCTGAAAACCCCCCCTACAGGGACGGGGACAGATGAGGGGGAGCCCAAGGTAGCCACATGGTCGTGGTTTTCCCTGATGCATGAGGCCATCGGGAGTCGGCCCTCAATGGAGCCTCCAGTCCTGATGGACTCGGCTGACGTGGCCCCCAGTGGGATTGGCTCTTCATCCAGTGGAGCTAGGGCCGCTCCTTGTGGCCAGGCAATTGAGGAAGAGGAGGATCCTGGGCAGCCTGGCACAAGTAGCAGCACCACTACACTGGATGAAGAGCCATCCACCTCTCTCAGTCCCCCGCCTGCCAAGAAGAACAGGGCAAGTAGGGGGGCCCTCCTAGAATTTCTAAAAGAGGAGGCCAAACGAGAGCAGGAGCGTGTTGAGGCCACTCAGGCTAACAACAAAAAGTTTGTAGATTTATTTGAGCAATTTATAAATAAATGATTTTCTTTGTGTTTGCAACGTTTTTATTGTTCCATTTGCATACACTTTGTCAAAACAGTTCATTTATTTGTTAAATTAAAAACATGTTGTCACAATAAACAGCGAATGAAGGCACACAGCTTTTCACACAGTGTGGTGCCCAAGGCCTTCATGTCCCCAAGTCCTACACATAGTCATGTTCTTGCAGTTCAACTGGGTGCACACGTGGAGCAGAGAGCAGCCCTGCCAGTCGGTCTCGCTGGCCATGTCTGCCTCGATCCCCCCTCACCTGACGTGGTGGAACCACACCAATGTCCCCAACATCCTCTGCAGGCTCAAGGATGTCCCCCGCTGTGAGGCAGATATTATGCAGCACTGCACAGGCGGTGATGATTGAGGGGACAAAGGTGTGGTGAACCTCCATAGCCTTGAAGAACAGCGATCTCCACCTGGTTTTCATCATGCCAAAGGCCCGCTCTATGATGGAGCGAGCCCTGGCATGATGCTGGTTGAAGCGGCTCTGCACCCTCCCTTGCATTGGTTCTCTATAGGTGATGATGGCCACAGGTCCTTCTATGCAGGGGTAGCCACCATCACCCAAAAGGAAGAATCCTAAAAAGAGAGAGAACATCTTTAGTATACTAAAAGTCATTGATGGATTTTGATGTATTAACAAGAATCTTTGGTCTCACCTGAGGGAGGATACAGAGCCTCTTTGTAAATTGTGCTGTTCTTCAAGACTCTGGTGTCATGGACTGAGCCAGGATACCAAACAAAGGTGTTGAGAAAGAAGCCCTTCCCATCACACACTGCCTGCAATTGTATGGATGGGAAGAGCTTTCTGTTGAGGTAATCCTGGCCCAGAGGTCCTGGGGGGGTCTTTATGCGGACATGGCAGCCATCAATGGCCCCCACACACCTGGAGAATAATGGGCTGTTGGCCAGCCTTGCAAATGCTTGGCCAACCTCCTCCAGTTCTCCAGGGGGGGGCAGTTTGATGACCTCCTGGCGAAGGGCTGCAATCTTTTGTACTCCAGTGTGCACCAGTCTGCAGACGGTAGACTTGGGGACATCAAAGGCCCGGGACACCACATGGCAAACCGTGTGCCAACCAATAAATTGTAATTAAAATATTGACCTCATGTGACCAGCCTTGTGTGTTCTTTGATGGCAGGATCCTCAACAGGGCCTCCAGTGCGGGGCGCCCCAGTCTGTAGTCCTGCATGAGGTCCTTCTGGCCATCAAAGAACACAGCAAGGACTGGCACATGAGGATTCAAAACGGCTTGGATGGGATCGACATCCATCTGCAAAATAAAGATATGTTACCTTCAGCACCTAGCTTTTACTAAACTCCGACAATTAATTGATCTTACATTAAATTGCTGTTGTTGGTGAAACCATCCATACTGCACCAGACTAGAGTGATGCTTACCTCCATGAAACAAATAGCCTGTTGTAATCGTGCCCGACGGCGACTGGACTGCTCCTGCATGATGGACAGCAGTAATACATACCATGGCATCCTTAGACATCTTGTCTTTGGTAAGGTTGAACCTCTCTCTATCCTAAACTTATATAGGCCTGGTACCTTCTTCCTAAATGACCTTCATGGGTTTCAGCTGGTAGTTTGTCACTGACCTGATTAGCTTTTAATTCAGCTGCAAACCGCAGTCATTAAGTACTATTTAAAATGTTAATTTGCTACATATCCATACAAACAAACAAAGTGTACATCACATGAATGTTAATCTAACTGGGTTTTGATAGATAACATATCTCTTTTTCTTCTCTCAATTATTTTATTTCTATTGTGCACTCTAATCAATATTAACCAAACTATTGTTCGTTTATCCATTTTAAGAATGGCGTTTATCTTTTTTGAGAATGAGTTCTTACTTGATTTTATTTATTTGGGTCTACAACAGATGATACAAATGTTTGTGTCAATAAATGTGTACTAACAGAGGCGGGGGTGTTTGTGAAAATAACGGGGACAGAGCTGGCTGCTGTCAGACGATCAGCTGTGCGGCGTCATCACAAACGGACGTCGCTTCACGTGACTCTCCGGAGGAAAGGACGTCCCATTGCTCTTAAAACTCATTTCCCTGCTTCTCGTGGTTTCCTTGCGTCTCTCCATGCTTCCCTGGTGGGAGAGACTAAACGCAGGGAAACGACGCAAGTGAGGGACGCAAGGATTTAATTTAACCGAAGTGAGACGCACCCGTAGAGAATCTCGGTCTCTCTCTCTTCACCTCGCCACACAGCCTGTGTTGACTGCCTGTTCGAACTTGCGACATGGGAAGCAAAAACAGACATCACACCACGTAGCATTACGGAGCAAACACGGGAGAAATTCTTACCTATGCTGTTGTTCTGATCAAAAGTTGTGTTCAATGACATTAAAACGATAAAAACGCTGCTGAAAGTTAATCCATAGGTTAATCCAATGTGTCTGTGTCACTTTGAAATGATTACTGATAATCCATCTTCATATTTATGTCAATAACGGAGATTTCATATTAGCTGCTACGAGAGTGTATGACAGCTTCCGGTTTTGGGCATTGGCTACGCATCACTCATTCACCAATGGGTAATGTTTAGATGGATTTGAGGAACTTCCCCTCGATTCTATTGGCTCTAACGGTTAAAAAGAGGTGTCAATCATCAAAATCGACCAAGGGGGGCCATAGATATGGAAAATGCACCCAAATGACCCCAGAAGTGGGTTTTCTTTTCTAAATCTCTCTAAAAAGGTCAAATGTCACTTGTTTTGCATCAATCTTGATACAGGGTACTTATTATATGTTATAGTTTGGATTCCTAAAGCTTTTAGTCTACTATCCCATCATTCAAGGGTGGTTTTACTATAAGTAATGTTTTTCTTTTGGACGGACACTATAATTTACATTTGTAAATAATAATAATAAAAAAAATAATAATAATTTACACTATGTTCAATCTGAATTTACTTTAAAATAAAAAAAATCTATATTGATCCAACTCACAGGTTTATCATTGCTTTGAGAAAAAAGATTATTAATTTACCCCTTTTAGAAGTGAAGTTATAGTCAATTGTTCTGGGAATGTCATTTTCGAGCCTGAGGCCTGAAAAACAGGCTCGGGGCTCAACTGGTTAAAGGAGGAGAAACTGAGCATGTCATACTAAGACTCCACACCATGTTGAGACATAATCAATAAACACAGAGAGATGCACTCTGGGATTACACTGAGATGTTCGTTATTTGAAATATCTAAAATGGAACATCAGATGGACAGACAAACAAACAAATCTTACAACAACTAAGGACGCTTTTTAAGAGTCCCTAGATTGAGAACCCTTGCTTGTAGATGTGATAAATATGTTAATTTTCCATTTTTAAACTGGCACTACAGCACATTACAGATTCACCAAACTCAATAGGGTTCTATTAGAGGGCAGGAATGTGCTCAGTAAGTTTGTGGCAGTCTGCCATCACTGATGACATTTTTGGCTCCAGACCCCCCCGAAGATGCTGAGCAGGATAAAAGGGTAGAGATGATGGATGGCTGTTCAAACATTTTGACCTGATGGTGTTGCTAGCAGAGGGTAATGGAGTGTCAAGGTAAACAACAAGACTCTCTGATCCACGCAGATCAAACGCAGCTCTAATCATCACAGTGCGTTCACAATGGACCCAAACAGGGATTTTTGTGCTCCGTGATTACATATGGCACATAGGCAATGCAAAGATGTGGATAGACAGTGGTTAATACCGGCCGGCGCAAATAAGAGTCGGCATCTATTAACTTGAGCATTAAACCTGACTTGACATTGTCTCACAAAAGCCTATCAATGCTGAGATTTGTCTCTGTCTCTGACGTACTGATGTTGCTGTGGGTACCCAGAGTTCTACAGTGCCTTGTTTGTTATATAAAAATATATTTATAAATGTTTGTGTAAATACACATGGCATGACAAAAGTTTTATGTTGCATGATGTTATTTTCAGTGTAGAATGAGCAGCTTCAATGGTAGCTTAGCCCAGCCCTGATATATTCAATCTGCATCGAGAAAACAAGCATTATAAAAAGTGCTTTCTGACAAAGCATTACATTAGGCTTTTTACTGATCAGTACCATTATCTTATTATTTCAGATTTTTGGATATGCTAATTGCAATACAATCACTTCAAAATACGTAAATGATGGTTTCATACCATTGTAGTACACACAATAGATCCAGCAGCTTGTGACACCCTGTAAAATTCTCTGAGCAGTATGACTGAATGATGTTAGGAATCATGGCAAGACACTGTTTGTTTCCCAATGTATTTGGGATTTTCACAAAAAGCACAAAGGAGCAGCACATTTTTTCAGACCATGGATCACAAAATGTTTCTGGTATCTATTTATCTACGTGGAGATAAGCCCCGCCTACTCTGCAGCGTGTCTAGTTTGAGTGACGTAAGTAAACACAAAAGATGGTTTGGTCAAACTCACCGAGTGACGCAATGTGAATTTCACCTGTGTGAACCCCCCATTAGTTATTATGATGTTTGGAGATGTGAAGTAGGAGATATATGGGAGGCTGTGGCTCAGTGGGTAGTGTGCTGGACTTCGAATCAGGGGATAGCAAGTTCAAGTCCCACTGCATGTGTTTGTGTCCCTGGGCAAGACACATCACCCCAAATTGCTCCAGTGGGGATTGTCCACAGTACTGAATGTATGTAAGTCGCTTTGGATAAAAGCGTCTAACAAATGACATGTAATGTAATGTAATATTCCAGGCAGGCATCCAGGGTTCTGGGGTTAAACATAAATTATTTTTTCTCCCATACAAAATATGAGGTGATAGAGAACTTCAAGGCTTTCATTAACATTGAACTACAATTTTACTGGAAGTACAATCTTACTATGACAGGTAGTTCAAAGTCTGTACTTTCACTGGATACAACAATAAGGAGCTACAGATCATCCTTTTTAGAAAACTACAACCCTGACTGTGGAGCTGAGGCACACAGGGATATTTAGATGCTAAACTGAAGAAAGACATTTCTTAGAATAAAGTCATAATCAATAAAACTAAAGGCCATAAAATGTTGACATTTCCTGTAATGATCGAAGAACACCAACCATTTTTAATATGGAAATTAACAGTGGGGATTATTTCCCCAGAAACAGAAGTTCTACACACCCCCACACACACAACAACAAAGACTATAACGCCCCTGTTGTGCAATACTACGAATGTACAATATATATATATATATATATCTATACCGTAAATAGCTGTGCAGTATATTCTTCCACCTTTATTATTTCCACCTGGCTGCTATGTCAAAACTGTACTGGTACTGGATGTGTATTGTTTATTTTGTAAATTGTGTAATTTGTACTTTTATTTTTTATATTTTGTATGCATGCTTCCTAATTATAATAAGCTATCTTTGGCTCTTTACTTGCTGAAACAATGTACATTTCCCCTCTGTTGGACAAATAAAGGTACTCTGATTTTCAGTCTACTCACTTTACAACTCTCTTGATTTTTTTGATCAAAGTCAGTTTTCAAGCTCCATTGGTAACTCGACAAAAAATAGGTTTTCTCCCATCCTCAATACCCCATTGGTCAAACTCAGACCTGTATTTAAGATGCATCTTAAAAAAAGTTGGTATTTTGACAAGCTCGCCAAGAATGAGTGCGAGCTACATTTCTGTAATATCCTGAAGGAGAGCACAGAACTGAGGCTTTGTGCTATTTTTAGGTCTTAATACGTGGAGATTATCCTGCTGAACCAAACGTGTTAGTATCATGGTATGTATTTGGCACAGGGCTTCTTCTCTGCAATATACCAAAATCCAGTGGGAAAATCCCATTGCTCTTTGTCGAGGAATTCCTTTGCAATGCTAACTTCCGGGTCAGACGAATATACGTCATTACTGCACCACTCCATGGAGAAAATGTTGCTAATAGTTTAGTGTGCTGCTACCGCTAAGTCGTCATTACTGTGTTGCCGAGGTGATATCACGCAGGAGGCTTAACCACTATTAGATGTAACTATAAAGAGAGAGAAATAATAGTTGCTATTTGTTTGCCTGCTGTTAAATGTTCAAATGTAGCAGCTATCGCTTAGACATGGCGCTAACATTAGCTCGCTAGCTTTAGCTGTAAGCAAAAGCTAAACTTTGAGCAACATATTCTCTCCGTAGCTGAAATTCTTAGCCAGAAGTCTGTCTTCCTTTTGTGGGTTCCTTTGCAGGGCTTTGGACGACCGACGACAGGACAGAGGGAGATTTCTCAGCTGTTAGCAGCAAATATCAAAAGGAGCTCTCAACTTTTAGAGAGCGACTCAATCTTAAAAACTGTTATTGTCTGTTTCTCTGATGTACGAGATACCAAAAAAAGTGCTGGGACGAGATTTCTTCCTGAAAACTAAAGGCCAATTGTTTTTTGAAGGTTTTATCTAACCTGAACCATAACGTTAAGTCAACTAATAAATAAAATAAAAAATAAAAACAAATCACGCCCTTAAATTATGACAAGGCTTTTGATTTTGTAGCCAATGTTTTTCTTTCAAAATTAAAGCAGTCTGTGTCCTGTCCCTGTTAAGCCCCGAGCCTGTTTTCCAGGTCTCAGGCTCGAAAATGACATTCCCAGAACAAATGACTATATCTTCACTTCTAAAAGGGGTAAATTAATAATCTTTTTTCTCAAAGCAATGATAAACCTGTGAGTTGGATGTAGAAGAGTCAGAATCAATATAGATTTTTTTTATTTTAAAGTAAATTCAGATTGAACATAGTAAAAACATGTAAATTATTGTGTCCGTCCAAAAAAAACACATTACTTATAGTGAAAACCACCCTTGAATGATGGGATGGTAGACTAAAAGCTTTAGGAATCCAAACTATAACATATAATAAGTACCCTGTATCAAGATTGATGCAAAACAAGTGAAATTTGACCTTTTTAGAGAGATTTAGCAAAAAAAAACCCACTTCTGGGGTCATTTGGGTGGATTTGACCTATCTCTGGCCCCCAAGACTGCTAGACTGCTAGAGCCAATGGAGACTGCTAGACTGCTAGACCGCTAGAGCCAATGGAATCGAGGGAAAGTTCCACATACACACACACGTTACCAAATAAGGAGTGAGAGTGACGCGTAGCAAAAACCGGAAGCTGCGCTAACCTCTGGTGGCTACCATTAGCAGCTAATATTTATTCTCCGATTTTTGCATAAAAATGGAATTATGGATTATCAATAATTTTTTCAAAGTGACAGACACATTGGATTAACCTATGGATTAACCTTCAGCTGCGTTTTTCCTCGTTTTAATGCCATTGAACAACATTGAACAACATTTTGATCAGAATAACAGCTAAAGGTGAGCATATCTCCGTGTTTTGCTACTGTTGGGTTCAGAATTCCAGAAAAGACAGACAACTTCTAAGTTTAACTATTTATTGTAAAGAGAGCAAAAGATATATATTACTTGGCCAAGGACTCATCACGTCTTTGGGAATCACAAATGACGTATTTTAGAGCCAGAGTAGGGGGAGGGACTTCCACAGGCTGCTTGGAAGGTCGTTTTGCCAAGAGACTCTAAATGAGTCTGCGCACCAACCAAAGAGAACCAAGTCTAAACCATGGTATCTTTTCAGCTAGTCTTGACCAATCATAAATGTACGGGCAACGCCCTGTGTAATAAAATGTATTGTCCCTCCCTACTCTGGCTCTATACGTCATTTGTTTTCTCTAACGTTTCTTCAGATATAGCAGAAAACCAGAATGTTGCTTCCTAGCTTTGCGCGGGGGAGCGCGGCTCCCATACAAAGTCAAGGCCGGTGCGATGTGCTGTTCTGACTTCCTCTTTGTATTCTCTCAGTCTCTGCACCTGACCTTGCTACTTTCAATATTGCAAGCTAAACACTTTCTCATGTAACTTTTCCCTTCGTTCCTGTCCTCCCCATCAAAACTTGGGGGGGGGGGGGTGATTGGGTCTATTTATTCCAAAGTCACAGCCACATAAATGAGCACAATAAGCTTATAATGTAATAATAAGAATCAGTCTTTCTAATGTTATATAAAAATAGCCTCCACAAATCCCTCCTTTCACACCTTTTAAGGTGTGAATCTAATCTACGTCTATTTTATCTTTTTACTCTGGTGTAATTTATGAATCTCTGCTGGTTATACTAGATATAGTTCACCCCATCCACATTCTTGTTGATTGTGAGACAGAGGAATATTCATTCAAAACCTGCTGATATTTGGTTTCTATCTTTAAACTCATCAGGAGGCAACCTAATGCTGTCTTTAGCTTAAACACTCCCTCCTTGGACCATTTAGTTCTGCTGTCATGGGGGTGTTCTGCAAGTGTTACGGCTGCTGCCTCCCCGGCCCTGCTAACTTTGTTGTTGTGTGTGATATGTAAATGAGCTGTGCAGTGGCCCTGACGTCATTGGCTGCCCATCCTCTGGTCCACCCCCGAAGACTGCGATTGGAGCTGACGGGCCCGACGCGCTCCAATCCCCGCACACAACCAGCGCACACCTTCTGGGGACGACTATAAAGCCGGTCAACTGTGATCATTCGGGAGGCTCTGTCGCGTGTGAACAGACGCCTCTCACAAATGGCTTAACGCTGTTAACTGTGTACCTTTTGTGGTCGTTGTTATCGTTATTGTGACTAGTGGTGTTTATGTTAGGATAGCCTTATGCTGAACTGTTGTCCTCCTAGATAGCTGTGTTTTGTTACAGTCTCCTTTTGTTGGTTTGTTTGTTTGTAAACCTTTATTCTTATTTGATCAGGCTCTTTTTGTTAGAGTCCTCCTTTTGTTTGCTCTTTAGCTAAATCTGCGCCCTTTTGGCCACCTTTGTTTGTTCCCGGCTGTTTGCCTACCCTTTTGTTAACTTGTTGTATAAATAAATACTTGTAACTTTACCAATTCCATACTGGTGTATGTCATTTGTCTCTACCCTAGAAGGGGGACGTAACAGCAAGTATGGTTAATTTAAGATTGAGTTACAGCCCTTTGATTGTTCATAAGATATTCTAGTACCATTTCATACTTTCACATGTCAAACACATGCTCTTTCATTTACACTTTTCGCTTTAAATCTCACATTCTCTTCATCTTAATTTTCTGTTTGAACCACATGTATGTATTTTCTTATCTCTGTAAATTATAAATGGTGTGCTTATTATTTCTAATGTTAATGTTTTCTAAATTAATTTTAGACCTCCTATTTGCCAGTGCAGCTTCAGAATCTTAATGCAAGACACGGCAGGCAAAAACATCGTTTTTCATGCACTGGTCAATTTTGAGATTTTGTGCTATTTTCATTCCATAACATGTTTTCTTTCAGGCTTTTGGAAGGAAAACGTACAAAATACACATTTAAGTCTTTATTTTACTATAGTTTGTCTATTTGCGTCTGTAGATTTCTCCTAAATTCACCAAAAGTTAGCATTCTAACGTAACATAAAGTACCGGGACCGCTGTTTGCACCATGTCATCAGAGGTATCGTTGGAAAGCTCCGTCTCTCCTGCACAATCTCATCGGATCCAAATATGGTCATTTCCTTTGTATCAGCAACCAATCGTGAAAGTACAAAGGGGTCTTAAACCAAGAAACAAAATCTCATTGGCTGGTGTCAATTTCTGACAACGTGATTCGTTCAGATGCGTCACGTGGTGTGCTCAAACACTTCCTGGTTAGCTTTCCGCTAGAAATTTAAATCTCAAAATGGCAAAAGAACGGCGAAAAAAACGTTCACAGAGAAGACGACAACAATTGTCACTTGCACGAAGCAAGGTTATACAAAAAACAAATGACCCCGAACATGAAATACCTTCACGGAGTGCATCGAGGCGCAAGCTGTCATCCAAAGAACAGGAGGGTTTAGCTAGCGCCTCACAGCAATATTTAAAGGTCGTTTTCTCAAAATTAGTTTTTTCTCCTACACTGTAAAAAAATACAAGTTGACTCAACTTAAAATAATTTGTAACCTTGTTGCCTTAACATTTTGATTAGGGGCAGGAAAGGATATCAAGTAATTTCAACTCTCAATTACATTTCCCCAACTTAAAAAAGCAAGTTCACAGGACTCTAAATAAAGCAAGTAAACCATTCGGTGAACTTCTTTGTTTTAGTCAAATGAACAAATATTTTTGTTGCATCAACAACTTTTCTCAAATTGTTTCAACTCACCCTTAAGTGTCTCAAACTTAGAATAATTAGTTCAATTGACAAACTGTGTAGTCAATAAAACACTGCATGAACTAACTACCCTAAGTCTCATCAACTTATTAGTTTTAGCAGTACCAACAAAGTTATTAAAGTTGTTTAAACTTGACTTTATGTTCAGTGAACATAGAAAGTTGTCTGGTCTAGCAATCTTAAATTTAGACAACTTTTTTGAATTAACAATTGCTGTGGCTACCGAATCCAACATGTTCAAACCGGTGAAGTGAATTTCTGAAACAATTAACAATCAAAAACATACATTTATTCACAATGTAGTAACTTTGTTGAAAGTGCAGTAGCTCAAGGCGGAACATCAGCAGCACATTATTAATAGTACATCGAGCTATGCCTCGAGTAATATATGTTTAAAGTAGGGCTGTCAGTCGATTAAAATATTTAATCGTGATTAATCGCATGATTGTCCATAGTTAATCGGGGTTAATCGCACATTTTTTATCTGTTCTAAATGTACCTTAGAGGGATATTTTTCAAGTTTTTAATACTCTTATCAACATATGAGTGGACAAATATGCTTTATGCAAATGTTTGTTTATTATCATTTGAACAATGACAAATATTCTCATGAATATTAAACACAACAACCTCTGAACATTACAAATATTCAACCTGGAACCTCTGTCATACAATACACTAATACAATACTGTGTGTGTGTGTGTGTGTGTGTGTGGTGTGTGTGTGTGTGTGTGTGTGTGTGTGTGTGTGTGGTGTGTGTGTGTGTGTGTGTGTGTGTGTGTGTGTGTGTGTGTGTGTGTGTGTGTGTGTGTGTGTGTGTGTGTGTGTGTGTGTATAGAGACACTGTGATGGATCGTTGGAGCTATGTGCAACTCAGGGCATATGCTCGAACGGGAGCTGCCTGGACGCTGCAATCATGTTGCGCGCACTATCCGTGCTGAGTGTGCTGACTTTTCGTACAATGTCCCACTGTCTGGCTACCTGCATAAAGTCAAGTGCTCGGGGTAGTTGTCGGCGAAATGTCGCTCCTCTGTTTTCATTGAAACGGCTCCTTATATCCGTTAGCGCAGCTAGCTAGCACCAGATGCTAACAACAACAATACACGTAAGGTGTGCAAGTTCTCTCTCTCTCGCTCGCGCCACACATACACACACCCTCCCGGTCCTCCCGATGGCCAGTCCGGGCCTGCCTTGAGCATGGAAGTGTGGTCTGCTGCAAGCGGGCGGCAGGAGCGGGGCTGTCAGCATCAGCTTGTAGATGGTATTTTAAACTCGATGCGCTCTGAAACTACGGGGCAGGGGGAGGACAAAAAATACACATGCGTTAATCGCGTTAAAATAATTAGTGGCGTTAATTTTTTTTTGCGTTAACGTGTTAATAACGCGCTAACTTGACAGCCCTGGTTTAAAGTAATGCTGTCAAAATTATCGCGTTAAAGGCGGTAATTAATTTTTTTAATTAATTGCGTTAAAATATTTAACGCATTTAACGCATGCGCAGAATGGCCCGCCCCATACATCCCACCAACACACTAGACGTCGCTCTAGTGTTCCAGCGGGGCGGATGCATGTAAACAACATGGAGCTAGAACAACAGGTTGGCCCTCTGGATGGGGAATTTGAGTTCAGAAAGAACAAAGATGGAACAATAAATAAACAAATGGTTATTTGCACGCACTGCAAGAAGGAGTTTCAGTTCCACCGCAGCTCTTCAAGTTTAAAGTACCATCTCAACCCCAAGCATGCGTTTGTTGGGGCTTCCACTTCCAGTGCAACACCTGGCTTGCGTCAGACCACCCTGAATGAACGCAGGCCAGTAAGCAAGTCCACCTCGGATAAATTAACCAACACAATTGCCAAATGGGTTGCAAAGGACTGTAGACCGATTAGCATCGTTGAAGACAAGGGCTTCGCCGAATTTTTGAAAGTTGCGTCCCTCGACACATCCTACAAGCCACCATCAAGAGGCACAATAATGACTAGAATCCACGAACTCTATGACACTGAAAAGGAGAAAAAAAAAGAGGCTTTAGCTCAAGCGGATTATGTCGCCCTGACAGGAGACCACTGGACGTCAGTGAGTAACACTAATTACCTGGGAGTAACTGCACATCAAATCACTGAGACATGGGAATTGAAATCCTTTGCACTAACTGTAATGAAAACAGAAGAACCTCACTTTGTGGAGTGTGTGTGTGTCTCTGTCTGTGTGTGTGTGTCTGTCTGTGTGTGTGTGTGTCTCTGTCTGTGTGTATGTGTCTCTGTGTGTGTGTGTGACGGCACTGGATCCACGTTTTAAAGACTTAAAGACCCAGTGAAGTGTGCGCCGGTGCATGATCTGTTATGCTAATACGTATAGTAATGACCAAAATTGTCCATTGGAACCCATATAAAAGATGTTGGAATAGCAACGAATTTGACGAGTTGGAATTTTCCGCTGGGAAACCTCCGCCTTCGTGGGCGTGGCTTGCGATCTACTGCGTGACGTCAGAAGATGGGCTCAGCCGAAGTGTTTACATTCACCACCGTTCATTTTGTCTCTGTTTCAAAGTGGAATTTACCAACGTTTTTGAGCGAGTATTTTATTGGAAAGTGTTTCGCAGTCGACTGGAAGTGATTGCCAATCGAGGAAACCTGACAATGGAGGCGACAGTGAAGAAAAAGGGAGGAAAAACACACGGGAAGCGATGCATTGCCGCTGGCTGTGGTAATGTCAATTCTGCCGAAGTGGCGATGTTTCTGTTCCCAAAAGATGAAGGTGAGTGGCTGGTGTCATTGTTTCGTAGATTCGTAGATTGTTTATGAAAAATAAAGGCCACTGTGTTTGTGTCTATTAACAAGACTATCATGGCGGCGGCAGAGCTCAAGTCGAGTTTCTCCGCCTGGAGATATTCTCACTATTTCACTTTTGTCGAGCACAAAGAAAAGAACGTTTTAGTTAAATGTAAGTTGTGTCTTGGCGGGTCAAAGATCCTATCGACTGCCCAAAACAGCAATTAAAATCTGTTGAAACATCTGCAGAAACAACATGCTGGGACGAAGCTAGTAGCTAAGACCACAGACCCAGACTCATCCGACGCCACTCCACCTCCACCTAAGCAACAGCGGCTGGATTGGCACTTTGAAACATATCTTTGTGTTTGTTTGTAAAGACCACATTGCTTAGCAGAGTTCAGTGATGCAAATGCATGTCAAGTTGATCAACAGGTTGTATTATTCTCCGATGCAATAACAGTACTGAAATGAAGGCTACAGTATAAGGGCATTAATGGGTGCCCTTTTTTAAGTAACTAAAAAGTTACTTTTCACAGTAACGCATTACTTTTTGGTGTAAGTAGTGAAGTAACTAGTAATTGTAACTAGTTACTGGTTTTCAGTAACTAGCACAACACTGCATGTGAACATGAATGTTGCATCATGCTATGAACATGAATGATGTATGATGGCCAATCCTGTGTGTAGATCTACTCTAGATCTATGACAAAATATTGTCCTCAACTAAATTGACTTCCATGGCCACTTTCCTCATCTATCCTGTCCGAAAAGCTGTCAAAATCACTAATTTCTCTCGCACCAGTATCACTTTCCGAAGGCTCCGCCATGTTTACAATCACAACTGGGCCCATCTTGTGACGTCACAGCCGCTATCGTCTGCAGCAGCGGTAGGCTCAGACTCTGAAAAATTTGCGATGTTTATCTCGTCCCTCGCACTTCCTAAAAAATTATTTTAGCCATGAACAGGTACAATTATATGTAAGAAATGAAACTGCCATTTCATTTTGGCGCAAAAAAATGCACTTCACTGGCACTTTAAAGAGCCTGCCCAAGACAGACAGAGAAGCGGTGTGGACCACACTTGGAGGCATGCTGCGTTCACCACCCAGAAGATCTCCACACACTGAAGATGGGGCCACCCAAGAAGAAAATGAACATTCTTCTACAGATGGGCTCAGATTCAGAATCGGAGGAAGAGGTACAGCCTGACAGCCATACACAGGTACAGAGCAGAGCCCACCACTAGTATGGAGGACTGTCCCTTGCAGTGGTGGTCATCTCATGCAGGAGCCCATGACAAGCTGGCCCCAGTGGCTCGCAAATATCTAGCCACTCCTGCATCCACAGTTCCATGTGAAAGACTCTTCTCAGTTGCAGTTCACATTGTGCAAAAGAAGCGGTCAGCTGTACTCTCAGAAAATGTGGACAAGTTGGTTTGCCTCAGCAACTGGCTAAAGGATGAATAGAGAAGAGGGCCACATGTAATTGTGTAGGCCATGTTGTGTTGGCCATGTTCTTTTGGTTTGATATAAACATTTTTTTTTTTTTTTTAAAAAGAGGTTTCATTCAAATAAGAGAAATGGCTATTGGCTAAGTTGGCCAGTAAGTGTGTTAAAGAAAGAATGTTCTTAACAACACCATCCTATTTTGTTTAGAGCAGTGGTTTTCAACCCTTTTCATATCAAGGGCCATTATTTGTTCTGCATTTGAGCCACGGACCACCATTTGATGAGATTTAGACTCTCAGACCCAAGACTTAGAATATTTTGTTATCGTTGGATACGATTTTGTCCACAATTCCATGCTGTATTGATGGATTGGTTATAATAAACACACATACATACTGTATGTTAAATGGATATACCCGCCTTCTTTCATTTATCTTTCCATTCCCACAACAATATACATAAAGAAATGGCATATTTTGGACATAGTTCGAATGGTGATTAATCATGATTAATTAATTTTTAAGCTGTGATTAATCTGATTAAAATGTTTAATCGTTTGACAGCCCTAGTTTAAAGGCAACGCCTTTCTTTTAAACATCTATCCAACCGCAATCAAGCCAAACTTAAAAGCATGCTACAGTTCAGCAAACAGATATTGTATTGTAATGGTTAATATGTACGTGGATAAACAACGAAAGTTGTGCCTTTAACCGAATCTGTATAAACATGTTTCTATAGAGTGCCACAGTGACGCGTCCTAAAACCCGGAAGTAAACTCCTTCCGGTTCCTTCGACAAAAACCAATGCAATTTCTCCATAGGATTTAGGAAAATAGCTGGAAATAAGGTCTTTGGTTGACACACATTTAAGAGACAGATCACGTTTTGTTCAGCCGGATAATCTCCACATGTCTACCCTACTTTTATAATTTTCAAATCATAAATCTATCGATTAGATTTATGATTAGAAAATTATAAAAGTAGGGTAGACATGTGGATATTATCCGGCTGAACAAAACGTGATCTGACCTTATTTCCAGCTATTTTCCAAAATCCTATGGAGAAATTGCATTGGTTTTTGTCGAAGGAACCCATGCGCAGCTTACTTCCGGGTTTTAGGACTGTGGCACTCTATACTTGACAGATATATTATATATTACCGGTTCATAAAATAACAAGCTAACATATAATTCCAAAATTAACAACAGAGGGAAAATCCAGCACCCTGTTTAAAAGGAAATTGTTAAAACATTTGTAATGCAGTTTAGCTGGAACAGAACAAGGAATGGAACAAGTCTTGCTGGCTGCCTTGGAGTTGTGCAGCACATCAAATAACCACATTAAAGAACCTTAAGGTGGAACCCAGACAGGGAAGGGAACCACATCTCTCAAAACATCTCTATATTGTGCGCTGAAGCAATTTGTTTCGCAGTCCATGAGCCCGAGCAGGGCAGGTGCCTCCCCCAATGTCCATGATTTCCTTCTGAATGACCTCAAAGGTATATTTCAGTCCCTTAGGATAATCAATGTTGAGGCTGTAAAGTATGCCCATCAGCACAGCAAAGCAGGTTGGTACAAAACAATGCGCCCCTCCAGGATCACAGCAACATCCGCAATATTCTTTGGTAGGGCTGCCGGCTCCCGTTCTTCTGTGACGATCAGTACGCCAACATCCACTCCGTTTACAGCTGCCGCCTCCTCTGAGTCAGTGGCCTGAATTATATCAGAAAACATTGAATAACTAATCAATCAATCAACAACTTTATTAATCCCGCGAGGGGCAATTGGTTGTGAGCAGCTTATGTCATGTACAGGGAGGAACATACAGGAAGAAAACACACAGATAGATACACCCGGGGGCAGAGATGTGGATCATTCCAATTTAAACGATAAGTAGTTTCATAGCATCACAATAAATAGTCAAGAATTTATAAGTTTGAGTGCAGAGGGGATGAATGATTTTGAAAAGCGATTAGTCTTAAGAGCAGGTAGAGCATATCTACGCCCTAATGGCAACAGATGAAATTCATCTGCAAGAACATGACCTGGAGAGGCCAGAATGCTCTCTGCTTTCCACATAATTTGCTGGTTGCAAAAGGAGTTTAAGTCTCTCTGTTTCACTCCGATGACCTTAGAGCAGGTTTTAACAATGTTGTTCGTGTGCATACCCTCAGCATTCAAACCATCACTTACCCTACAGTATCTATCTATCTATCTATTACTAAATTCACCTCCATTTATTTGGACTTGAGCTCAGCAGCCAAAATATATATAGATATATAGAATGTGCAGAGCAATCATGGAAATCAGGGATTCAGTGGGTGGACGCGCATGGGAGACAGTTCTCCAAACCATTTGGAGTCTTACAAAAAGTTGTCAAAGCTACATTAACACTAAGGAACTCATCTCTTATTAAGTTTGAAACGTACCTCGCAGAACTTGATGAAGTTGGAGGGATCCTCCTTCATGAAATATGGCAGTCCAAGAAGTGCTGCAGACCTTCTGTTCTGGTTGGAGTTCTGCAAAAACATCAAAACAGGCATCAAGAAAATTCTAGACAGACCAGGGGCCTGTACTACGAAGCAGGATTTGAGGTTAGCGAGGTCACTTCAGGTTTAACCCTGGGTTTTCCGTACTACGAAGGTGGTTCACTTCTTACTGGGATAGATCAACACGGTAACTTATGCTGAACGCCTAACCTGCTCCGGAGCAGGTTTTGTTCGTGATATCAGATCAACTCGTACAAAAGCGCCGCCTACTGACCAATCACAGCTCGGTGCTCGCGGATCGTAAGAACCAAGAAGTTAAAATCATAATCCGGCTAAAAGCAACACAGTTTAAACGGACAAATGCAGAAAGGACAGCTGGCAAAATATCACCGACTGTGTGAATGCTAAATGAATAGGCTTATATATCACTGCCCACCTAGAGCACGATAGATCTGACTATATTACATGTGATCCGTTACATTAATGTGTTGCTTAGATGTGTTTTTATGGCATTGTAAAGTCCAAAAGTCAACATTTATTGTAAAAAAGATAGATGTAATCATTTTCATAATAGACAACATGTTTTTATCAAACGAAATATTCTGCTTCAATCCATATTTATTAGCTTAGTCTTTCAAAAACTAAAGTTTTCACCGAGTTTGGTCTCCGGCATGTAAAGACATCACTGTATTAACGGGGCGGTCTAGCAGCGATCTAACAGCAACTTCTTCACTTACTTCAGAATCCAGAGACTCCAGCAGACTGTGAATCTTTGTGTCGTCTCTCTCGTGCTTTGTACAACTCGAGCAGTCTTGGCAAATGCCGGTCGAGTCCAGAAAGGAAGGACTTGGGGAGGTCAGCAGCCACAAGACGCGTGAACTCAGCAGCAATCTGTAAGGACCAAAACAGAACCCCAATATTAAAACATTCAGAAGAATAAATTGCTCTCCTGTTCGTCCCTGACCCAAGATTGGACCGGGAGCGGCCCCTGCAGACGCCCACTGCTCCTGGCTGCCCTTGGACGAAGGACAGCACAGATGGGTGAAAAGCAGAGAACACATTTCATTGTGCATGTGTATTTGTGTTTTGTGTTGATGTGTCGCCTCCCACTGCATGCATGTGTTGATGTGTCAAAGCTGTATGACAAATAAACAATTCTTAAAAATTATTCTTCAATTGTAAAGAGGGGGTGTACAAGTGAAAGATTTATACTCACTTGTCTTTCTGAAAACAATGCTGGCCATCTGCTTTCAACCTCCGCCACAAGTGGCTCCTTCTCAACTATTTCCTGTCTCCGCAGCGCAAAGGACCTGCCCATCAGTGAATCTATCAGATTACAGTCCGGCTTCTTCTTCTTTACCTCATCTTGCAGAGTTATTCTCTCCTCTTCAAGGCTGTTGGGAGTTCTACCTTGTGGAAAATCTGGAGGAAATTGATCTCGGCCCGCTTTGCTTTCTTCATCTTTCTGGTTTCCTGACCTGCTGACCTCTTGCGGTTGACTGTAAGCTCAGGACATCCAGCAATACAATACTTCTGACGCAGGTTTCCATCTTAAAACTGAGGCTAAACTTCCAGCAGTACCATCCCTGTGTAGATCCTGGCTCTTTTAAGCATGGATGTTTTTCAACCAGGGCTTTGGCAACATCTTCAACTTGTTTTGGAGTTG